>OZ010592.1:1238794-1411294 GCA_963932145.1 Acanthosepion lycidas
CCAAAGATGCTAAAATGGACAAAGAAATTGAGTGCAAGATTGGAATGTCTTGCGATGCCTTCGGGAATCTTTATCAGAGACTTTAGAATAACCGTGATGTTTCGTTAAATGTGAAAATTGATGTGTACAAGTCATTAGCACTGACATCCCTACTCTATGGTGCAGAATCTTGGACTCTGTACTGACGACACATCAATCAACTGGTTGCCTTCCACATGCATTGCCTACGTACGATCTGCAACAGAATATGGGTGATCACAACAGAAATAGTGAAGTTCTGACTAAATGCAACATGACTAGAATTGAAGCCATTCTAATGAAAATTCAACTCAGATGGGCAGGGCATCTTTCTTGTATGAGTGGAAGCAGACTTTTAAAACAATTTTTCTTTGCTAGCTTCTAACAAGCATGTCAGTTGGAAGTCTATTCTTACATTCCAAAGATAAACTCAAAGATGATTTGATGCGATGAAGCATCTCCTTTTCCTTCCTGGAAAAACAAAGCATCAGAGCAAAGGAGCTCTATCTTGCTTATCATCTATACAAAGGTTTGAGCGAGGCTGAATTTAACATCAGCATCAACTGCGTGCAATTATTAAAGAAAGTTGGCAGAATGTTGCTCCTCTCAATGATAACCTTATCTGATACTGTGACTTGCTGTCCACTTGCGGAAACATGTTGCAATTGATCATCAACCACTTGAGCAAAATGACCCAACAACATGTTCCGTCTAAAATGCCTTGGGAGACACATGCGTGTCCATAGACGTCGAGCACCTCTTTATTTTACTAAGCCCTCATTTGTTGTCTACGACGAGAGAGTTCACCATATATATATATATATATATATATATATATATATATATATATATATATATATATATATATATATATATATATATTGGTTTGGAAAGTGAATAATTACGGTGTTGTTTTTGCTGTGTCTAAGAATTTACTTATATTTTGGTTAAATTAGAAATTCAGCCAAGTTAATGGATTTCTCCATTTTAGATGGCATAATTCTATCCAAAAGACAAGTTACTAATTCCTCAAACATAAGTTTCTTTTATTTTCGAGGGAAAAACCATCAGTGTGCGTTTTTTTAAATCACTTCATAATTAGTGTACAGTTTCCTGTCTAGAAAAGTTTGTAAAGATCTGAAAAGAGAGAGTAAGGTGGATGAAATAAAACTTCCATTTTCAATGCCAAAATATTCCTAAACTCATTTCACGGCGTGTAGACTTGTATTTTGATGCTAGAATAAAACACAAATATAAATAAGTTAAAACCGCTTCAAAAATACTGCATTCAGTTGACGATAATATCTCTCAGAATTACAATTCACCACTATAATAGGCGACACATTTTATATCCCAACAAACACAGAGTCCTTTCAGAAAAAAAATCTTGTGTCTGCTAAGAACATAAGTTTTTTCCTTAGATCGGAATAATTGTTTCTCTTCTTGAATATGATTAAAAGGGCAACTTTTTCAATACCAGTGACCATACTTGAAAGAAATCTTTCAATAGCGTTAAATGCCAAACAGATGTTAAACCTTTGATTAAGCAGAAAACCAGTTGCATTATGTGGAACCTATCAGCCAAGTTTGTGATAAGCATACTGTATGGATGATATTAAACTGTTGTGCACTTTCACGTCGTGTTAGTTGGGGATTTTTCTATTACAGTGTTAAAAACTCTTGATTATTGATTATCGTCTAGAACGAAGAGAATCCTTGAGGGTAACAATCTCTGACTAAACATAAATAAATCTTTTCTGGCATTTTTTGATATTTAACATTTTATTTCCGTACACAATGCCAATATTTCTCGCTATTTCTGGAGCCGACGGACCCTTTTTGAACTCATAAAGCATTCAACATCTCAAATATACCTCATCGGCACACATATTCATGGGTTATATCAATTAAAAAATTGTAACATTAAATATTTCTTAAAGAACAAAGGATAGATATAAAAAATACTAAGCTATCGTTAACTATAACTTATATAATTAAACAAGTTATAGCAAAAAAGACAAGAGGACGTTTTCAAACAAAAATAAATATTTCTATGGGAAATATGTATATATATATATATATATATATATATATATATATATATATATATATATATATATATGTGTGTGTGTGTGTGTGTGTGTGTGTGTGTGTGATCTTAATATATATAAACAAACATATATATATATATTAATATTAATTATTTAATCTATTAATATTTAGTTATTACAGTTTTTCTTTTTTATACTTATTTGTTTATATAAAGTTGTCCCACCCTTGATTCGCTATCCTTTTATAGTTAACAATTTTTTAAAATATTACACAGCGTCTCCAATTTTTATTTTTAATTCATTTTATTTTTTATCCCCACCCTATAATTTTGCAACTTGAATCCAGATCTATACCTCTAATTATATAATTATTAAAATATTTGTATATAACGCATGCATGGTTTCTTGCATCTTTATTTATTTAATATATATATAATGGTAATCGACTCATTACTGGACAAGACTCTTTTCTTTTACAATATTTATATTTTTCGTACTGTTGTCCTCATCGTTGCGGACGTTATACGTTCCGGCCTTCTTCAGGTGAATTTCGAACTAAATCCTTTATTTCATGCCTTTCTTCTTTCGGATGTCTTCTTTCGGATGTCTTAGTTATCTCCGTTTAACTTAAAGTTGATTTTGTTCACCACTACCGTAGACAGGTATTGAACTCAGGAGCCATTGGATTCAACCAACGATTTTATCCACTAGGCTATGTGTCCATGAGCACATCAGCCTATGAAATCTTTGAGGCTTATAAACTTAAAGTCTCAGTAACTTTTTTTTTACTAGAGCTCATATTGCAATTTTTTTTATTATTACTTTTCTCTAGCACACTGTATTACCCAAAGGATTATGAGTTCAATACCTGGCTACGGCAGTGGTGAACAAAAAACTTGGAGAGTCGTGTTAAAGGGAGATAACTGAAATATCTGCAAGAGAAATGGCACATAGAACTAGAACAATATACCCTTGTGGACGAAATAAACGGTTCAGTTCGAAATTCCAATCACAGGAAGAAGGACGGAGCGTACAACGGCCGAAAGGTCGTGAACATGACAAGATCATGGCAACAGTCCGAACAATGTAAATAATGTAAATTATCACAATACATCATTTCAGAAATATAGGCGAACTCATTTTTGCTTATTTATTATTTTGTGCTGAAAATTTTGCCTGGGAAACAATTTTACGTTGTTCGGCTGGTAAGGACCTGGCATGTCTACGAAGATAACTTTTAAGTCTTGAGAGAGGTTTACATATACGTTGACAAAGGGAACAGATTACACGTTAAACTGTTGTTGCGGGTAATAGTTGCTTACCACATTTAAGGTACAAATAAGTGTTTTAAACAGGGTAATGAATTCTGTGTTGTCATATGATTCGCAAGTGGTAAATTAACCCAGTATTTAAAAGACAAATGTGATTATAAAGATAATACTGCGATAGAGCCTTGTCATTGGCTGCAAATATTACCGTCAGATAATACACATTTTCTTGCTGCTCGTTTAAATTTAATCTGTCTGTGTGTGTATGTGTGTTTGTATGTGTGTAAAGAAAGCTACATTTTTTTTTAATTTATTAATCCGACAGATTTTTATTACTTAAACGTTATTTTACTTAGCAACGCACTCTGTATTTTGCTTGGTCATCGATGCACTCTATAGCCAAGGGGTCAAAGTCCATCAGATCTAATGATGGTTTCTTCTAGGGGAAAGCAGGTTCGAGTTTTGCCAGAGAGCCCTTATTTTTCTCTAATAAGATGTATTGAATATTCAAGCCGGAATAAATAAATATTCTGCTTAAAAAATTAAATGGAGCGTCTACTCAAATACGAGTATCCAAAAGATAACGTTTTAAGTAATAAAAATATATATATATATATATATATATATATATATATACATATATATATATATGTATATATATGTATATATATGTATATATATATATATATATATATAGTTTTCCACATTTTATACAATATCGAAATCCTCTTGTCATTGGCCATTGATTGTTTGCTGTGAACTGAATCCAATGCAGTTTTCCTTCAGAATCACTTTTAACATTGCGACGTTCGTGTTATTTATACTGTATTAATACAAAGATTATATTTGATATCATAGAGCTTTTTACGACTGCTATGTAAACTGAATAAAGTACATATATTTATATGTCTATATTCATTAAGACACATACATAAACTGATGAGCTTTGGGAATAGATTGGTAGTAAATACGAACACACTGAAATAGATAAGGACTGAATGAGATAGATAGATAGATAGATAGATAGATAGATAGATAGATAGATAGATGGATAGATAGATAGATAGATATGAACTGACACTAAGGAACGATTTTAGAAGAAAATTGAGACGAAAAAGGAAGCTGCAAGAATGATAATGAAAATATTTACAAGCATCTTCCCGGCACCTACATAAACCTATGTAATGCTTGGTTCAAGTTGAAGACATGCAGATTGAATGAGCAAGAGTGTGGGACTGTCGGGGTTGGTTGAGGCAGGACAGGGCCGCTGTAATAGCACACCTCATTTCCTCGCGCCATATTGTTTCTATTCCCGCCAAGATGGGCAAACAGGCAATATAATACAAATTCGGGAATGATGTATTTGAATAAGCTGACCCTTGAACTCTTCCCATATCCAACCATCCTACACCCCTCCGCCATTAACCTTATGCTCCTCCTCTTTCTCCGACCAACTCTCTTATTTTCCTTTTCCCTCCTCTTCTTACTCATTAAAGTAACATCTTCTGCTACTGAAACCCATGCAGCTATAATATACGTCACTCAGTCAAATTTCTTTTGTTTTTATTCTCTTTTCGTAAATTTGGGTCGTTAAAAACTTTATTCATTCAGCAAGTTTTAGATTAAATAAATGAAGTCTGAAATTGTTTACAGATAATCTAAATTTGTATCACTACGATATAGCTCGAATACAAAGACATCAACATATATAAAGCGATACACACACACACACACACACATACATATATATATATATATATATATATATATATATATATATTGAAGAAAAACTTGCTATAAATTGAAATCTTCAATGAAGGAATCTGACGATCGCAAAAGCGTGAAACCCAGGATCACAAACTCACATCAATCCAACCAAATATATTAGCTCTATCTCTGATAGTGAGCGCTTTCGAATAAGTACCGCGCATATAATATATATATAATTATATATATATATTTATTTATATTTATATACACACACTTTTCATATATATATATATATATATATATATATATATATATATATATATATATATATATAATTTTAAATTTAAATTCAATTATCTGTAAAAGTGCTTGACTTGGAATAGTTTTATTCCTTCGTTGGTGAAGATTTCAATTTATAGTAAATATTGAGGAAAAACCTGTTTGCTATAAATTGAAATCTTCAATGAAGGAATAAAACTATTCTAAGTCAAGCACTTTTACAGATTATTGACTTTAAATTCAAAATTTTTTATGCTCTATTCCAAATATATATATATATATATATATATATATATATATATATATATATATGTATATATGTATGTATGTATGTATGTATGTATGTATGTATATGTCTATGTATATTTATATACCTCCAAAGATTCGATGAAATATGAACATACATTCTGAAATAATGCCACAAACTTAATAAAACAAAGTTTTATTGTTAAAACCTTTGTTATTATCAAGAAGGAAATTATTTTACTATTAAAGTTTAATTTTTTTTTATCGTTTAGAACCTTCACCATTTTGGTTAACAATTCTCTTTTCCTGGCATCAGCGGGTGACCATAAATTAGTATGGACAATTTTAGCGTCTTTTTGCAGCGCAAAACAGTGATTTTAAAATTCTTGTAAAAATCAGAAAATTGTCTGATTTTAATGAAATTTTCAGGACTTATTCACAAATTAATGAAATTATTTTTTAAATGTTTATTTTTGAGAAAATATATGTAATTTATAAAACCTCACTTATTTAATTTTATAAAATTTCGAGAAATTCTTTTTTGAAACGCTTAATGTTTATATTAGTTATAAGGACAACTCCTCAGGGAATCATGATTTTCTTCTTTTTTTTTTTTTTTTTGTCGAAAAGGACTCCAAGTTACAGAAATTTTGTTCTGAATCACAAAATAAAAAATGCAATAAGATATTATTTAATAAGCAAAGCTTTTAATTGTTTTTATGCATAAAATACATTATGGACACTATTGTCTTAAGAAAGTTTTTTTCTTCGATGAATAATGAAATTTTAGAAGATTTTTTTTTCATTTTTTAAATTTTAATATTCACAAGGATATAACTTCGAAGAAAGCGGTGATAACTTAAAATAATTTATAAACTTAAATCTTTTAAAATTCTGTATTAATTTGAGGCTTTCAGGTGATATTGTTATTAAATTAAGACTGTAGGCACTAATCATAAATGGAAAAGTTCACTACAATTCAATAAGTTAATTATATTGAATCAATGATTTGGTCTGCTACTAGGGACGTTGGTTCATCGTGCCATGCCATAGAATTCTTTTCGTCAGAATCACTCTTGCACATTTATAAATAAACCATTCCTCTGTGCACTACTGTCATATCTGGCCTGGAACACCTACTGAATATCTCGAGAATCTTAACAAAATTCGAAGAAGGGTCTGTGATGTAAACGATCCTGACCTGGCATCTTGAATTCAGTCACTTTCCCACTGACGTGACGTGGCTTCCCTGTCTTTTCTACAAATATCTTCATGTCAATTGTTCTGGTGAGCTGTTCTCCTTTGCGCCTCGATTGCAGGCATGTAAACGTGCTACTAGATTGGCAACTAGGTCTCCCCGTTTTAATGTTGATCTAGCTAGATGCAACTGTCGGGTCTATTTTAATAGTTTCCTTTCTAGCACTTCTCGCCTGTGAAACTCCCCTCCGATTTCCTGCTTCCCTGACGCCTAAAATCTTCAAAAGTTTAAATGCAACGTCAATCGTCATCTTCTGTCTTTCTGAATTCTGTTCCTTTATTGTTCTTTCTCCTCACTAAAGTCTTCTCATTCTTTCATGCCTTTTAACCCACCGCCTGCATCGTAGTAGCATTGTTGATTTGCTTGGGGTGAAATGAATAGAAAAATACATTTACTTACCAGCCCTGATTTAAAATTTTATAATAATATAAATATAAATGATATCTTGATAAATTATTTAAAGAAGTCTAATATATCTCCGCTATAAATAGAAGACTATATAAACAAATTATTTAGGAAAACATTTACATACGTCCCAATCCAAACCGAAACTACTACACTACGCATTTAATTCTAAACAAACTAATATTAAAAATTAGCTAATATATAAAAAAGAAATATATTTCAAATAGGTTCGCGTCATACAAAGACGTCTTTTAAGAAAGAAAAAATTCAGATACGCTTATGTCATAAATTACTTTGAAAGAATTTCGGAAAATAAATCCAGTTTTAAATCAAAGCCGAGCACTGAGCAGTACTAAATAGCAGCGAGACTAGATATCCCTAGACAAGGAGAGTGGAACGAAAACAATCTACCCTCGTAAATTAAATAAAGGGTTCAGTTCAAAATTACCTGAAGGTTACCCAGAGAGACATGCACCTGATGAAGACCGGGGGGTACGGACCGTTGTGATAATGACAGCAAAGATTATGAAAATAGTTGGCATATAAATAATGATAACACCTCATCCCAGAAATTCAGACAGATATGAAATATCCTTTATAAAAGAAGAAGCATAGATTAGAAAGAAAATGGAAGAATAAAAAAGAATAAACGCAAGAAGAAAACATGAAAAGAAGAAAAAGAAAGAAAAACATAAACAAAAACTCGATAAAACAAAAAAAATCATCGAGTCGATAAAAAAAAAAGAGAAAATTCAATCGAAACAAGGAAAAAAAAATTAAAAAAAAACTGGAAAAGAAAAGAGAAAGGTTCTTGGATAAAGAACATGAACCTGGCGAAGGAAAGGCGATCGAACAATGACCAGTTTACCAAATACGACCAAAAACAGAAGCAGTGGTTGTAGAGGATGGGGGAGGGAAAAGCTGGAAAGTCGGAAGTGAATAAGGAAAAAGCGGGAAGTCATTCGCTACTGGCCAATCTTGCGATACAATTTCTAAAAGTTGTAAGACACTCAGCGTTACTGACAAATTAATTCTATTCATGAGCAGCGGGTGGATGAAGCTGGGATGGAGGGGACATTTCAACCCTGACTCCAACCCTAACCTATGTATGTAGACAGTTTGGGGCACGGTCGGCTCCAAGAGCCGAGAGCAGTGATGAGAACGGAACATAGGAACCGGGGAAAATTAAAGATATTTGCAGATGTACGCCATTTTGTTTAGACTGATATTGTTGTTGCGCATGCGTGAATACTTTTCTTGCCCAATAGTTCTCTCGCTTTCTTTCTCTCTCTCTCTTTCTCTCTCTCTCTTTCTCTCTCTCTCTCTCTCTCTCTCTCTCTCTCTCTCTCTCTTTGTCTCTCTTTCTCATAGATGCTTGAGTTATTCATTTAAAAAAAAGCAGACGTTCTTGGTGAGATGCTGGCTAGGATAAGGGTCGTAGGATAATTGCTTCAGATGACGCAAAAATAAAGAATAAGGTAAGAAATATATTTAAAAACAATGAAAAAAGTCATGATGAAGCAGGACTGTACATCAAAGAAAGAAAAAGAATAAGAAAACAAAGAACGGAAGACTGCATGAAGGGAATCAGAAAAAAGAGACAGAAAGAAAGAAAGAAAGACTGCAAAGAAGGCAATCAAAAAAGAAATAAAGGCTACGTGAAGGCAAACAAAAAAGAAAGAAAGAAAGAAAGACTGCATGAAGGCTAACAGAAAAGAAAGAATGCACGAAGGCAAACAAAAAAGAAAGGAAGAAAGATTGCATGAAGGCTAACAGAAAAGAAAGAAAAATTGCCAGAAGGCAAACAGAAAAGAAATACTGCACGAAGGCAAACAAAAAAGAAGAAACACATGAAGGCAAACAGAAAAGAAAGAAATACTGCAGGAAGGCTATCAGAAAATAAAGAACGAAAGACTGCATGAAGACAAACAGAAAAGAAATAACGAAAGACTGCATGAAGGCAATCAGAAAACAAAGAAAGAACTAAAGACTGCATGAAGGCAAACAGAAAAGAAAGGAAGAATGACTGCATGAAGGCAAACAGAAAAGAAGGACCAGATGAAGGCAAACAGAAAAGAACGAAAGACTGCATGAAGCTATCAGAAAAGAAAGAAAAACTGCAAGGAAAGCAAACAGAAAAGAAAGAATGATTGCACGAAGGCAAACAGAAGAGAAAGAACGAACGTCAGCATGGACACGAACAGAAAAGAATGAAATACTGCATGAAGGCAAACAGAAAAGAAAGAAAGAAAGAAAGAAAGAAAGAAAGAAAGAAAGAAAGAAAGAAAGAAGGAAATGGTACTATGAGTGAAAACGGAACGACAGAACGAAAAACTGCATGAGGGGAAACAAGAAAAAATGAAAGAAGAGACAATAAGACAAGAAAAAAAAAGAAAAGAAAAAGAAAACGTAAACATACAACAAACAATAATACCGGAAACGTTTCTGGTACAATTGTTATAGAATATTAACTTCACCTCACTTGTGAGATTAAGTTCTGTCGCTCTTTGAAAAAAAAGAAAAAAAAAAAAAAAAAGAGCGACTGAAAGACAAACCACATGAATTGCAAGATTTAGTAAACAATAGGAGTAAGTCTAAAGTCACGTGACGAACACCAGAAGATTTTAATATTTGATGACATCCATTGATGAAGGATTTTCAAATGAGAACGAGTTTCTCAAATTAAGAAACATTACATTTTTCATCAAATTAAGAAACATTAAAATAACATTCTCAAAAATTAATTAAAAAATTTAAAAAAGAATTTAAATTTGTCGCAATTTCTACATTCACTAACTAATTTATATATTAAAACCTAGGAAGATATTGTTAGTGGCCAGGAATTAATGTAAGAATTACTGACAGATTATTTCTATGCCATTTATAATGAAAAGTGATAGCTAATAAATTTTCTGTAGAAGTATATTTAAAAACAGAAAGAAAAATATTGTCAATGTACAGAAATTATTGCAAACTTATTTTATTTATATTATTTTTTTCATTTTAATCCATTCGCTTTTTGCTTCATTCTGTAAATAGATGATATTTATTTAAATTATCAGTCGAATTAACAAAGTATACTTTTCACCTTCACTTTTTTTACTTGCTACCTTTTATTATTTGTCAAGAAATCAGAAATTTTCCCAAGGAAATAGACAATAGAAAAGCGTCGGCTTGTATTCTGATCTTTTGATCTGCCGATAAACTTTCACAGATTCGTAACGTGATAGCTTAAGAGCCAGTAAGAGAGATGCCGTTACCAGCTGAAGGTCGAGAAACGGTCATCTTCGTCAAGGGATCAATTTGTTCGAGCATCTTTCGTCAAGTCTTTTAGGGACCAATAATTCTAGTGATTATAGGCTTTCCCTGATATTACATCATATTTTCTTTCGCACGCTATTGCTAGTGAATTTTATTTTCACGAGGTGCCCTGAAAATCATAGGCCTGTGCAAAACAGCTGAATTTCCCGCCATATGGTGCAAGCATCACCCTGCGTCATATATCCCGATGATTGTTTTACCAGTACTAGACTAGCCACTAAACAACTCTGACTCACTCATCTAGTCCCATGATGAGCCCGAAAGGAAATATATTGGATTACTAATTATTAGATTATGATTACAAATCCGAGTCATGTTAAAATATTTTTTTAAATGTTATGTATGAATAAATCCTCACCTAAATATTATTATTTTTTATTTAATATTTTTTGTCAAATTTTAGGTGCGTTTAAACGTAGATCCGTGTTATATAGCTGAAAAAGCAAATATTTAGGTCACTTGCTCTAGAGCAGTGATTCTCAACTGCTGTGAATAAATATTAAACTTTTATCCCCCGTAAGCTAAAAAGGCTTTATTAGTTTTATTGCATTTTTCTACTACTTATTTATGTGAGTTAGGCTTTTCAACTTTAAATGAAATCAAAAGTAAGAAGCGAGTAAGACTACGCTCAACTGAAGAAGAAATGGGGGTCTGCTTATCACACATTCGACCAAGCATTGAAGAAATCGCGAAAAAAAAACATCAGGTACAGATTTCACACTAAATAAGTTGCACAAATAGTTGAATAGTTCATATTTGTGTTTGTATTTTTTAAAAATCTATAGTTTTATTTCATAATTTTCAAATTTTATACCATTTAAAAACTTTGCTAAGTGTCCGTGACATTTTAATTTGCTCCTCGCGGGGGTGGGAGCATTGCTTAATTTTAATTTGCTCCTAGGTGGGTCATTGCTTAATTTTAATCTGCTCCTAGGTGGGCCGTTGTTTAATAAGTTTGAGAAACACTGCTCTAGAGAGTTAACAAACTAAAATCGCAAGTTCTTTTTAGCTAGTTTGTCCCTTTATAAATCCTAAAATGTTGGCCTTGTGCCATATTCAGCTAAATAATAAGGTAGCTTTCAGCACGATGATAGGTAAATTAATCTGACACATAACTAATGCCTTCGATCTTCACTAGGCAACTCATTTATCATATTTCATTCTTTGGTCTTTTGCCAAACTATAACAATAGTCAGTCTCTTATGTTCGCTTGATAAAATTCATTCTTTATAATTGCATGCAAGACAGTTCCGAATTTATATGAAGAGGAGCCCTAGCCTATCCCACTTGTGAGGCCCCCTCCAAATCTCTCATTCTCACAAGGAAAATGGAAGAGTGTTAAATTGAACAATTTGTGTAAAGCCGAATCATCTTCGGCTTTTTAAAACTCCACAAATAGCAATTCCTCTAAAGGACATAAGACGTTATTGTTAAATACGTTATGTGATTGAAAATATGCATGAATTTTAAAATGAAACAAATCTATAAAAAAAATCAATGCTAGTATCGAATTATTGGCTTAAGACAGAATTATTTTGAAATGGAACGTAAGGAAAATTACTGAAAGGATTTTTTATAGTCTACAATGAATTATAAGAAATGTAAGAAAGGCTTATGACAGTGTTAAAAATATTATACTCTTTGGCTGGAGGTCCCTTACATTATAAAGCCCTAGGCTAAATCCGGCACTGACGCAGGAGCTTCAAATTGGCCACCAACAAAACATTTGCCTTATTCCATATATTTTAATATAATACCTTCACTATTTTGTTCATATTTTTTTCAAAACATTTTACCTTAAAGTCAACTTGATCTTCTTAACCAATCAGCGTGTCGAGTGCCTTATTCAGCTACGCTGGTCACAAAATTTGTACAGGTTTACCGCCATCGCAGGTTGTGAATTCAGAGTTGTTTTTCTCATAGACTGGTTGTCAACCAAGGCTACAGAAGACTGTCTATCATATTGTTTAGCTTATAACCTGGGAGATACTTATAGTGCTGCTTCTAAATAAATGCTACGTGTGTAGAAGAATTATCTACAAAGTTGGTATAAGCATATGATTTAGTTTATACCCCCATATTACAGGACACATGTTCGATTCTGGTTGAAATCCGTATTACTGTAATGTAATCCGAAAAATCAACCAGCCGAAAATGTAAAAAGAAGGAATAAAAAAAATAAAGTTGATAGTAAAACAAGAAAATTCCAGGAAAATTTTTCCTGAAATGATAAAAAATCATCTTCTTATGGAAAAAAAAAAAGTATCTGATAAAAATAAAAACCTTATCTGATAATTAGCAATTGTGGCCCTCATTAATCAATAACGTGTTTCGGGAAGATATTATCGGTTACGCTCCCAACATGTAGGCCCAACAAGTCTACAAATAATTTGGGAAACACAAGCTGGGGCCCGTTTTCTAAACCCTCAATAAGCAAAATTTAAATCACAAAAAGAACGACATAAAAAAATTAGTTATTAATGAATTGAGTTACTTTCTTTCAGGAGATTTTTTTCAACTTGGTTCCGTTTATTTTTTTCAACTTGGTTCCGTTTATTAACGTTAATTATATACTTTTAAAATCGGTGTTATTCATAAAGATTTTTATTAATTAATGCAAACTTTATAATGTTTGAGCTTTGTTACAACATTATCAACTATGATTTGAAAAGTGCAGTTGAAAAAAGAAGGAAAATATTTAAGAAGGATCTTTTAAAAATATATACACTTTTTCATTTAATTCTTTAAATTACTATCCTCAACTGTTTTATTTCTTCTTTTTTGTTCGGTTGATGTCTTCTCCGGCCTCCTTCCTACTGACTGAAAGGAGACACTGACATCATTTCATAATTTATTCGGATGCCCATTGAGAATTAATAAAAGATCTAAGGTGAGTGAGGGGAGAGGGCGCATAAGCAAGTTTTCGAAAATAGGGATTTTAATGTTGGTTTGCTCGAAATAAAAAAAAGAAAGAAAATAGGTTTTATATACACACAGGCTAGAATAATGCTTTGTAAGTTCTAACCCAGTTATGGTCAAACTGCGGCACCGACCCTCATGCAGCACCGACCCTCATGCGGCACCAACCCTCATGCAGCACCGACCCTCATGCGACCCATTTGGCTTTCTGAATGGCACGGCTAATTTAATGAGGAAAATAGCGTTTATTAAAAGTTGTCTTTCGTTCTCACTTGTTCGCTCACACAATCTCTCAAACATCGCCAAATGCATAAACAATGATTTAATAAAATGCTTCTTGAATTTTGTAACTTTTCGCTGACGATAAAATTTTCATCATTTTAAATCATTGACGAATTTCACTATGGAAGTTCATGAGTGTAAGAATTTTGTTTTTAGAAACAAGCCGTTTATAATCCTTTTATTTTAAAAATTATTTTTGTATTTTTGAATGACTAAATAAAAAACAAATCATACGCAGCAGCAGCGTGTGTTGATCACATTGTCATTAATGATAATATTATATGAAGAGTTCAGATTTAATTATTGAAAAATCTTTTCACCAGAAACAATCAACCGCTCCTTGTTTCTCAAGCAGATGCTGAGGCATAGTCTTCTGTGGTGAAAATTGCTGAGGCACTTTCAAAGAAAAATTACCTAGAACCTTTTTAGTAGGGCGACCCGATTTACGATGAGGTATAATCTGATGCGGCCTACAACTCAGAAGAAAGGCTGAGCGCCCATGCCAGCTCTACCCTCACTGTTGAGATCATGTGCGTCCGTAGTATTGAAAATTACTTAGTCCGGCAAAAACTGCAGAATTCACGAGAATTGAACTTAATTCTATTATTGATGTCGAATCATGATATCTGATTAACACTCAGGCTTATTGCTCCACCGTCACACACACGCATATATATATATATATATATATATATATATATATATATATATATATATATTATAGAAAATTAGGAGATCAGCCGATTCCGCCATCCTGGGTTTCAACCTTTCGATATCTTCAAGCGATTTCGGTCAGTTAATTTCCTAACGCTTCATTTTTTAAATATACAAAAATAAAATCAGAAATGCTATATTAAAAAAAAAAGAATTAATAAGCGCACGACGTGAGGTGTGATAGAAGGTGAGGAGGAGGTGAGGAAAAATCAAGTGCATTGGAAATGTATCAGTGGTGATTAAATGAAATATACATACGTTCTTTTTATCCGATTTCAAATGAACTCATAAGGAATTTTTTTGTATTTATACAATGGGACACAATTTCCGATCTCTGGGTTAAAAGATTTTTGGGGGAGTGGAAATGTTATTATGGCTAATCTTTCTTGTTGACAAAGGTTGCAGATGTTGTTATGATTGTTGTAAAGTTTTGCTTTTTTAAAAAAATTTAGTTTACAATTGGTTCTTTTTTTTCCTTTAATTTCCACACATGGTTGGCTAGAATTTCTAAGGCTTTGTAGCTTAAAAGATGATTTATGATTGTACTACCTCTTTCTAAAATTATCCTCAGTACACACAATGTATATTTTTCTGGCCATTTGTACCTATTACTTCTGCTTTGTAAATTACTGCATCAATTTTGCAAACTCCATCTAACGGACATCTGCTTTTATTTCTACAATTGCATATTTCACTGTTAACGGTATTTTGCTAAACGTTATTTTTGAAATTTCTAGCGTTTTGTCTTTGTATTGTGGTTAGGAAGTGTTTATTAAGTAATTTGTAAAATATTTTCGCTCTTTTATATTTGGCTTCTACGTTAAAAGTGGGGTTAGACAAAATAATATTTTTTTCTTTTCCTAGAATTACCTTTCATTTGTTTTTTAATTTTATTTGAGATTTAATTTCCAGTTTGTTTTTATGCGTCTCTTCTTTTAATTCCCTTTTAAAACTAAGTTCGTGGAATCCCCTGATTTTTTTCATTTTCTATCCTTAAAAGCTCTATATGTTAAATATTTATCTTTATGTGTATTGAGCACTTTTAATACTACTGTTTCCTGGTCTAACTCAACTCTGACCATTAACTTCTTTATATATATATATATATATATATAACAGAACACATTTTATTTATTGTTAATATTTTATTCATTATTATTAATTTGTTACGATTAGTTTATATTATTATTATTATTATTGTTATTATTATTATTATTATTATTATTATTATTATTATTATTATTATTTCCTTTGATTTCTGTTGTATACTTATTTCCTTCTGGCTTCCATCTTGAGACCCAAGATCCGAAATGACTTTATGAAATTGTCCACTGATCATTTTTTAATAAGAAAAAATTATTTATATTCCGTCTCTTCAAAGAACGATATCAACAAAAAGTTTATATTTTATTTCTACTTCTGTTTGAAAATGATTTTCAAATGACGCTATCAATACACATAGTAATACAGGCCTTTTGGTTGTTACGATTTATCGCCCTTTGGCAAAAAGAACGACAGAAGAGACAAACCAATAGGAACTGCAAGATTTGGTAAACAGTAGCAATAGGTCTAAAGTCACTTGACATTCACCAGCAGATTTCACTATTTGATGACATCCATTGTTGAACGACAGCGAATTTCTCAAAGCAGCAAACATTAGCTTTTCCATTGAGATTTTTTTTTAAATATTATTCTCAGATTTTTCCTGACAGAATTTAAAATATAACTTTAAAAAATAATTTAAATTTGTTGGAATTTCGACATTATTAAAACTAGGAGGGTATTGTTAATGGTCAGGAATTAATACAAGAATTACCGACAGACTTTTGCTATAATAGCTAAATATAAATGGATAACTAATTATTTATCCTTTTCTAAGGGGCTAAGGTATATGTCTCTCATATGTATCCATGTCTCAAGAATAGGCACAACATTTACTTTTTTCAAGTAATAGGTTGTAAAGCAATTTGCAACATTGCCAACATTTAAAGCATAATTTAAGATTTACGAGGAGGTGCTGAAAAGTTCTTAATCTGACGAAGAATCTCTACTCTCTAAAAGAAAATAATTAAAAGACAATAGCTAAATATCTGATGTTTGACTATTTAATCAGATCTTTTGAAGTGGACGAACGAAGAACGTTTCATTACCCGCAACTTATATCTATTTACATTTACTTAAAAACCTACTACCCATCAAATAAGATATTTCAAAAAAGACATTACAATTATTTTAGTTAATTTTACAAAAACATTTTTGGCTTTGTTGTCAAATGGGAGGATCTCAGATTTTTCCAACTTAGTGACTGAAAAGGTTAAACTATATATAATATTCATCTATTGAAGGCTGGAAAATGGACCTGACGAAATATTATGAACAAAAAGAAAGACATTAAAATAAAGAAAATGCTCCCACAAATTTCAAAATCGATAAAAATGTCTCAACTTATATTTTACAATTTTAGTCTAAGAGAAATTTCATCTGTAACCTAAACACTTGGGTGCCACAGCTTGAAGTAAACATTAAGAGGATAATCTGGTAATTCATTAATTCTCTAGGGACTATAATGGATGCTCCACACTTGTACTTTTCTACCAGATTAAGCTTACTAAATATGAATAAGCTCTCTTCATTGCTGACCAAGTATTAGGGAGTTAATCTCGAAAATAGTTAATCCATTGTAATGAGTTGTCTTCTGGATACTCTCGTGTGTTTAAGCTTATGCCAAATGAAAATAAGTTTTCAAATCTCTAAAGCCCTTCACTGTTGAACAATTACTGGCAATCTCATCGCATGAAACATGACTTCGATACTGCTACTCACGGAACACACTGCATTTGCGGCCCAGTACCAGACTAAGTTAAGCTTTTAAGATATATTAGGAGCTTCGTTCGTTTGTCCACAGTTGTGACTTTGTGCAAATCTAAACAACTAATTTACTGTCAACTTAACACAGTTTGTTTCACAGACTAATTATGGAAAAATATGTGTAAAAACTACACTGGGTTACCCATGAATGAGACAAATCTTCTTTTTTATGTGTCATGTCCCTTCAAGATGGAGGTGATCTTCTTGTCCTTTGTAGATCTTAATAAGTTTCGTCTTTTTGTTATTTCTCTCAAACCCTGTTCTGCCATCCATTTACTCAAGCCCATCAAGTATGTTACACACTGCTTTCCTCTGTCCCTCTTTCCCGCTATCTGTCCTGTGAGGATCAGGTTTTTTAAGTTCTTTTTCCTCATTATGTGCCCCAGAAATTTCAATTATCTCATCTTGATGTTAAGTATAAGTTTCTTCTTCATTTCCATTCACTCCAAAACCTCGTCGTTGCTCACATGTTCGGTTCATGTGATCCTCAGCATTTTCCTGTAGAACCACATCTCTCTGTTGCTTAAAGTCTCTTCTTCATCTTTGAGGATATTGTTCATCATTCGCTATCATACAGGAACACAGTTATCACATAACAGTTCAGCACTCTTTTCTTTGTTACCAGACTCTCTCTCTCTCTCTCTCTATCTATCTATCTATCTATCTATCTATCTATCTATCTATCTATCTATCTATCTCTTGCGGGTGTACATGTATTGGAGAGAGTTTTAAATCACACAACATTTTTAGAATAATTGTACCTGGTAACGGAAATTCATGAGTGGGATTATCGAATCAACAATCTCTTCTCAAAGCGTAAAGAGATAAGCGTAGTAGGAGACAAGGAAATCATTGTTAATTTCTAATTAGAAGCACCAGAAGGGATTTCCTTCTGATTTTCGAATTCTCCCAATTGTTTAATTTTATCGGTTTTCTTTCACCCATCTTTGTTATTTTGATTTCTCAAACTACTTCTTCGCCTTTTAAATTAGAAGAAAATACGGACAAGCGTCTAACGTACATCTCTTAAGATAAGCCCCCCACCCCCGAGAAACTGTGTGCTACTTTTTATCCAAATTTCTTTCGGGTTCATTTAAGGACTGTAGCAGTAAAAATAGATGAATACAATTCAAAATATTTGTGATGGCAAGAATGCTTAATAGGATATTTTCTTCATGAAAAGAAATATTATGTTAAACGAAAGAACAAAGTTTTTTTTTTATCATTATAATATTTATGAATAAAGTGGATGAACATTTGTAGAATCTTTCTTGTCTCTCCTGATAGCCTTTTCAAATGACAATAAATTAATCAACAGTGAAGAGATATTAGCGAAAGCGACTTGCACAGGATCTCCCTCACTTGTTTTCCATTCCGGTGACAGGATGCCATAAAGTTGATCAGTAATACAAAAAAAAAAATAATGTCATAATTAACATGAACTAATACTAATATTCAGAAGCCATAATATGAAACGCTTTCACTATTTTCATTATCTGATCTTCATTCAGGCCTCGTCTTCGTGAACGCCAACATACACCCAATTCTCCATTTCTCTCTCTCCCTTCTCTCTCTCCCCCTCTACCTCCCCCTCTTTCTCCCTTTCTCTCCCTTTCTCCCCCTTTCTCTTACTGACACTTCCAAAAAGTACACACTCTCCCTATCTTATTCAAGCCAACATATTTCCGATATCAACAAGTATATGTCCCCATCGCACTGTGAACGTCCTCTTTTTATTGCAAAACAAGGTCAACAAAATATCCATTTTTTTTTTCTTCTCCCGTTATTCTTTCTCGGAAATTGCCGCTTTAAAATGGCCTTCATGACATTCAGAGACAAACTGATGCATATGAATAAGTTTTCTTTGCAGCCTATAATTGCCCGAGGCGTAATTATTCACCGTTTGCCAACACTGGACGCTACAAAATGAGATTTCTACTAAACTTATCGATGAATCTCTTCTATCGGCGTCCATCTCTTGCAAGACCATCTGTCCGCTTCTGACCATGTGACCGCGAGATTTGGTCGGACATGGGAAAAGATTGGGAGTGTAACACGGATTATATGATGGTATGGCGATTTCAGACACAAGCGTTCTCGGTTGAACCTGTGAAAAACTTGAGTGTTTGCAACAAGAACTTCCGGTCGGCCCTAAAAAAAATATGACAATTCTTTTTTTGGTGGGAAGGGGGCGAGGTTTAGCAGAAAGGACGAAAATTCCCTGTCATGTGTGGCTGTCACTTTAGTTCACATTGAATTCGTCTGTTATTTAATTGCAAATATTCGATAGAGACGAAGCTAGAGCAATGATCTTCAAAACACCTGGTATTGTTTGGTGGCTGAGATCGTTTCATATTTTACATTGATGAAAAGTCGGTGTTCATGAAAGGATTTCGAGTACTGATTTTTCTAGACAGGTTGACCTTATCTACTTAGAAAACCGACACAACACAGTCTCTATCTTTCGATTACCGTTTTTAGTTTTATATCTTAAGCCAATGTTAGTAAATTTCAATAAAATCACCCGCTAAAAAATGAAATAGTGTTGAATTCGCATCTGAATCTTTGAGTCAATGGAAAAGATTAGGAAGAGTAAGGGGAATTTAAGAATAAATAAACGCAACTTTAAACCTAGTTCAAAGGTTATTTACCAGAAAAACTGAATTCAAATTTCATTCCTGAATAGAGATGTATTTACTAAGACTTTCGAAGTTCTAGGTAGAAATTAATTGTTACTGTTTTATAAATAGATATGGATGTCTATTCAAACACGTGTACCAATTATATAACATTTAGAATAATAAGAAATGATGTCAGATAAAAAAAATCCATTAAATACTTCAATTATATAAGCAGGGTTTTCCATGCCGATGACACAAGAAACTGAAAAATAATTCCATTGAAAAACAGCAAATGTGTGAAAGTATGATCAAAATAGTCAAATACTGATAGTTTGTTATGAGATTGCAGCCAGAAGAAGGCCATTTTTTAAATTAGTCAGAATTTAGAGGAAAAAAATTGTAGACAATTGTGATGATATATTGACATTTGTAATTTTGACATATTGAAAGACATGTTTTTAGATGCTCACATTTTTAATCTGTCAATTGGTTTTAAATGCTTTATATCATTTGTTTATATTTCTGCGATGAGGTATTGCAATTATTTACATTATTTACATTCTTCGGACTTCAACTTTATTGCCATATTCACGATGTTTCGGTCGTTGTACACTCCGGCCTTCTTCAGATGATTGGAATTTCGAACTGAACCCCCTATTTCGTCCACAGGGGTAGATTGTTATAGTTCCACGTGTTATGCCCCTTCCGTATGTCTCAGTTATCTCACTTTACCTCAACTCTTCAAATTTTTGTTCATCAATGCAGTAGGCAGGTATTGAACACACAACTCTTCGAGTCAAGTGACTGGATCCAACCAACGCTTTTATATGTTAACTACGTAAAAAACAAAATCCACTGAAAAAACAAAACAAATTTCATTTTCATCTACTGGGTTATGTATCCTCAAGGATACACGAACCAGTGGATAAGAGTTTTGGTCGTGAAAAGTCCGAACAATATAAATAATGTCTTACGTTATTTTGTTTCAAAGACCTTACGCCATTTTGTTTCAAAGGCATTACATCATTTTGTTTGAAACGTCTTGCGCCATTTTGTTTAAAACACCTACATTTAAAACTTTTTCACATTTCTATTAAGACATAACACTGTCGAAGACTTTTGCACATTTCTCTTAAGATATTCAACATTTCTTCGATAGTTACTGGTTGCTCATTAAAATGTCTGCATAGATTAATTTTTCTTTTGTCTGTTCATATCGATTTATAAAACTCACTAAACTTATATGTCGGTTTGTCTCTACCTGACACTTTGCTGCTATCTCAATCTCTTCATATACTGTTTTATTTATTTTAATGCGTTCAGGCAGAAAGGGAGGCAATGACATTGGTAGGTAGGTAGGTAGGCAGACTTATTAACTGATTTGAATGATTATTTTTAATCTAACCCCTTTAGATACAACGAAAGTTCCCGCATATGATGTACGACGAAAGACGATAGCAGAATACGCTAGCCGAAACGTTGCAATCCAAATAAGAGATGAGGATACTCGTATTAATTACAATAATTTCAATTCAAGTAAATACATTATTTTTTGCTTCGTCAAAATTTGAAAACTATTATATGTATCAACTGGTGATGTACTTGTGTATGTGTGTACGCGCGCGCGCGTCAAAACCACACAATACGTTGTATATGCAGTATAAGTTTAACCGCGGAGCTTGTGGTTAAAATCTGCTTTGCCCACCCTCACGTCTAAATTGGGTACATATTTCATACTTACCCCAGAGATTCAGGTTCGGGTCCTTGGAAGAAATTAGTATTTCGATTGCTTATTTCTAAATTTCTGTAAAAAAAAGAACAGATTTCAAATGTCGATTTTCAGTTTAAGTAACGCCCTTTCACTTTGAGAATTGGGACTACACAATCTTCCTATTTAATTTATGATAGTATTTCACTTATTGAATTTTTCCTTCATTTATAAGCCAATTTTTGTTTTAGTGTTTTACTTTTTTGTTTTTTAGCCAGTCAGCATATAATTTTTGCCAGTTAATTAGCCGCTTAGACAAACGCCAACGCAATGAGCAATTATAAGGTGCTCTTCAAATCTTGCGTTTAACCAACGTACAATACGATTAGCCGATCTTCATTAGATTCCCTGTCTCCATCTGCACATTCACCTCTTCCAAGCCGTTCATTTTGGGCCAACTCATAATATATGTCACACCGAGTCATATTAATCACTTCTATTGTTTGCAAACAAAACTAATGACAATATGGTGTTAATATTATCAAATCCAACCAATATTCGTGCGTTCAGCTTGTGTCACGCTCTTTTTTCTCCTTTTTTTCTTATTGTTTTTATTTCAAAGCCGCTTTTTGTATTTACTTCTTTATAAATAATTTTAGATTTACCATTTGAACAGAAATATTTGTAATTCATGTTTGCATTTGAAATCAGCAAGGACTATTTGTTGTCAGGACATTGAATGATATTTGTTGTGCAATAATTAGAGATGAATTAATCATCCATTTTTGAAACAATGTTAAAACAGATTCAACTCTTATTTTTGCTTATAAGGCCATATGTTACTTGAGAACATATGTGATCGTGACTCTCCAAATATGCGTCTTTATTATCTGTGAATTGCCAAACATTATTGGAAGAGTTGGTGGAGTTGGTTTCTCGTTGCTTTCTACATAGTTTGGAATTAAGTATTTTCCTTAGACATCCCATTCACCCTAGCATTGAAATCTGGCGGCGAAGAAGAAACAGATGAACACATTTCCTCTGAGCATTTTTTCGAAAGTAAACGTAATAAACTAATCCAGAATCTGAACTCGGCTCACTCATTCTACATTCTATGCTGATATCCGTTAAACTACCCTAATATTCTGTATAGTCCGATCCTATACTTCAAACCTGGTTTTTTTTAAACGACCAATATTTGATAAAAAAAAAAAAAAAAAACGTTTTATCTACGATTTTGTTGTGTTTCTATTAAGCCATGTTATAATTCCTTATCCTAAATTCCTACGACTAAAACATGCAGAAAGCTGATGTTTTCCGAGTAAAGTGTTCGAAGCTTAGTAAAATGCATAGTAGTTAGTTCAGGGTTTACCTTATTTTATTTACCATTATACCAGTGAACAGTGAAAACTTCGCAACCAAGAATGAATTCCAATGTAAATAATTTGTAATGTTATCTATGGTCCAAATTAGACTCACTCAATGAGAATATTTACAAGGTTAACTGCAAAGACATTGTCATTCCCTTAATAATCAATTCTACCCAATACACGTTACATTTGGGATATCCGAATTCTAAATTGCGACATATGTCTGGTCCCAAGGGTTTAAGATAACAGATTGTGTTGCTGTAGTTAAAATATGCGGTAAGCATATTATACGTGGGTCAGATAAGTTTTACTTGTTATTGCATAATGTAAACATGTCAAGAACAATATTATCGGATAATCCAACCCAACGGCTCTATTGACTCTACTTCACTCTAGAGCCATGGAGGCCGCATGGACCTCGCCCTGATGCCATGGATGAACCTTGCCCTGATGCCATGCAGGTCACATGGACCTCGCCCTGATGCCATGGAGGCTGCATGGATCTCGCCCTGATGCCAGGGATGGATCTCGCCCTGATGCCATGGAGGTCACATGGACCTCGCCCTGATGCCATGGAGGTCACATGGACCTCGCCCTGGTGCCATGGAGGCTGCATGGACCTCGCCCTGATGCCAGGGATGGATCTCGCCCTGAAGCCATGGAGGTCACATGGATCTCGCCCTGATGCCATGGAGGCTGCATGGACCTCGCCCTGATGCCAGGGATGGATCTCGCCCTGATGCTATTGAGGCCGCATGGACCACGCCCTGATGCCATGGATGTACTTCGCTCTGATGCCATTGTGGCCGCACGGACCTCACCCTGATGCTATGGATGGACCTAGCCCTGATGCCATGTAGGTTGTATTATAGAAATTGAACTTGAACAATGACGACTAATTGATTGTCACAAAAATATTGGTTACGAGATTTATTTAATTGTAAAATAAATCCTCTTTGTCGTGAAAATGACAAGTAACCATCAGAAATAATTTTATATTCAATTTAGAACCAGTTTTCCCATATTGCAAGGAACAACGGGAGCATTAAATATTTATAAATACAAACAAATAAAAAGACTTGGGAAAGTATTCTTTGTAAAACCTGTATTCAAGAATGTTTATTACTTCGAATAAAAAAATCCTCTCAAAAAGTATATTTCATTTCAAGTTTGAAGTGATTCAATTTTTTAACCATTCTATCAGTGAAAATGTTTGTCTTCTCACAAGAAGTAAAGTAAGAGTTTGCAAAATATTTTGGCTTGATTGATTGATTTGTTTTTTACGGTTTATCGACCTTTTGCAAGTTATTTGATGCCAGAAAATATTTCTAGATTTTAAGAATTTTTGTAGATAATAATGATTTGCTGATACAACTCCTATAAAAACCCATAGCTAGGGGGAGAAAAAGTGAATTCATACTTTTACCAAGGCTAATAGAACGTAAGAGAATGTAACGAATTCGACTGGAATCGGAACTCTCATCATTCCACCAGCTACATATCCAGGCTTACAGCACCTGGTATTCCCGAGCGGTTACCCATCTAGGTACTGACCAGACTCAACGTTGCTTAACTTGGAACGTACCGGAACGGGAGTTTCAACGTAATAAGGCCGTAAGCCGAAAAATCAACCAATAATTTTGAATTTAAATTGATATCACATGAAAGTAAAACTAATAAAACAGATTCCCTTTCAAGAAAATTGAAGAATAACTTTAAACAATGCGAAACGATATACCTTCCAAAAAAGGCGGTCGGTCGGAAAGAAGAAAAGGAAAAAATTGTTAACATGTTCTCCGGTGGTATCTTGCTACTACTAAATAAATTTCGATACTTAACACAAAAGTTTTAATTTACTATCAATTTCTCTCCCTTCCTTCCTTTCTTTCTTTCTTTCTTTCTATCTATGACCTTGTTGGTCTTTTAATACTGTACAACTTGACCGCGCACCGTGAAATAGATATTAAGGACATCGGACTGTATAGAGATGACGGGCTCATGGTAGTGATGAGTTCTACTAGTTTTAAAATAGAGAAAATTAGAAAAATTATATTTAGTGAATTTAAAAATCTAAACTTAAATATAACAGTTTGTACTAAATTGAAAAGCGTAAACTTCCTCGACGTAACTCTAGATTTAACAAACAACACATAACAACCTTATAAAAAACCAAATACTAACCCCTTATATATACACCCGAAGTCAAACCACCCTCCATCCATAATTAAACATATACCCTCATCAATAGAAAATAGAATCAGCATTAACTCCGATAACAAAGAAATATTCCAACACAGTAGCTTTTATAACGCTTCCCTAAAAAATAGTGGATACAAATATGCAAACATTAATTATAGAAACAATTGTACTAACCAGAAGAAAAAAAAAACAGGAAAAGAAAAATCATTTGGTATACCCCTCCGTTCAACCAAATGGTTAGTATTAAACTAGGACAGAAATTCCTAGCTTTAATTGAAAAACACTTCCCTACCAATAGTAGGCTTAGTAATATATTTAATAAGAACACCCTAAAATTGAGTTACAGCTGCACTGAACATCTAGAAAGTATAATAAAAAAAACACACTAATAAAATCCTGAACAAATCCCCATGCCTGAATAGTATTAATAAAAACCCTACACTTAAATTAGACAAAAACAGTGAAAAATTATCTGATTGTAGAAACCCAGAAGACTGCCCATTGGAAAATAAATGCTGCGTCAAATCTGTGGTATACCAATGTACTATCTCATCCACTGAGAGTCCTAATACTAATATGATATACATTGGGTCTACGAAGAATGAATTTAAAGCTAGATGGAGGCAGCATAAGTGCTCTTTCAACAATATAAATAAAAGAAATCAGACATCTCTATCTAAATATTTTTGGCATTTGAAGGAAATGAATAAAACACTAAAAGTAAAATGGAAAATTATAAACAAAACTAGAACTTGTAAAACTTGGGATGACCCATGCCCTTTATGCCTACATGAGAAACTACACATTATTAAGTTTCTAAATAATAAAAATCTATTAAACAATAGACATGAGTTAACGGTTTTTTGCCGACATCATCAAATCTTTGCATTGAATAATTAGCATATAATTTTTTTTAAATCCATAGTCCTAATAAATAGCTTAAATACCCTACAAAAAAAGATAACCCTTTATGAAGTCGTCAAAAAACAAATGTTACGGCAGTTGTTTTTTTTTTATATACACAAAACCCTTATAAAATAAAATAAATAAATAAATCTCCATAGACACGTAAACCAGACTAGACGAAATCATCTTCCGTTTTAAATTTAGACAACCCAACCTTACCCTGACTTGACATCTATGAATGTAACTCTATACTGATACAAATTATTAACACTCTGTGCCCCTTTCTATATGAACAATTGTGCTGGCCGTTACCATGGAAATTTTGATTTCAATAATGAATATGCTATTAAAACACGTACATTTCAGAAATAAGATATTCAAAAAAAATTTCGCTTGAAGATGGAACAGAGCTTACTTTAATTTAATTTAATTCAAATAATTATATTGAAGTTTTCGGCTCTTGTTTTGAAACATGAGAACTCTTATGTAGCGGGTTGGAATCATTTTTAAATAAATAATTATATTTATGCTCTACTTTTGTATCGAGCACTATTTTTTTAAAATAATAACAAAAATACTAAAGAACTTTGGATTATTTACCTAACCAGTTCTTTCCTATTTTCTATATATTTTCACACACACACACACACACATATATATATATATATTTATATATATATATATATATGTATGTATGTGTGTGTGTGTGTGTGTGTATATATATATATATATAATGGACTCTCCCGTCGGTTTCGACGTATGAGGATCTGCCAGCTTATTGATTCAGTTATGAAAGTTTATGCGGTAATCTTAAGTGGCATTTAAGACCCGCTAGTGATTTGCAAAGGAGGCCACATATGGAGCAGGTGGGAGAATTGTGAGATGAGATGACTGTTAGATTGGCTGACCTTTTAGATCTTAAGAACGAATCAAGGTAAACCGCCAGAAAACCCACACAAGTGATTTGATTAAAGTGGTGAAGTTTTGTGCAGAACCATTCACACTTTTCGGAATATATATATATATATATATATATATATATATATATATATATATATATATATATATATATTCTCCCTCCAGCTATGGGTAAATTGCAGGACAGACTGGGTTCTATAGCTTTGGACGGAAACTGGTCTAGGAGAAGGACAACTCAGAATTCAAAACCTGCGGAGGGTCGTTTAGGAACCTTGTGGCACGTAGTGCACCAGGTCTCTGTATTCGGCCCTTCAAAAAGTGTGGATCGTCCTGCACGAAATCTTCAACACTATAATCAAATCTTATGTGCTGTTGTCGTGCTGTCGGTTTCCTGGGAACTGATCTACTTGACCCTCGTACGTCGAATTCGACGGGAGAGTCGAGTAGTATATATATATATATTTGTATGTGTGTGTATGTATATATTAAGCATGCTTTTTAGATATAGTAAATTTTTCATATATGGGTTTTATATATATATATATATATATATATATATATATATATATATTCCTGTGGTCGCTGTTCGAACAATATCAAGTTAAATAATTGCAAGAATTTTGACATTATTTCAAAGCAAGGAGGCAATTTTAGCGAAACACGTCATTCACATTAACTTCCCATTCGTTTCGCCGTATAGAAAGACAATATAAGCTGATTAATATATATATATATATATATATATATATATATGATAAAAATATAGTTATAAGGTATGTTATATTTAGAGGTGAAAGTGATCAATATCAGATATAGAGCGTAAAAGTGGACACTGTGGTCAACACCGTGCGGCGACAGTCTGTTTCATGTTTCAGCGCAATCTTCAGACAATGTCCACTTGTATATATGGCGGCAGATGCATATATATACGTTCGTATCAGCGACATGCCAGCAAACTCGCGTTAGTCTTATGCTCATAAATCTGTCAGTGATAGGATATGAAACCTTGAACACTTTGATTCTTTTCTTTAAAACTTTTACAATATATTATTAAGATTTTATGCATATATATATATATATATATATATATATATATATATATATATATATATATATATATTTAAAATTCCTATGTCTGATCATTTTGTCAGATTTTGGGAAGTGAGTCGATTCTAAAACTTTTCATCATCTGTTCATATATACATGTGTACATACATAGAGTCCCTTCCATTCTCAAAGACATACACACGTGTGTTCATACAATCCATGACGCATGACAAACATACTGAATTAATACCGACATTTAGGTAGGAGCAGAAAACGAAATCCCGGCTGAAGTCAGTCCATCCAATCAGTAGAGGCACATAAACGGACCAATCAGTACACGCCAATGCGCACGCATGCGCATAAAATCCCATCACCCATGGGGATTCCCCGAGGCCAGCCAAGCGGAAAAGAGATCGGAATTACAATTTCATTGTAATTTTATTTGATTAACATTTATATTGAATTTGACAAATAAAACGCAATCAATGCGGCCATTTATTTGCTACGGCAGATAATTTCAATTTTGCGAGCCAATTGGCCAAAAAGATAGTTTCACGTGGTGATCAGTAGATAGGGAAAAAGATGATTAATATTCAGAAAAAGAAGTAGGGATAAAATAGAGGGGGAGGAGTTTCGTAGTTCTGCTTCCGGACTCAGAAGAACAAAGAAAGAAAGAATGAAAATGAAGGGAAAATAATGTATTAGTGAAAATTAAGGTAAAAAGGGGAAAAATGAAAAAAGATGTAAACTGAATGAAAAAAAGATGAAGGAATTAAAAGAGCAAAAGTGAACAAATAAAAATCTGAGGAAAAGAAAGTTTGAAAAATGCATTATTATTATTATTATTATTATTATTATTATTATTATTATTATTATTATAAGAAATGCAGAAATATAATTTTAATAGAAAAAAGTATTCGAAGTTAAAAGAATGAGAAAGAATGAAAAAGAATGTGAAAGAAGAAAAGGAAAAAAGGAAGAAGATTGGCAGTGGCGAATGTGACAAGATGGCGAACAGCACTGACCTTGCACTTTTTTCAGCAATGACTGTCGGCCAGCCATCCTGCTCTTCGGTATGAAGGTAATCCATCAAAAATTACTCATGGCGAATTATTTTGTAGTTATCGCTAATGAAAGATGTCGTGATACAAATTGAAAAAGAAGCAACGCCAGCTACCATCCACCCATCGCCCAGCAAAAATCGCTTCGGCAAAAATTCTGGATTTCTTTTTTCGTTTTATTTATTCGATTTTTTTCTTTCTCTGTATTTATTCTTGCCATCTGATTTTCTGGGCGCATCTCAGCGCATATCTGCTTTTCCACCATTTTGAATGTGTTCTTGCAATCGTTTTTATTCATTGCATTGGCAGTAAACGTTGCAAAGACATCGAGGGAAGGACAAAGAGAGTTTCATTATTTGTGGTGTTGTTAGTATTATTATTAGTGATAGTATTAATGATTTTATCTTCTCGGCAGTAGCTTTTTTTGTTGAACATCATTCGGGATCAAGTGACAACAAATCTTCTTCGCCAACTTCACTAATATTTCTCATCACCTCAGTATTCTTCAACTTTTTCCACGATCTAACTTTTATTGCTCATGCATTTTCATCTTACATCAGAGGCATCTGTTGAATGGCATTCAAGATCGAGTGACAACAAAGTAGAATGAAAACCACATCAGGATATTAGTAATATTAACAGTTTTGTTACATTTATAATTTATTATAATCATTAGTAGTAGTAGTAGTAGTAGTAGTAGTGGTGGTGGTATTAGTAGTAGTAGTAATCTTTTTACAGTTTGGCATGAGTGTCTTTCCGATTTTCTTCTTTCTTTCCAGTTTTTTAATTGTCTTGCTGTTCATCTCGAGATTGTAGACAAAATCCAGTGTCTGTAATAAAATCGATCTTAACCAGGCATCTTGATTTCATTGACTTTCTCGCCGACTTTTCTCACGTCACTTTTCTATAAATATTTTAAGGGCAATTGTTTTGATGAGCTTTTTTCCCCTGGTTTTAAGTGTTTAATTTAAGGAATTTAAGCGTGCTACTAGATTGGCATCTTGCTTTCGCCATTTTTCTGTTAAACTAGCTAGATGCAACCACACTTCTATTCTAACAGGGTTTTTTTTTCTCTTACTTATCACCCGTGGAACTCCATTTCGATTATTTGCTTTCCTGATAACTAAAATATTCAAAAATTTAAATGATACGTCACTCGCCATCTTGTCTTCCTGGATCCTGTTCTTTTATTGTACTTTTCTCACTCCTCCCAACTAAAGTTTTCTCATTCTCTTTCACTCCCATGTAATCTCCTCGGTTTTCTATTTTCCCTAGTTTCACTCTTATATTTTTCTCATGCTTTCTTTTCTAAGAGCAGAAATACAGAAAAGGGCAGATTGTCCTGCACCCACAGTCAAATTGGAGTTGTACAAACCACTTAGTTACGTGGTAAAACTTTGCTATTATGAGTAGGAATCAAGCTAGGCTGATTGCAGCTGCTGCTAGTTATTTGGCGATTTTATTGTGCTCATCGAAGAGAGATGATTTGTTAGTCATCAGCATTCATTATTCTCTTAATATTTATCATTATCTATTACTATAAAGACGATAATTTGCCTTTTTGCGTCATATGGCCTAAGGTTTAAAAATTAGTCTACAAATGTAACTTGAGTAAAAGATGAACGTGGGCTAGGTGACACTGACCTTTGACGTCACTCGAGATCACTAAAACCAATTTAACATCAGAACAGTTGATTAGAATTCTGATGTGAGAATACAAATGCATAAATAATAATAATCATAATCATGATAATAATAATAATAATAATAATAATAATAATAATAATAATAATAATAATAATAATAATAGATATGTTCACCTATCTGTCCAGTTGACACTGCTTCCCATTTCGCTTTTTTAACAGAATTTGACGTTTATCCTTTGTTTACTGTTTAGGATTGGGCTTCCAGTTTCTTATAAAATCTACTTCAACTCTATACTTCTAACGTATCCACCTAAACTCTAAGATTTTATTTATTTTATTTCAATAGGAGTAGATAGGTCCGCTTGTCACCCGGATCACACTCTTTCCTGACAGTATTTAACGACAGGTTCATTGTTGGTGAACTTTTTAAGTAGAGAAAACAGAAAACGAAATCAATATTGCGATATAGTCTTAATGGAGGCGTTCTTAATTCTTGATTTTACAAAATATTTTCTGAAATAGAAAATGGAGTCATTATATTCTCGTCGATGTTGTTTTTATAACTACTCTTTCGTCAACGTATTCTTCAGCCTTTCTCAAATGCGTAATTAATTCGATAGCAGAAGGAATGTTACTATAAATAGTCCGGAATCTGGGCATCAGTTTGCCTGCAGGAAGCGTGTTTTATTAATTAAACTAAGACAAACATTTGGCTAAATTTATCGCCAGACACCAGTAATAAACATTGAGTTAAGACACGTCATCGTATGCAATATTTGTTAACTGAATAAAAGCAACTATGTAGTAACCTGTTTACACATGCGTAAATAACTTCCTTTACTCTTCGGACTCGCCAGTGAAGTTTCATCGCTCTTATTTGGACCTCATTACACAGTGTGCTAGTGTCCTCTAGTTTATTTCTAAACATATTCACCCAGGCGCAACAATGTGGTCTTAATTTTATTACAGCTTTTTTTGGTAGTTATTGAATCTAAACTATTTTATAGAAGAGACCTACACATCTACCTAATGAAATACACGAAGGTCGAAGAAAGTAAAAGTCGAAACATAATCATAAAACTATAGATGAATATATTAGCCCGAACAATACGGAGTCTAATGTTGTATTTTATAAATTTATTGAGTTTTCACAGCTGCCATTTCTAGTGGTTTCAATTCGAGAGCAACTTAAAATAAATTTCTTCAATACATTAGAACTCTCTGTAGTATTCGTGTTGATTTTAATGACTATGTCGTGTCTAGATTGTGTCTCATCCAGTTTCTCTCAACAAGTGTCCTTCGCGTAAATATGCAGATATCATTTCCTTCACAATTTCGTTTTGTTTTTCTTTTTAAAATTTCAGTGAAGTTGCTTTCTTTACATTTTTTATTTGTTGTCCTTTTGCCAGTTTTATTATTGCTTCCTCTGCTATTAAAATTTTTCCTTTTTTACTCTATCGTTTATAATCCACCTGTCCTGCTGCCGGCTTGGTGAATTTCATCTTTTTATTGATTTATTGATTTCTCCTATACGGCTTATCAACCATTTTCAGGTTATTTAAAGACAGAAAATATTTTTAGATTGTAAAAAATATTTTACGGAAAATAAAGATTTACTGATAAAAGTCCTATTAATTAACTGCTATTTAGGGTACTTGTGCGTATGGTTATATAACGAACTGGACTGGAATTGAAACTAGACTCTCTGACTTCTAATTCTGGGCCGTTATCCATTACACCATCCGTACATCCAAGTTTACAGCATCTGTTATTCCTAAGCGGTTACCATCTAGATACTGACCAGACTCGAGTTTGCTTAACTTTTGTGATCGTACGAGAACAGTTTTCGACGTGATATGGCCGTAAGCCAATTTCATCTTTTAATAACCATCATTTTTGTTTTGCAGTTCAATTACACTTTCTTTTATTTGATATTTATTTATCAAATTTAATTGCTTATTTATATTTTGAATTTATTGTTTAACAAACATAATGTAAATTTGCTCAATATCCTTTTGAAGTTTACCTGTAAATTTCTGTTTCTTTCCATTTCTAAGAATTTTGTTGATAAATAATGAAATATTGCTTTAAAAATCATTACTATCGTCCCCCAAAAGAACTTTTTCTTCCTTAAAATAAAAATAAACCATTTTTGTTAAGTCCTTGTTGATTTTGTTTTTGATTCATGGATCGAATTCTGCTAATTAAAAGGACTTTGAAAAAAAAAACAAAGAAAACTTTACTTGTTCTTAGGATAAGATGCTCAGTTGTATCGGAAATACAAACCATCAGCCCATCAGTATTTTAAATGGGCATGTACCGTACATTGCAAGAATTTCCGGTTTTGAGTAGTTGTTTACAAGTTTGTAACGCATTATATTATTGCGACCTTGTGCCATACTAAAATAAGTTTACACCGAAGGGATATTGAGTCAGGATGATGATAAACTGGTAAATAGATTCATAAAATGTATTTGCAGGCCTATTGAACGTATCAACACATTGGGCACTCCCAGATTTTGGTATGGGATATTTAGAAAAAAAAATGACAAAAAAACAAAAAAAAAATTCAACATTATAACCTTACCTTTATGTGACCTTCTCACTAACCATGAAGAAACACTTACAGTATTAGCACAAATTATACTACTGGTACTTTTTTTTAATAGAAGTGAGGATATTTTTTTTTTTTTTTTTTTTTTGTGAAAGAAGAATTTAGTACATTTCATTATGCATTTATTAAAAAAAATTTGAGTTGTTTTTCAGGAAGCAACTTCTGCATATACAGTAAATTCATAATAGCTACAAAGAATTCTAATAGTATCAGTGAACACTGGTACATGTGGTAATAGGCAAAAGAAGAAAAAAAAAACAGAAATATTGTACTTGTTGGTAAATCCCATACTATACATGCAGAAAAGCAAATTCCAATACCTGAATATCAACAAAAACACACACAAAGCAAGCAGCAATAGACCAGTCAAAACAAATATTTCTGAAAAATCTGGAATCTCTACAAAACACCAAAATGTTGTGCAATTCTGTAAATTTTTTAATATCTTTTTCCTGGGTGAATTTTTCAGAGATATTTTTTATTGATATCATGTTTATTTACATCCCGGAGTCTTAGTTTCAGAGCTAAATTCTATGCGGGGCACTGATTCCTGGTGAAACCCATTTTTTCGTGGTTTTCATGTCTCCCTTATACATGATACTGCTGTATTAGACGCAGGATAATTACTTGGTGCATTTTTGGAAAAAAATCCGCATTCAATGCGCCGGCAAATACGGCAATTGCAGGAAGTTCACTGATGAATGTAAAAAAAAAAATACTGGGACTATTCGTGAGGTTAAGAAATAGATATTTTTTAGATAAAATAAATTTGGATATTATTTTTAATTGATTGGAGGAAGTTTTTGTCCTTATGATATTACTACTAATACTACAACGGGAGAAAGAAAGACTTCCTGATTAAAAAAAAATACGGATTCGACTGTCACCGATTTCTTCTTCTTCTTCTTCTTCTTCTTCTTCTTCTTCTTCTTCTTCTTCTTCTTCTTCTTCTTCTTCTATGTGCCATGTGGTTGATCATGGCTCTCCACAACTTCATGCTCATTGTGGTGTTTACTAAAGTTTTTTGCTATATATCTTAATTCCTGTTCTATCAGCCATTTTAAAAGCTACTCTCCTCTGTCCCTCTTGACTTCAATATGTCCTGTTAGTGTCAATTTTACTAAGACTTCTTTCCCCATTATGTGTCCCTGAAATTTCAACTTCCTCTTTCTGAGGCTACGTATACGTATCATTTTCTTTTGTAGTTTTTCTAAAACTACCTCGTTGCTCAAATGTTCAGTTTATGATATTGTCAGCATCCTTCTGTAGAAGCTCATTCCTGTTGTCTCAAGTCTCTCCTTCATCTGTGATGAGATTGTTCAACATTTAATACCATAGAGGAGGACAGATATTACGCAGAAGTTCAATCGTCTATTTTTTTTCCTATGACATATCCTTGTTTCTTAATACTTTGCTTCGTTTTTAATATTTCATTCTCCTTAATGCATCTTTGGATTCCGATGTCGCATTTGCCATCCTCAGGTAAACCATTTCATTGATATTTTAATTTTTGAGCGTTTTTCTTTTTGGTATTTCCAATTTGTAATGTTGGGCTCATCGTTTTGCCGTCAACCTTGTATTTGGTCTTCTTGCAGTTTATATTTAGTTCTTCACGCTTGCCTTCGCTGCATTTTGTAAGAATTGCTGTAGGTTCCTTTCTCTGTCTGCTATCAACACTGTGTCATCTGAATATTTTATGTTGTTAAGATTGTGACAGCCAAATATGAATCCTGGCAGGACTTCTAATCCACTCAGGATCGCCTTACGGTTTTTTTTTTATGAGGGATGAATTCATCCGGGGTGTGAAGACTTATCTTACGCTCCCTTTTATTTTTGTGCATTTACTGAATCTATTTTCTTTTCTCATGCAGGTGGTTTGCTCCCAATATAAGTTCTGGATTTTAATATCCTTCCCAAATAAATCAAACTTAACAAGCAATTCTGACAGTTCCTTCTAATGTGCACTGTCATACGCTTTTGCATAATCTGTAAAACAAAGGTAGATATCCCTTCGCATTTGTATTGTTGCTTCTGGTACCATTGTGAGCATAAATATTACTTTTCTTATTCCAGTGTCTTTAATAAAGTCTCAGGGTTCTTGTCCTATTTCCGGTCTGATGCGCTTTCAATTCAGTTTTTTCTTACTAATGCATATTTGCTTACTAACAGCAATAGAATAATGGTATAAGAGTTGCAATTCAAACTATTAAATATGTATGTGAAAAAAATATGTCGAAAAATTAATAATCAGTCGTTTTTTATTTTTAATCATCTCTCTATTTTACGCTAACAAAGAACTTCTGTACTGCTTTGTATAAGTTATCTTTCGAAAGTTTTCAAGTGATGCCTGTTTGGTTCCTTTTTACTTTGTGTTTTAAAACACCTAATCGACAACTGATGGTTGTTCACTTTTTCGTTATGAAACGAAAAGTTACCAACCTACTTCATGGGTCTCAAACGACATTCGCGTAGCACGGCACTACACCAATATTTACTATAATATAGCCAGATATTGTTTCATTTCCACACACTTCTTAAATTTTGGGAAATGCTTTGGTGATCATTTTAAAAGGTCTCAAAATCGCCAGAATCTCAATGTTTGTAAGCTGTCATTATAACATATAAAACAAAAGGTACATCTCTGAAGTACTGAAATATCTATCTATCTATCTATCTATCTATCTATCTATCTATCTATCTATATATATATATATATATATATATATATATATATATATATATATACGAGCATATTACGTTGAAAAATCGACTCATTGAAGTGTCGAGTTCCAATTCCAGTCGGATGTATTCATTTATGCGCAAATGCCCCTTAAAAAAAGTATTAATCCACGTCTTTTCCCCCATCTATGGGTTAATTGGTATGACTTATATAAGTAAATCATTATTATCAACAAAACATTCTTAGAATCTAAAAATATTTTACGCCTTTAAATAACCTGCAAAAAGGTGCTAAACCGTAAAATATAAATAAATAAATGCAGTTGTAGCGAAAGTTTTCATGTTTGATATTATGACTTGCACTAAGGAATGATGATTTGCAAAAGCAATATTTTTTAATCTCATTCGCGAGAAACATTCTATAGCCAAAGCACCAAACATAGAAATGAATACAATATGGGAACCAGTAATAAGGGGTGCCAGAGAAAAGCGATAATAACAACAAAAATTGCAATATGAGCTCTGCTAAAAACATAGAATGATAACAGCAAAAACTGCAATATGAGCACTGGTAAAAATGGTTGCTGAAGACACAAAAATGGTTTATAAGACACAAAAATTCATACACAGATGTCCTCAAGGACACATGGCACAGTGGATAAAAGCGTTAGTTAAATCCAGTGACAATGAGTTCAATAGCCGGTTAAGGCAGTAGAGAACTTTCAGAGGGAAATTAACAGGCGATAACTGACATCCATTAAAACGTGGAACTAGAACAGTAACTACCCCAGTAAGCGAAATAAAGGGTTCAGTTCGACATAATAATGTAAATAATGTACATAATACCTCATCTCAGAAATAGACAGATAGCCATTTGGGAATGATGTCAGAATAATCCAGAACTTATCCTCCATATGGATAAAAAAAATGGATTAAATACATATGCAAAAACAGAAAGGGGTGTAAGACAAGGATTCCTAGTATTTATTATTGGCGGTGATATTTTTTGACAATATTAAATATGCAGATGAGACAATCTTTGGCTTCAGTTTTATTGATGACAAAATAAAAATTGAATGCAGCCTGGTAAAAGAAGATGGTAGAATTCCTAGAAAAGAAAATCATGAAAGCACTATGGTTCACTCTACGGTTGGTGCAGGATAGATTAGGAGTTGTAGATATGAACAGATTGAAATAGATTTCATATTTCACGGTAAACAAATCACCTTGTGCTAGGCTTTGTATATATCTACAACAACACAAATAAAATTAAGACTTTCACATTCTTGAGAATTTTTTTCGTTTCAAATAATACAAAAAACCCCCAAAAAACTAAAAACAAAATAAAAGAAATTAAATCTTTGCCCCATTCAACTTACTAGTGCGTAACTACAGCCAAAGGCTTATCCCACGTCTCCCCAGACCACTGCACCCTCATTCACCCTCTCCTTTCTCTCGTAAAGTATCTTCTCGTAAAGACAGCTAAAGTCAACGTCAAGGTCTGTAGAGGCCAAGGCTGGTTTAATTTATGGATAGTGTGAAACAGTATATATTGGTGTAGGGTTGTCATACTGTGTAATGATATAATTCAGATCGTAGAACTGTAGAAGGGACGGCGCCGTAATTTCTATTGTCTGCAGCGGTGACAGTGGTTGAAACGCTATGCATGTAGTTGTGCCTTTCTATGTGTGACGAAATGAGTAATATGTATGCTTATATATATATGTGTGTGTATGTGTGTGTATGTGTGTGTGAGAGAGAGAGAGGTTGTGTCATGCTCGTACGTGTAAACATATACATATATATATATCAGTTTGTGTAAGTGCCCGCATAAATTTATGTAATATATATAAATATATGTATACATATGATTTGTATATATATATATATATATATATATATATATATATATATATATATATATATATCTGTGTGTTTTCCATATATTCATATGATTTATATATATATATATATATATATATATATATATATATATATATCTGTGTGTTTTCCATATATTCATATGATTTGTATATATATATATATATATATATATATCTGTGTGTTTTCCATATATTCATATGATTTGTATATATATATATATATATATATATATATATATATATATATATATATATATGTATATATATGTATATATATATAATATGAAGAACAATTACGAAACGCTTATGAATCCATGTTTCGCTTGAAGTGAAATATGTTAGATTCATAACCGTTTCCTATTTGTTTTTTATCTTATCATTCTGTCGAATTCCAATCCATTTTTTTATCTATATTTGATCCTAACTCTCTCTCTCTCTCACTTTCTATCTATCTATCTATCTATCTATATATATATATATATATATATATATATATATATATAGAGAGAGAGAGAGAGAGAGAGAGAGAGGTACTGACACACAGAAAGACAAAGAGAGTGGACAGAATTCAACATTAAATAAATTTAAATAAATATACAAATTAAATGGCATAGCTATAAATACATTTAAAGATTACCCTTAAAGAAAAGAAATTGGAAAAGCCAATTTTCTACCTTCTCCACTTTTCCTTAATCCTTCAGTGACCTATATATAGAGCCTTCAAAATGTGTAGTGACTATGCTCATTTGAGATGTGAAATTGCTATTTACCCTGTAGTACTGATGCTTGTGTTCACACTGTCCATATCTACAAGCGCTCTATCATTTACATTGAGTACTATTCTTCCGTAAATATTACTCATTTTAAACTATATATATATATATATATATATATATATATATATATATATATATATATATATATATATATCTTTATTTACATCCTGCAATTCTTTGAGAAATTAGATGTTTGAAAGTTAGAAGTCTGACGTGACATCATGCGTAACGGTTATTGGGAACGAGACCGTACAAATAAATGTGATACATTTATTTATTATTTGTATTTTCTTTATTTTCTCTTTTTGTTATTTATTTATTCATTATTACATTTATTTATTTATATTCTTTCCTATACGAATATTTTATCTATACACAGATTAATTGAATTATATGCATTTCAAGATAACGTTTGCTGCAGTGAATGACATTTTAGTAAATTTGGGCTGTTTATTTAGTATAATAATAGTTTCTGGGTTTTAGTTTTTCTTTGTTTTGGGTGCTATAGAGTATTTTGGTATTATACACTAATATTTGTCTTACGTTCATAATTGCATATTTGGTCGTTCATCATGTGCTAGTCGATGTTTGCACGGATCGCACTGAGTTTAGACAAGTGACAGGTCAATCTTCGAGGGAATGTATGCATGTGTGCCTAATGTAAGTATTTAATGCTGTTTTTCATTCTTAATGTTAGAGATGCAATCTCTCAGGAAGGCATAACAATTCATAGACAAGCTTATTTTTTAGACAAGAGAGATTTTTTAGGTTCGGTGTTGTTGATTATAATTAGATTAGACGTTTTAAACTTTTTTAATAGCAGATGATAAATCTTAGGTGTTTGTTAAGATCATTGAGTGATGTTTATTTTTTTAATTGCCTTTTCACGCTTGTTTATAATTAGGATACATCTGATTGCGATAGAATAAATTAATAGTGTTTTTATTTTTTTGTTTTGCGTTGGGTGGGGGTCTGGCGTTATATTTTTTTCTAAATTTCGTCAAGGATAGTTTTATTCGTTCGTCGACGATGTGGTTAGGGAAATTATTATTGATTAGAGTTTGTTTAATGTTACTTAGTTTCTTAAAGAATAATATATCCGAAGAAAAGATTACTTTGGCTCGGTAAATGATATTTTTGTAACAGCTTATTCACTTTTATTAATTAAGTTTGTTTGTTTGAATGTTTAGCGGCATATCAACATCCTTACGGGTGATTTAATACCAAAATTGAATTTTCTTGGGAGCATTAGTAATTTCTTTTACAAAAAATGTATTGCTGGTCATTTTTTTTCAAAAATGTATTGCAGGTAATTTTTTTAACTATTAAAATGTAATGCTGGTATTTTTACTATAAAAATGTATTTTTATATAATTCATAATGTTTTGACTCTAGTTTGGAGGTTAACTATTTCTCCTTAGCTGGGACCCTAACAGGTGCTACCACCCCGGGTCAGGGTGGACCTGGGAACAAAGCAATTAACAGGTGATTCCACGTTCAGCAACACCTCCCGTTCAGAGACTTTGCTGCCGGATGTAATTTATTTTTATAACCAGGACGTTTGTAGTTAAGTAAACAAGTGTTTCTAGTAGTGTTTTTTATTTTATTTTTTAGTTTTTTAGTTTTTTGTACAGAGAGGTGGTCCGGCTGTTGGCGTCAACTTATACGTCGAGGAAAGGCCAGGCCAAAACAATACCTTCTTCAGACATATTATTATTTTAATAATACGTTCTTTTTTCGGACAAGCCATACATCCGTTCTACACATGTTCTAACAAACTCCCATCTATGATACTGACAGCAGGTTAGTTTCTAATAATAGCCAAATTATTCGAAAAAAAATGAACTTTGATCCGAATAGATAATAACTCATAACAATTTCTAGTTATTTGTCGTGTCAGTCGACGGTGTTGTTGTCATCGTTAAAGGCCGACTTTTCACACAAAGTCAACCATTCCACTCGTGGTGAATGGGTTCTCTTGTTGCTGATTAGAGCAAGAAAGAAACGGCACATTTTCTCCACCAGTCGGTCATTTGAAAAGATCTTGAACGGCTATTACTACGGTGCCAAGTTACAAGTGTATAGTGTCAAGTGGGGATTGAACCCACTATTATAGTATTAGACATTAGCCCGCTCGTTAGCCATCACGTTGCAGTTACTTTCAGAAGTTTTCGATTTCATACAAAGTATCGTTTCAAGACAATCGATAAAATTAGGTTGACAGGTAGTTTGGAAGGAAGGAAGGCGTGGAGGAGGATAGAAGAAAGAAAGAAAGAAAGAGGAAAGGCATTATAAATGTTATAACTTGAATCTGCCGTTATGGGTCGTAGGAAGATTGTTTTCAGCTACGACTACAAGTGAACAGGACTGAATTTGTAATAATCATCTTTACCTGGGATCGAACACTGATTTGCAGGCTGCAGAGGGAAGTATTTAACTCTTTCTGCCGGTGCATAGGTGTTACTTTCTCTTCTCCAATCTCTTATTTACCTGAGTGACACTTATTTCAATTATTTCGTTAGTCACCTGCAACACTTAATCCCCTTCTTGACTCGAGATCTAATCTTACAAAATGCGCCGTAATTCGAAACGCCGACCAGCGACGATTCAATTTACAAAATCTTTCGCTTTGACCAAGAAAGCAAAGTAGAATTATAGGATGCGTCCCACATGAAATCTTTTAACTTTTTCCTTTTTTCATTGTGATTCTCTTTCTTTTTCTTTTTTTTTCTTTCTTTTTAATTATATTTGATTCCTCTTTCTATATTTTTTCTTTCTCATTATATTTTCTTTATTTATTTTCCTTCCTTATTTTTTTTTAATTTTTTAAATTTTTTTCTTTCTTTCTTTTTTTCTTTCTTTCTTATTGTGTTCTTCTTTGTACTTTTTTCCTTATATTTTCTCTTTGTTCTAAATTATATTTCCTTGCCCTTTCTTCTGTCTTGCTTTTTCTTTGATTATTTTTCCTATTTTTGTTCTCCTTATTCTTTGTTCTCAAATGGATTGCTTCCATTTTATTTTATCGCGCCTCGAATGAGACAAGGGAATGAAAGAATAGTTGACAGATCACCAAAATGTGATTTCCCAACTATTATTTTTAAGATTTAAATTTTTGCTTTCTATAAACAAGAAATAAATTTTATAATCGATTACCGAAAAAAGCGTAGGAAAAAGCAGTCTCACAATGAGTGGATAATTTTGCGTCGAATTGACAAAAGATTGCGGTTTGTCAGATTCGAACTCACATTCAGAAACACAGGAGTAGCAAATTACGAATCACTTCACTGGCTTAACATTCTGTGTGTACATGCGCATATTTGTGTGTGTGCGTATATATATGTGTGTGCGTGTGTGTGCGTATATATATATATATATATATATATATATATATATATATATATATATATATATATATATGTATGTGTGTGTGTGTGTGTGTGTGTGTGTGTGTGTGTGTGTGTGTGTGTCTGCTTCTTTCGATTTATGTCTGTGTGGGTGTAATGCGTCTGTGTCCTTTTCGAACTTACCAATCCAATGCTGACACTCAGCAACAACAAACACAGTCGAAATACAGAGATGACCTCTCTCTGTCTCTGTCTCTGTCTCTCTCTCTCTCTCTCTCTCTGTCTGTGACACACACATATACATAAATTAACACTATTTACATTGTTCGAACTGTTGTACTTATCTTTATTGTCATACTCACGACGTTTCATCCGTTGTATGCTCTGGCCTTCTTCAGCTGATATACGTTGAAATTTCGAAACGAAATCTTTTTTTGGTCCATGTGTCATGCCTCTTTTGTCAAAGTGGATAAAAGCGTTACTTGAAGTTATCCACTGATTTGACGCAAAGGGTTTTGAGTTCAGTTCCTGGCCACAGCAGAGATGCACAAAAACTTTGAGATTTGAGTTACTAAAGGGAAATAAGTGAAACTGAGATATCCACACAAAAAAAAAAGTCTTCAATGTTCCATGAAAAAAGCAGTAAAATCGACCTTGTTGATCGAATGATCCTCCGTGGCTCGATCGGTTAAAGCACGTCAGGTTAAATGACGGTTCCGTATAGTATACAGGTTCGATTCCTGTCGGAGGACGAATATTTTCTATGAAAATTTCTCGGACATTCAGCCTGGTAAATGTTATTAATACTGTTTATTATAAAACAGAGTATTATCTTAAATATCTGTATCCATAAAAAGAATGTATAAACATAAAAATGTCTTAAAATTTTGTCCATTTCATAATATATATGTATAAGTTTCGGGCCTTGTGACCTTAATCAGGCGAAGAACGGTTATTTCTACATATTATTTAAAGGAATTAATTTTTTTCTTCTTAGGTTAAATATCTTAACCATTGTCTTTTGTATGTAGTAGTCGTCATTTGAATCCATCTTGGAATGGCCGAAAAATGTTCCTTTGCTTGAGGGGTAATAAAACAATTAAATTTAGTCAGAGAAAGGGCAGAAGGGAGGATGTCGTTGTTATTATCTTTGTATGTCCCCCGTGTATCCTTTCATTCCTTCCTCTGTACTTGTGTATTGTGTGTGTGTTTTTGCCAGTATGTGTATATATATTCTTTTTACATACATATATATTGTATAATTACAAGGAAATAATATATATATTCACTTTATATGGTGAGTAGGGTTCGTGTATGTATATGTGCCTGTAGCCCGCTGTGTGTTTGCTTTTGCCACTATGTGTGTATATATTCGTTCTTCATACATATACATTATATATTATATTATCATAAGGAAACATATATAACAAATACATGGATTTTATACAGTGTGGTTGGTGTGTGGTGTCTGTATGGTCCGACTAGTGTGTATGTATGGTGTGTGTTTATGTCTGTGGGGGTTGTGATTTCTTTGGGCTGGTTTAAATTTGTCTATGAAGATTTTTTTCTTTTATTTGGAGGTAAGAGTAATTTTTTTATCTCTTTAATACATACACACACAGACATATATATATATATATATATATATATATATATATATATATATATATATATATATTGAACGATAAAAAATATTCAAAAATTAAAATCTTCAGACACACTGGGTTGTATATTAATAGTCTTTCTTTTTTATTATGATTTCATTTAGATTCCTTGACTAGTTTCGGCCAACATGGCCATCATCAGGAGAAAAATAATTTTCTGCTTGCTGGTAGCAGTGAACTACAGAAAATCAGGAAATCGATTCATATGTGAGAAGAAATAATGCAATTTGAAGCTCATGTGCATCCAAGGTTTCTGAAAGCAGTCAGCATATTGATGACAATTTTGCATAGTTCCTGGAATTGTTGTTGCCAAGAAAGTTCTTCACAATCAGAACAAAAGCCTTCCATGCTTTCAGTTCCACCTCGTACATTGAGTTTTCAAATTTTTGATCTCTGATGAGCTGACGAATCTGAAGACCATCAAAGATTGCAGCTTTCATCTTTTCCATCGTCAATCCTGAAAAAGCTTGACACAAGTAAAGGAAGTAACTACCATCCTTGTCCAAACCTTTGATGAACTATTCTAGCTTGATGTGCAGCGGTGGGAAAAGTATTCTTATTAATTCCTCCCGAACATGCCAGTCCTTTTTCTTTCATGTAAGAATACTAAGTTCTCTAGTATCTCGCACAGAAATCATAGACGCTTGGTGAACCTGGACTGTTGTCTCAACAAAAAATTCACCATCTTCAGGTAAACGCAAAAAATCACTCATGCTGATCATAATGAATTTTCTCCAGCACATACTTCAATGCTTTATATTTCTCCTTCAGTGTAATCGAGTGAGTAAGGCGCGTACGGAGGCAAATTGGTTGCCCTTGTGCAGTAGAACACTTTTCAGTGATCACTGTCAATAATCAGTCTCCAATCTTTCGCTTCGTTCTGTGGCACTCCAGTTTTGTGCAGAAGCTGCGTAATATCTGTACAGCACACCATGTCCTTCTCTTCAGAGAAAAAACGGAGGTACTCTCGATGTTTGTTGCGGTAGAAGGTAATGCGAGCACTGTAAGAGAGGAGGTTTATTTCCTTAAATCTGAATGCCAACAGTTCGGCACAGGACTTTGACAAGCTGAGATTGTGAACTAGTTCATTTAATTCCTTTTGGAAAGAAGAATGTGGAGCATCATCTTCAAAAACCACTTCTTCATCATCATCATTTTCTTAAACACTGGAGAAATCTTCCTCACTGATGTCATGAAGATCTTCAAAAACAGGTATTGTAATTTCATTACAGGACGACGTGTTGATTGAAGATTATGAGACTTGCGGCTGCTCCGTTTCTTTCTGTTGATCCCAGTGACATCAATAGCACAGAAATAGCAATTAGCGCTATGGATTTTTGGCTACCTCCAAACTAGGTGATTTCCAAACTTCAGACAACTCTTCTTGCTTACATATTATTGCTGAGTCGTTTCTTGACAGTGTACGTGTAAGTGAATGATGTCTTGTATATCAGCAGTTAGAAATTGAGAAATTCGCTCCTGAATTATATAATTTTACCTATTCCTAATTGGTCCGAAAATATCACATGATATCCTTACTACTACGTTCGCGTGATATTTTGGCGCTATACCTAAATTATAATGACTAATATATCAAGCTTTCTGATTTGTATTCTATGGTTTTGTATTGTACAGTTTAATTGGTGTGTTTTGAGATGTAAGCACTTTATTGCTTTATTGCGGTTTATAAATATTTTGGAGGCATGTTTTAATATTTATGTAGGTAATCTGGGTTGAAAATAATTCTGATGGGTTAAAATTAATAAGTTTATAATGGACATAATAATTAGATTTAAGTGTGAAATATGTTCCATGTTTAGATATTTTAATGGACATGACAATGTAAACAGAAACGTAAAAACAGCATGTGGCCAAAACTGGGATTTTTGGATTCAACACATCAAAATTGTCCTAAATCAGTTATAAAATTAGACAATAAATTTGGTGTTGATCAGTGTAATCTATTAAGCAAAAATGTTTATTATGATACAAATGTGTATATATTACCATCACTGATATGCTACTTTTAGACATCACTGACATCAAGATTGACGCACGTCTTCCATTTAAGAGCACTCGAAAAAACGAGGCTTCAGGCGATTGAGCCAAACTGCAGGAATAGCATTTTTGTGTAGAGCCACTTTCTGGATCAATTTTCTTTGATGACCTTAGACTGAATAATCTGTATGATGCAATAAATCATCATAACCACATCGATGTGGTCACTAGTATGGTTCCGTGTGCGGTGACTTTCAGTTTGAAGACAACTTTATTTCTATATTTTCTCTTTTCCCTCTCCTTTAGCGAGAGACCCTCTTGATTTTGTTCAAGGACAGAATACAGCGGCTTCTTTTTTTTTTTTTTTTTTGGACGGGTCCTACTAACATCATTTATGTTTATTTTTGTTTTGTTTTGATATTTAGTTTGTTTTGGGGTTCACCCCTCCCCTTTTTATGATCATTCATCCGATTTGTATATAAAAATTATGAATAATATTTATCATCTCATTGGGATGTTTTTTTTTTGTTTTTTTTTGTTTTTTTAACTTCCCAACCTAAGAGGATGTGGTATTATGGTGTATGGAGGATTGATTGATGATGGATGAGTTTTTATGGTTAATGAGGAAATTGTAACGAGTGAATGGGTCGTGAATCCGATTAACTAAGTATAAAATAGTTAGTGAAGACCAGCCTCAATCCATTTCCCCTTTTCGCCCTTGTGTCATAATTGTATTAATTTACAATAAATCTCGACAACTTTATGCAAACGTTCTGGTTTCTTTCAGTGAAGAGTTTCCTACAGACTGTTCAGTGTTTCAAATTATCTGACTGATTTAACTTATGTTGTATGAAGTCCACGAGCAGAACACCTTTTGTATTTCAGAATACTCTTTTATGCATGTTTCGTTGAATTTCGCAGAAGAGAAACTTTTGAAAGATTTTCTTTAATTAAAGACAACGGAAATATTTATTTTAATAATATTTAGCTTCTAAGTTGTCGTTTTCTCACATGTATTTTTATTGCTTATTTACGATTAAACATGTATTACCTGATATTGTTTCTCCGAGTAAGTCAAATTGGCTAAGTCTTCAATTGTTATAGCGACCCATCCATTTCTTCAAGGCATCGTCGTTGTCCTGCAAAGTGAAGGTTTACGGGGGTCTCATTACAGCCTTCTTCATCGTCTATGTCATCAAAGCAGCAGTTCCTGAGGTTCTCCTTCAATTTGGAAAACATCCAAGGGGGGCAGATCTGGACTGTAGAAAGGATAACCTGGGTGAAATTTGAACAGAGTGCATTCTCCTCTTGCAGATGCCATTGACCAGATTTTAAAAGTCATGGTCTCTTGCGATAAAACGTTTTTTTCTGAATTCACCTAGAACATCCGTATAGTGCTGTTATGGACCGGATAGCCATGGGAGTTTCATGGGATGTAGATGATGCCTTTGTTGTCGAACAAGAAGATCATCACGAGCTTTCAGACTGACCTGATTGGCTTATCTTTCTTGTGTCTAGAGAAGTCATCCTAAGTAGGGCTTCCACCTAACACTCTGTCTCGTGCTCTCTGAGACTGAACAGTAAATCCATTTTTCATTACAGGCATCACCAAACACATGTAATCAATCTGTCCCTTCTTCTGTTCGCCATTGGACACACCCTCAGAACAAACTTTACTTAATTCTGTGTACAGTGTCCTCACTGACTCCAAACTGTATAGCAACTGTTAATAGAGGTTTACGCAGGTCCTTGTTCACAAAACTGTCAATTTTTTCTACTAACCTCGGCGTTCTGACCTTCCATTCACTGCCGTACCTCACGTTGTCTCTCATTTAATCTCTGTTGTCCTTGTTATAGTAGTAAACAGTCGTCAGACTCATATAAATTAAGCCATAAGCAGTCAAGATCATTTCAACTTAAAATTTAGCCAGCCTCCAAGTTGTCTTCACGTCCCGACTGCATTGTGAAATCTACTAACTAATGACTCCATGCGTACTAAGTTAGTGTTTAGGGTGCTTTAACGGCCTGACCATTCTACCCGCAAAAACATCATTTGGCATGTCAGCTTATTACAACTACTGTAGGAATATATTACAATGAAAATTATCTAAGACAAAAGTACTTCTAAAAAAATGTTGGATGTTTCTTATAGATATTTGTTCATCAGCCATATTGATTATAACAGCTTCATTAATGGGCAGTTTCTTTTGAGGTGTTGTACATTAATTTGTTGGTTTATAAAAATTGTTTTTTATGGCTGCATGTGTTTTCATCCTTCCGGCTTTTAGTAGATCATACATTTAACTATTTTTCTATTGAAATATTGTCTGTTGCCCGTTCTCGAATTTATTGGTAAAGTCATTCAGAATCCCGTTCTATTTCTGTTGAGATCACATTTTTTGTAAATAGATGGCAGTTAATTTCAAAATTACAGAATTATTTCTATTCTTCAGGGAATTACTGGTCAGAAAAAGGTTTGCGGTCAAAGTACACATATTATACACACACACGTATGCAGGCACACACACTCACGCACAGATATATATATATATATATATATATATATATATATATATATATATATATATATATATATATATATATCTGTGGAAATTTACTATTTCAGTGGAAGAAGGTTCGATAGTGCGTTTAAAGATACAAGGGGTGAGCTTTTATAAAACAGCATTAAATGATGACTGCGCCTTAAAAAATTTATATATATATATATATATGATGGGATACCAAAATTTTATCGACGAAAACAAACATCTGAATTTTGATAGAAAGACTTTTTGTTTTGGGCTGAGAACTTTTCCCACCCACTTAGATTTATTTACACTCACACAATCACACACACACATATATAATGTGTGTGTATGGTGTTACGCAAATAACAGTATATTATCAGTATATATCAAGCATTCAGGTCATTGAAATGTGAATGCATAATTATGAAATTGTATTACCAATATTTGATGCCTTGATGCTAAATCTGATATTTTTTGCGATCAATATCTGATTTCGAAACCGCAATACCAAAATCTATAATAAAGAACCTCATCATAAAGTCTTGGAGTCTCTTGCACTTTATGTTGTATAATGGGCAAAATCATTTGCTACCGTCAAAATCCATATCTGGCAGTGGGTCGTTTTCATGGCAACCGGAAGTACATGTTCGGGAGAGCACTTTAGTTAAGAGTTCTCAAAGCAGAATCTGTTCTGTTTCACTCGAGGCCGCGGCACGCATACTCTTTTCTCGAAATCTCTGCGCTCTCTTTAAACAAAATGTCCATTTTTGAACTTGTGCCGTGTTGTTCTATTAATATTTTAAAATTAGGAAGTAGCTTCTTGGAGCCATTACCAAACGGAAGGCGTGTGAGATTGGCCAAGATTGCTATTTCAGGTTTGAAACGGAGAGACGGCAAAAGCATGGACATCCGGTTGATTGACTTACAGTAAACGAAACGTCCTGGGCCGGGTAGTGGGTTCAATGGGTACTCTTAAGAATTGAACTTGGAAAATTGTTCCGAAGAAAGTAAAAGATATTCATGTCGGTCTGCCTGTTACCACGTCATTGAAAAAGAAAACACAACAAATGTCGTTCCAAATTGTCATCAGCTGATTAATTTTCAGAAGAGTTGAAAGGTTACCCAAGGGACAAAATGATTTTTGTTAATTGTGAGCTATTGAATACAGTGTATATTTATGAAGGGTAAAACAAAATTAATGAAGCTAATCTTGCAAGCGATTCATAGTAAATTTGGTCGGTCTCTCTGTCTCTCTCTCACTCTCTGTCTGCATATATATATATATATATATATATATATATATATATATATATATATATATATATATATATGCAGGAGAGAGAGAGCGAGACAGACAGACAGAGAGACCGACAGAATTTACTATGAATCGCTTACAAGATTAGTTTCATTAATATTGTTTTACTTTGCATATATATATACATATATAGTCTTAAGATGTGCTATAGTTATGGGATAAAGTGTTCAATATCAGAGATAGAGGGTGTGTAAATATAAAAGTGAACATAGAATTTAACACTAAGAGGTGACAGTCTGTTTCATGCTAGACGCAATTGGATTGATTGGCCCGACGATTGCGTCTAGCACGAAACAGACTGTCGCCTCTTAGTGAATTTTTTATTGAATAATTTGTAGATAATGCTTGATGCGAGGAAGTAATTGTGTATGAGTTTAATGAATATTTAAAAACGGTATTATTCCACAAAGTTCTCAGTTGTGCTCCAATTTGTAATATTTTATTTAATTTCCTAATTAAATTTGAGATGTACCTTAATTTTAAATACTTAAACAAATTTTTAGTGGTACAGAACTGAAGTATTGCCTTAATAGTATTAAGTTTAACATTACAAGGGATAATGAGGAGTAAAAAATCAATTAAAAGACAAGAGTCAGTTACATAGGGAGAACTACTCATCGGCTTGATACTAGAATTAAACAACATGTTCCAATAAAAATCAGGAACCATAGCTGCCGACAAAATGAACTCATCCGCAATACATATTGTTTCTCTATTTGCGAACATCTGATAAATAGCAGAAAATGTGCTATGGAATTTAGTGCGGAATCGTTCTCTGTTTTAGCCAATTCACAATCACTTTTTCATTTGAAAGAATTCGAGTCGGCTTACATCAGGTCTCGCAGACCCTCACTATATAAACAGCGGGAGTATTTGCTAGGATTTGCTGTAATCAGTCTCTAGTAGTTTCTTCCCCACATCATTCCCATCATTGACTAATTCATATCTCAAATTTATTATATTTTACTTTAAATTCTCCCGATAAAGAAATTTTGATGAGTGGGAGCGAAACAGATTGTTTTCCCCTCCTTTTATATAACATAATTTGCTTATTAGAATGCACACTATGCCAGAAACAGCATGTAGGAGAATCTGAATGGCCCTTTCACTACAGAATTAATAATTATCGGAATGGGATCAAGTTGGCTCCCAACGAAAGATTATTACCTGTCGAACAAAATTTCCCCCTAGAAAAACCTGATCTTAATAGTCATGCAAAATTCACTATCATTGAAAGAATAGAAATAAACACAAAAGATAAACTTAGGAAAAATACTAGAAGAACATAAATCCATGGATTTTTCGCCTCAAAACACCTTTTCAGGACGGACTTAACAACAGACTAAACAGCACAGATAGAATTAATATATAATCCCATAGACCAACTTCCCATATTTCTCTCCACAATAGACAGACATACTTGCAGAGGGGTTGGGGTCTCCCACATACATACACTCACACAAATATATACACAAAAAACTAAATGATAACATACACATAACGCACACATCCCCTTCCTAGTAACCAATAAAGCTGTCAGAATGAATAAGAGGTAAATCTGAGACATCAATCTCCCAGCCTCTCTTTAAAAGAACTTGAAAGAGGCCTTTTAACCAATACAAGGCCTGACTAAAAATTAATGATAAAAAACATGAAAACTACTGGTAGTCATTGACCCCTGTAGTTCACTGCAACTAAAAGGCAGGAATTTTTTCTCCTGATGATGGCCATATTGGCCGAAGCTAGTCGAGGAATCTAATTTAAATAATAAAACAAAAATATTAATATACAACCCAGTGTATCTGAAATTTAATTTTTTTACATTTTTTTTATTATTCAACGCACACACACATACATATATAGATACATACATACATACACACACACACATATATATATATATATGTGTGTGTGTGTGTGTGTGTGTGTGTGTGTGTGTGTGTGTGTGTGTGTGTGTGTGTGTGCATTCTGTCGATTTATCTGCCTAGTTAATTATGTCGTATTTTTAGGGATCTTATTGCACCAGGGAAAACATTTATTTTAGAAGTAATTAGACTTTTGAATACGCCATGGAAAGTAAACTAAGCAATCCAAATAAAATAGTAAGCATTTTATTTCATTGCTTTTTACCTTTGAAAAAATACATCTCATTTGAAATAATTCAGGCGGTAAATACCTTAAATGACTTAAATGTCTCTTATTGCATTTGGTGGTGTTATCGGGATTATCTGAAATCTGTTTACGAGTATTAATCCTTGTTATCCACACGTTAACAGCTTCATCCCAACTCAAACCTCCAATCACACCTACCCACTATCCTTCCTAGCTGTCAATGTCTGTGTGTGTGTGTGTCTCTGTGTGTGTGCGTGTTTACGTGCGTGTGAGTGTGTGTAAGACTGACAAAGACAGAGATCCCAGTAGAAAGGAGATCGTGCCAAAAACCACGCATGCGTGCCACTCTTCACCGGAAGTTGTTTGTTAATTTGATGTTATTTTGATACGGTTTGCATGCCGCCCTGCTCAGCGGGTAGAGAATCGGGTGGGCATGACTAGAAGACGGGGTTGCTGAATCGGGAGTCGTCAGTGACAGGGATGGGGATGGTGATAGAAGAAATCAACGAAAAGGCAGTGAGTTTCTTCAAATACTCAGTGGAATTTCCTTCGCACTTTGTATACCTTGCCACGCTTCTGAACCATTGCCAGTGCCACGCCTTGCGTTTCCCTCGAACCCCACCCAGACTACGCTGCCTACAACGTTGGTTACAACATGGCGTGACTGACCCTGCAATCACATTTCTCTCCCTGTCTGATTTCTATTCTATTTCGAAAACCCATCCAGGCCTTGACACCAAGAATTGATTAAAAGAAACACTGCAGAAGACACCAACTAACGCCATAACATCGGATTTCAAAAAGCATTTTCAATTGCCTTAAACTTATCATATGAAAAAACAATATATTTATGTTAATTCGCCTCAAATCATGTCGTCGAATTTAGTCTTACACTGCAAAGTATTATGCAGTTTACAAAATTTCTTTTCATAATGAACTCATGAACTCATAACTATAAAAGAAAAAAAAAGGAAAGTATACTATAATTGATTAATCTTTTAACGACTTTTCCCTGATATGTAACGTCAGCCTGGTCGCGTGGTGTTAAACGGACCGAGAATGAGAAGCACATTTGTTGCTACATGGGGTTGCTACGAATCCCCTTCAGCAAAACGCTATCAATATTTTCGATGTGTATAAAATGTCTTGTTTGTATTATTTCTTTGAATCCTCATCGAAAAAATATGCATTTGAATATATTTAATTTACTGTCGAAAATATATTTATTTAATTAAACCATCAGAGATTCGAAGTCGGTATCCTTTCCGTTATAAGTTTATTCATTGAATCTATTTCTCCACTTCTTTTCACTTACGTGCAAATATCTTGGGAAGCTATGAATCTATCTCTTCTCTCACCAACTATGGGTTAAATAGTAGAGTTTGTAGCTGGAAAAATAATTAGCATCCCAAATTGTAAATGCAATATTTACTAACCAAAATGTATTGTTCTTACAATCCTAAATATGTTTTGGCTTTAAATTATCCACAACGAGTTGATAAACCTTAAAAATTCAATTTCCACTTGTCTCTATATACATATACACACTCACATATATAGACACTTGTACACTAATTATATATTGGCACGTTTTCCGATCACGCCATTCTGCTAGAGTGGCTAACCAATTCCTGTGTGCAGGCACTTACTCAGACACAAGTGTGTTTGTTCAATACCCAGAGAAATAACCTACTATTTTAAGCGAAACTTAGTTACAATTTGTGAAAGAGAGCATAAACAGCGGTTTAAACAACGTCAGTAAGCTGAAACCCTCGGTCACGATGAATTGTGACTTTGTCCTGTCACCACCATTGACGGTTGTGTCAATCCATTTCCACTGTCAACCCGCCGTATGGTTTTCAAGCACATTCCAAAGATGGCGCACTCTGGGGTCACCTGCTAGAGAAGTCGGTTCACAATCTCGACAAAAACTGTGTATTGCTGCCATATCTGGTCTGGTGCTTCTGCTATATAATTAGACATTCTTGGCAAAATACAAAGAATCGGCAACGTTATCGGTGCTGACTTGTCATCTCGGCTCAGCAGCTTCGCCATCGCCGTAACATAACTTCCTTTTGCCTCTTTTATAAATATTTCACGGTAATTGTTCGGAAGAGCTTTCCTTGTTGATACCTCGAGTTCACGAAGTTAAGCAAAGGACTAGATTGGCAGATTGGTCTTAAAATTTTACTTTTGAAATTGCTAGTTGTATCCATAAGTTCTATGCTAATAGTTTATTCTCTCGTACTTCTCATTTATGGAGCCCTCTACCGGTTTCCCGCTTACTGTGATCTTCAAAGATTTAACTGCAATATCACTTGTCGTCTTCAGTCTCCTTGAATCATGTTCTTACATTGCCTTCTCCTCTTTCGTTCATTCTTAGTAACCAATTCTTTCTTTCCGAGCCTCTAGCCATTACAGAAGCTGTAAATCCGAACATGAGATGGATTCAAAATCAAAACAATCAATGTATTTGGGTTACTTCAATTAAGAACTCATGATAGAAAAAATGTTCTTCTGAAATAAAATTTCTTTTTCTGGTCACATTGTCATGCTTCGCTGATGATCCAACTTGCGTATACGTACACACATGCAAACATACTTACATTGAATGTTATTCATTTGTGTCTGTATACGTCAATTCAATCAACCAAAAACAATCAAGACATATTGGTTATTCTTTAAATCTTTTCTAACTATGTCTTCATTTTTGAAAAAAAACAAAAACATTTCCGTCGATGTTGACTATTTTTAGAAGTCATTAATACATCGGTGGAAGGCCGAAGAATATATCAGGCAAAGGATTGTGTTAAAAGCAACAACGAAGACAGTGTTTTGAACAATGGAAACTTTGAGAAAACATGTTGGTGTTTATCCGTGTCTACAAGTGTCATATTCGTTTCAAACATTTTGCTTGATGAGTGGACTTTGTCGTGTTCGTTTGGGAAATTAATTCCAGAGGGATTTTGCCGTGGCTGTTCCGAAATGTGAGAAAAGGGATCGGTCACTGATATCGAATAAAATCAAGAAATATTTTAGGGTAGGGGGCATGGCTCATCAACCGTTGGTCCAAACGATACGAGATCAACTGAATCAGTTGTAATTTTGTATTTCGACATATTTATCTACAAATCTGTCGAAAACATTTATTTAAAATCTGCCATAATGACATGCATCATCTGATATAGATTATCAATTCGATTTTGTTCTCAACTTCCCAACTTTTATTACAGGTAATAGAATTAATTTATTTTCTTGTACATACAAAAGGTAAATATACTAATAAGCGCATGCGTACCATAAACTCAACAAATCTCATTGCAGGGGAAAACAAAGCAACAAAAAAGTATATAGATCTTTGAGGTAGTTTAATATAGAAGAAACATTAGCCGGTCTTGCACTCTTACTGGCCTTCAACGATAGTCGCATATTATAGTTGGAGATTCCAACTCTACTATATGCTGTGTCTCTTTAGGACGTATGCCATCATGGTTCTCCACAAGTTCCTATCGTTTGTAGCTTTTACAATGGTTGATTTTTACTATGACTCTTAATCTCTGTTCTGGCATCCATTTACACAAGCTCTTTGGGAAGTTTATTCGGTGTTTCCATGTGCCCCTCTTGCCTTCAATACGCCATGTGAGTGTCAAAATCTCTAAGCCTTCATTTATCATAATATATCTCAGAAATTTCAGCTGTCTCTTCCAATTTTATGTATAAGTGTTCTCTTTCCATTTTCCTTAAAACTTCCATGTTTCTCACTTGCTCTATCCATAAAATATTCCCAGCATCCTTCTATACAACCACATTTCTGTTGCTTCAAGTCTTCTCTTCGCCTGTGTGGAAATTTCATAGCAGTCAGTACTCTTTTGTTTTTAACAAAATATTCTAGTTTCTTAATATTTTGCTTCGCTTTTGGAAATTCTCTTTCGCTATTTCAATTCGCCTTTGGATGTTGATGTCACATTTCCAGACATCTTCCTAGATATTTCAATTGCTTACTTAATTTTGACATTTCCAATTAGTAGATTGTATCTTAGGTTGTCCATCTCGCTAATGAATAGACATTCTATCTTCTTACAATTGATGGTTCGCCCATTCATTCCGCTTTCCTAAACTGGTTTACTTCGAAGTTCTTACAGTTGTTCTTCTTGTGCCTGCAGTCAGCAATGTGTTATCTGCGTCTCTCATGTTGTTAAGACTGTGCCCATCAATAATAAATGTAGATGGGACTTCTCGTTCTGTTAGGATTGCGTTGCTGTAAATAGAAATCCGGTGAGAAGACGCATCTTTGCCTTCTGCGTTTGTGTACTTCATTTTCTATCCGTATGCAGCTGATTTGGTCTAAGTATATATATTCTGGATTATTCTAATATCATTTCCAAATAATTTTTTTTTATTCATTACGCTTACGTCCCATAAATTGTTTTAGTTTTCAAATTAAAATTTTAATAATGTATTATTAGTTTTGTTTGAAACTCGAAATCGTATAGTGTGTCAGGTGATCTTACCTTATCATGTGGCAACACGTAGCTTTTCCTGGTCTTCGAATTCATTGACAGTGAGTAAAATTGAATCTGTGAAATAATGAAAATAATTAATTTCAAAATTTTGGACATAAAAATATTGTCTTGTATCGCACTAGCAACAGTTATAAAGAAAACTGACTTTTCAGCTTAGGAGAATGTTATCTTTTAATTTCTTTTTTCTTTACGCTTTTTTGCCAAAGATTTTTACTCTGCATCACGCATAGACATTCCGAAAAGAACTGTGTTGTGTCAGATCTTCCGAATAGTAAAGTAGTTTCCATAAAAACATAACATTCAGATGGTAGACTTTACCGTCCTCGATTATCGATGGAATGCCCTTCCAAATTCAACAAATCAGTCACCGCTGCGCCGAGATTTAAGAGTAATTTGATGGTGAAAGAGAAAAAATGAGTAAGTCCTTTGTATAGATTAGGAAGTCGCAAGGCATATAAAATATTTATGGGTGGAACTTGATGAATTTATGGAGAGAATTAGTCAGGCGTGAAGCTCATAGCGTACACAGATCTTCCGGTTTCAACACGATCACAAATGATCGATATCCGGTTGAAATATACGTTTTTTTTTTTAAGGTTTTTTTCCCTCTGCATTACGCATAGACTTTCCGAACAGAATCTACTCTTGATCATTTGGAATATTTATTATTAGTATTTTTTATCGATTGTGCAACGACTACAATTACTGCAAATATTAACAATTTGTCGCAACACTGTAGCAGGACCTTTGTTTCAATATTTTTCACATTTCTTTTTTTTTTTGTCATTTTTTTTCTTGTCATTTTTTTTCATCATTAGAAAGATTTTATTCATTCATATGTAGACACCGATCGAACGTATGCTATCTATTAATTAAAATTCAATTGTTTTGGCTCACTGTGTTAATCTCAACATTTTGGCCGATGCAGTCTCCGAACTTCCACATCACTATTTTTAAACTACTTTAGGTTAGATACTTATTGTTCTCTTCATTTTCTGCACCTTATCCATATACACAGCATCATATATATGTGTGTGTGTATGTGTGTGTGTATGAATTTATTGCTATAACTCCAGATGCATACATAAAACAATCCATACATTTTGTTCAAAGTAAATATAAAATCAGCCTTGATAATGTCTAAAAGTATAGCTTAAATAGCTCGGACATACAAAACATTTGGACAATTGCTACATAATTTACGTCCAGAAAAGAAGAAAAATTAAACAAGAAGCTTAACCGCAGTACCTTGTCAGTCGTTTTAATAAAACTTGTATAAAAGAGGGATTGCTACCCAAATGCACAATATATATATATATATATATATATATATATATATATATATATATATATATATATATATATATTATAATAATATTTTTTGTTTAAAAATATGATTCCTTCGCTAATATGATTTCCTTTGCGAAGGAATCATATTTTTAAACAAAAAATATTATTATAATATAAGCTCTACTTCTGTATGGAGCACTGTCTTCTTAAAAATAAAAACAAAAATACTAAGGAACCCCGGATTATGCACCCAACGTGTTCTTTTCTATTTTCTGCATACCTGCACAAGGATATATATATATATATATATATATATATATATATATATATATATATATATATATATATATATATATAAAAGAGAGAGAAAAACTGAAAACTTATTTGATTATTATGAGTATTTTTCATACTTCATTTAGTATATTCCACATAATATAGAAAAGCATTTGAGGCATTTTCTCTCTTTCAAATATATACTTTTCTCTCGTTGAAACAATAATCTCTTCCTTATATATATATATATATATATATATATATATATATATATATATATATATATATATATATATATAAGAGTGTTCAATATCAAATATAGAGCATTTATAGATAATCAACATCTAGTGTTGATTCCTATGTCTACACTGCCTACACCTCTCTCTCTCTCTCTCTCTCTATATATATATATATATATATATATATATATATATATATATAACTTTAAAAATCAGGAGGTCAATTGAATACGCGACATTGGTTTCGACAACACGGTCTCAGGCAATATTTTTCAAATGACTACCCTCACGCTTATTTTGAAAAAAACTAAGAACGCTACATGATTATTTTTTGAAAAATGAATAAACAGGCGTATGACGGTCGAAAAACATGATGTTGAGTGTAATAGAAAGGAAGGGGGTATGAAGAAGAAAGGAGAAAACAAGGAAATGAATGGGAATGCATTGTAAATGTATACAGAAAAGAAGAAAAGCAAATATAACTTAAATGTAAGGAAGGATGAGGAGGCAAAAGTATCTTAAGAATAAGAGTGGTGTTTTAAATTAGATTTTTTTTTTTATCCGGCCTCATATTCATTTAATAGAATTTTTCTGATATGAAGGCCAGGACTTAAAATTTCGGATGTTTGGTTTAAAAGATTTTTTGGATCCGGAAATATCATAAGGGCTAATTTCTCATGTTGCCATAGCTTGCAAATATGTGTTAGGGTTTTACTTTTATTATTTAAAATTTTCCACGGATCCCTGTTGTTTTTTCTTTTAAATTCCACATGTGTCTAGCAAGTTTGATGGACTATCTAAGACGATGATTTGTGATTGTACCATCTGCACTTGAAAGATTCTTCTGTACAGCCTATACACATTTTATACTGACCATTTGTTGTGGTTATGCGCGTGAGTTTCGAATCCTCGTTCGCCAAGTTGTTGTGGATTCCGAGATGAATTCGGTCTCCAAGGAATGACAAACGCAATAATTAAATATAAGAAATAAAATGTATTTACACAATCATACAAAGAGTAATACTGTTAGTAAGTCCAGGAACGTGGTTAGTAGCAAATACAGATAGATATATACAGTCTCGAAGTAGGACTTCCTTAGAGTCTACGTGCTGGTAACTGACTTCTACAAGAGGTTATCTCACACTATCTCCGTTCGTATATTCTCTCACTCTCCGTATATCCGCTCACTATCCGACTACTGATTACTGACTGTAACTCTGGGTATTTAACGGCAGCAGTCCAGGCACACTTGGTAGAGCCCACTTATGAAAAAGGGGTGGGCCCCATGACACCATTAATATCAATTACTTCTGTTTTAGAAATTATAGCTTCTCTTTTAGAAGGTCGGTTTAATGGGCATCTAAACTTATTTCTGCTGTTGCATAAACAACTAGGGTTAAAAAAAGAAAGAATATGAGAAACATTTAAAGGTAGAGGGCCACAAAACTAATCTAGAATTTAAAATTCAACATATTAAACACCATACGAAGGTCAATTCGAGGAAAAGAAAAAAATATTTGGTTTAATCCCTTTTAACTTAGAAGTGAAATGTAATAGAGGTAAATTGCTTTCCAAACATTTCCCCCAAAATTCTGAATTACATAAGATATTCAATAAAAATATAGTTAAATTAAGTTACAGTTGCACTAGTAATTTAGATACAATGATAAATAGACATATATATATATATATATATATATATATATATATATATATATATATATATATATATATATATATATACATATATATATATATAATGAAAATATACTTTTATGGTATGTTGTATTTGTGGATAAAAGTGCATAATATCAGGGATAGAACGTATCGAAGTATAAAGTGAACATTGAGGTCAACACCGAATGGTGACAGTCTGTTTCATGCTTGAATGCAACTTTCATGTCCTAAAGATTTCGTTCAAGCAGGACACTGTTGTCACACACACACATAAATATATATGTATAAGTGTGTGGGAGAGAGAGAGGACACTGAGCGACGACACTTTCATGCTTGAACACAATCTTTATATATATATATATATATATATATATATATATATATATATATATATATATCCCACAGCAAGGTCGAGCACTCTGAACCTTTTTTTTAAAATAAGAACTTTAAAAATATGGAAAAAATAAATTTCGACATTTCTCTGAAGAACATTCCACACACAAACAAACGGAATTACTTCATCAAACTTTTGCAAAAAACAGAGGAATTAATAAGAAGAATGAGATGGAAAGCATTCTTCTTCCTACGAGGGAATAACCTAACAAAAAAAGAGCGCGAGGTTTACGGATTTAAAAGCAAGAAAGTAGCACCATACAACAAAAACCTACAGGAATTCGAAAAGGACCTACTAAATATAATCAACAATATTTCCTTCCAAAAAAAGAAAAACAACTTCCAGAAGCGTCTAGACCAAATAGTCAAAACCATAAACGAGAGCGACAAAATACTAGTTAAATCCGATAAGACGGGAAACTTTTACAAATTAACGGCTGACGACTACAACAAATTAATTAAAAAAAACTTAACGAAGACTTATAAAAAAGTCCAGAATAACAATATAAATATGGCTGACAGTATCAATAGAACAAGTAAAATGATTACTGAAAAATTAAAAATAAGTGATAGAGTAGGCAAACTGGCCGAAAAGGAGTGCTACATCACTCTTAAGGACCACAAACACGGTTTTGAGGAAGACCCCACTACCAGAATGATAAACTCTACTAGACCCGACATAGGAAAGATAAGCAAAAAAATCCTAGAAAGGATCACTAGCCAAATTAAAAAACAACTTGGATTAACACTCTGGATTAACATCAAAGAAGTCATAAACTGGTTTACCAACATCGAAAATAAGCCCGAATGCACCCTAATCCAGTTCGATATTGTCGATTACTACCAGTCAATATCAAAAGACCTCTTCACGACTGCCCTGGAGTTTGCTACAGTATATTCAGACTTAACTAAAGAAGAAACAAACATTATTCTCAGTGCAAAGAAATCTGTCCTCATCCATAATGGGGACCAATGGATTAAAAACACCAATGACAACTTTGACATTACCATGGGATCTCTAGACTCTGCAGAATCTTCGGACCTTGTCGGTCTATTTATACTGTACAATCTAACCGCCCACCGTGAACTAGACGTTGGGGACATCGGGCTGTACAGAGATGACGGGCTCATGGTAGTGAGGAGCTCCACAAGCTTTAAAACAGAGAAAATTAGAAAGATAATTTACAATGAATTCGGGAAACTAAATTTAAAAACAATAGTCAACACTAAATTAAAAAAAGTAAACTTCCTAGACGTAACCCTAGACTTAACTAACAACGTTCACCTACCTTACAGAAAACCTAACACTAATCCCTTGTATGTACATCCTAAGTCAAACCACCCTTCATCTATAATTAAGCATATACCCACATCAATAGAGAAAAGAATAAGTATGAACTCAGCAAATAAGGAAATATTCCAACAGCACAGTAGTTTTTACAACACAGCCCTGAAAAACAGCGGATACAAAAACTTTGACATAACCTATAGAAACGTTAGTACCAATAATAAGAGAAACAGGAAAAGAAAGATCATCTGGTATACCCCACCGTACAACGAAATGGTCAGCACCAAACTAGGCCATAAGTTCCTAGCTTTAATTGAAAAGCACTTTCCCACTAATAACAAACTTAGCAACATCTTTAACAAAAACACATTGAAACTGAGTTACAGCTGCACTGAAAATATAGAAAGAATCATAAAAAGACACAATAAGAAAATCCTAGAAAAACACGCATACCAAAACAGTAATAAAACACATAAACTAAAACTAGATAAAAATAACGAAAAATTATGCGATTGTAGAAACCCTAAAAACTGCCCGTTGGAAAATAAATGCCTCACAAAATCCGTGGTATACCAATGCATTATCTCATCCATTGAGAGCCCTAACACTGATAGGATATACATAGGCTCAACGAAGAATAATTTTAAAATTAGATGGCGGCAACATAAGAGATCCTTCAACAATATTCAAAATAGAAATCAGACATCTCTATCCCAATATTTCTGGCATCTAAAAGAAACGAATAAAACACCAAAAGTAAAATGGAAAATAGTAAATAAAACAAGAACCTGTAGAACCTGGGATGACCCATGCCCTTTATGCTTACAGGAAAAACTACACATCATTAAATTCCTAAATAATGAAAAAATATTAAACCATAGGCAGGAGTTAACGGTTTTTTTCCGACATCAACAAACTTTCGCATTAGGTAAATTAGCATAAAAAAAAAAATAAAAAAAAACATAGCTAAGTAAAATTCTAAAAACCTTCAAATAGGAAAAACCCTTTTTGTCGTCGTCAAAAAACAAAAAAAACAAATTGAAATTCAATGCAATGCAATCTGTATATAAAACACCCACTTGAATAAACAAATAAATAAATAGATAATCAGATAGACAATAATAAAAGACAATTCTCCAGACACATAACGATTGTAGACGCACCATAAAAATATCCTTCACTGGGAACCAACTAAAGGATGACCGCAAACATTAGCCTTGAAATAGATACCCTACCCAACCTTAGCAAAACCTCTCAGAGGATGATGAATCTATTGATAAGAATTAACTCCCTGACCACTTAACGAAGGAAAATAGTCTAGCCACTCCCACAATAACGAATTCTGTAACGGACCGTGCCTAAAAATACACGTAAACCGAGAGATAGCTTAGTCCTAAAATTTCGCTTGAAGATGAAACGGGACTAAACACCACAATCCAACTTAATTTTAATAATTATTTGGATGATTTCGGCTCTCGTTTTTGAAACATGAGAACTCTTATGTAACGAAGGAATCATATTTTTAAACAAAAAATATTATTATAATATATATATATATATATATATATATATATATATACACGAAGTGTCCATAAAATTCGTGTGCACTTTTAAAAATTATGGCTTTAAAGTGCACACGATCTTTAAGAACACTATATATATATATATATATATATATATATATATATATATCTATATATATATATATATATATATAATGCTGTCGTTGTCTATGTATAACGTTGTCGCTCGTCAAACTTTGAGAGAGGTAAAATTGTACCCCGCTCTTTGATTTTCAGTTGTGTATCGAGGCACGAGTCATATTGAGTTTTACACTTTTCAAAATAAGTCCTTATCAGGTAAAAAAATAAAAAGTCGAAGCCCCAAAAGAAAAATTTAGTCTAAATTTTTTAAATGATAAAAATAAAATAATATATGGCCCTTTTTTAGCATTTTGTTATTTTTATTTTTTCATTTATCTTTTAGAAATATTGTCTGGAACAAAAAAAAATCAAAAATGTTATTTGATATTTTTTATAGAGTTTTTTTTAACAAGTTTCTAGAACATCGATTTAATAATTCAACATATAATTCGATATCGATGAAGTCTTTATTTATTCTTTCAATTTACCAAACTTGGAATTTATTTTTAAAAATTTGATGTCCTTTAATAAAGAAATATATTCGGAAAGTATTCTCGGCAACTATTCTTTCATTTTTAATCATTTTTGCTTTACAGTTGTTCCATAATTGATTGAAACAAATAAATGTATATTTTCTACATTTGTTTTTAACAGAATCTTCTACAAAAATTTTCTAACAATTAACTAATGTATTAAAAGTTAATATTGTACGTAGGGATATATGCCATACATAGAATTGAGGTTAAATTTTGTTAATAATTATAAAATGCTTTATTTTACAGATGAAGACAAGAAATACACAGTTTCAAAATATGATCTAGGAAGACACTATTTAATTAAGGATTTATTTGTTTTTAAATAAAACTAATACATTAGATAATTCATTGATATCTCATATCTGCATGGAAACTTTTAAATATTTCAACCATGTAAAACCTTTACTGATTCCTCCAATGCTTCATTTTACAAACGATAAGATTTGTTTTTATTTGGAAAATAAAATAGTTTGGTTCTTCAATTTTTCACGGTGAAAATTTTCTTTAAAAATATTATAATAATCATTTTCGCCCCAAATATTTATTAATTGAAATAAAAAAAGAATAAATATATTTGAGTTTTTCGTACATTCTTAGTCCTTGGTATGACGACAAACTACATCCAGCAGCAAAGCCTCTCATCAGGTGATTAGAGGTTTTGAAGAGCGTGGAACTACCTCTTCATTGTTGTTGTTCCCAGGTACACCCTGATCCGGGGTGGTAGCACCTGTTAGGGTCCAAGCTATGGGCAAATAGTGAACCACCACAAACAAAAGCAAAACAATTTGACAGTATTAAAATAAATTTTTATAGTAAAAATACCAGCAATACATCTTTATATTTTAAAAAAAATCAATACCTATTATAGCAACAATACCTATTTATAGTAATGTTACTAAATTACTTGAAAGTTCTCAAGAAAATTCAATTTCGGCATTAAATAACCCATGAAAGAGTTGCTACGTCGTTAAACAAAAAAATCAATCAATCAAATCTTGCTTTCTTCATACTTGACACATTGAAACAGCGGTTCTCGTAATATCACCGAAGTTAAGCAACGTCGAGCCTGTTAAGTATCTAGATGGGTGACGGCTATAGAATATCAGGTGCAGTAAGTTTGCATGTGCGGGTGATGTAATGCATAAAGGCTTGGAATTATAAATCGGAGAGCCGAGTTCCAACTCCAGTCGTCTTCAGTATATTCACTTACACGAAAATAACCTTGGGTTAAGGAAGTGAATCTCTCATCCCACAGCTATGGGTTAATTACTAGGAATTGTATCAGTAAATCATTATTATCCTCAAAATTTCTTAGAATCTAAAAATATTTTCTGGCTTATGACCCGCAGAAGGTTGATAAGCCGTAAAGTACAAATCAATCAATATTTCACGTGGCAGAATGCGTTCCAGGATTAACTTTTTAAGATGAATGATTGTTGTATTTTAAGAAACAAATTGATGATCAACAACAACCCCAAAAATAAATAAATAAATAAATTACAGAAAAATAATTGGTTTACAAAAATATAATATCTTGATTTATATTACGGGCCACCATACCTTCAAACTGAAGCAATTCAGTCAAGAGCTTTCAACACGAATTTGTATGGCTGCTTTAGATTTTAATGTTTTTGTTTTTAAATAAAATTTTGGAACTTTTTGGCGTAGTTAAATCAAGTATTTTTGTTTTTTAAATCCAATAAAATTGGCATGCTGTTACGATTATTTTATTTTTAATAGATGTTTATATATTTATATTATTTATTTATTTTTTTTTGTTTACGATATTGATTTTTCTGTGATTCAGATAACGGACTTTTGTAAGTTTAACAAATTCAAGGGAGAATTGTCGCTATTTATAATAATTTTCCCCTCTTATCAGCTCAGAAAGTTGAATCGACCACAGCTGAATTTAAATATTTGGTCGTTCGAGTCTAATTTTTTGACTAATTTGTGCTGATAACACACACACAAACACACACACACACACATATATATATATATATATATATATATATATATATATATATATATATATATATATATATATATATATATATATATATAGTCAACGACAAGGCACTGCGATTAAGTTTTTTAATCATTAAAAGATTAGTCGAAATGACTCGGATACGCAGATCATTTGGATCAATTTTGACAAGTGTGTCTAGAAAAGAAAATCCTTAGACGAAAAATTTAATAAAAAACATAATCATAGTGCTTTGGCAGTCGTCTTCAATGAAACTTGTATAAAAGATGCATTACTGCCCAAATACACAATTATATTTATATATATATATATATATATATATATATATATATATATATATATATATATATGTGTGTGTGTGTGTGTGTGTGAACATTGAAGTCAAAACTTAGAGGCGACAGTCTGTTTCATGTTTGACGCATTCGTGGCCTGACGATTGTGTCTAGCATGAAACAGCCTGTCGCATCTAAGTGTTAGCTTCAATATCACTTTTATATTTACACACGCTCTATCTCTGATATTGAGCACTTTATCCCATAAATATAGCACACCTTAAGAGTATATTTCTTCATATATATATATATATATATATATATAATAGCTGGGCACTCGTATTCGAGGATACCCGTCTATTAGGACGGCTAGCCACTCCCTATTGAAGACACTCGTTCAGGCATATTTGTGTTTATTCAACACTCACAGAGTCAGTCTGAAGTTTATACTGCATCTATACTGAGCAGACCTTAGTTACAGTTTCTGAGAGAGAACGTGTTACCTAGAAAGATCAACGATCTGAACAAGGCCAGCACACTCAAACTCTCAGTCATGATGACTTGTGACTACGTGCTAGCACAGCTATCGACGACCCACAAGCGTTCCGTCTACCTAATTTCACTCACAAGGCTTGGGTCAACCCGTGGTATGGTTTTCAGGTACGCTGGGATCGTCCCCCTCTAGACCGATAACATTAGGAAATCTCCTTCCTCACAAATCGACCGTGGTGAGATTCGAACTTGGGTCAAATTTCAAGTGGGCAGTGACCGACCACCAATTCCAGTTTCATGCGCTTTCACACAATCATAAGGCGGTCGGAATATTTATTGTACGTATATGTCCAAATGTGCCACATACCCCCAAAAAATAGAGAATTATGGTGGGTTGGTCTTCATCTGTCTTAAACTTAGCGAGCCACAATCACTTACCCAAACATACGACAATAATCCTTACGCCAAAATAACATATTCTTCCATACCATTCCATACCATTCCATACCATTTTTACTACATCCACCATTATACCTCAGTGACTTTATGAAGTCCTAACTAGTCACCATATGTACAATTTGTCTTATAAAATAATAACTTTAAAAAAAAATTAACTCCAATCGATAACAATGAAAACAAAATTATCTACAGAAACAAAAAAATAGTGTTAGTAATACCCCTCCACACACACACACACACACACATAAATACATTAAACGCACAAAATCCTTAAATGTGTCGGTACATCCGTTAAGGGGACGAAATTAATGCGGGGCTTAGGAGAACGCAAACAATCATTCAACCGAACATTCACACAGACACGCCTTCATCCAAACTCAACAACAAAAACGAAAACCACACTCGAAAATTGAAAGGCGTCCCGCATCCGCCATAGAACTGACATATCAGGGAGAACAGGGGAAATTAAACTAAAGAAAGAGTGTCAAAAAAGTTTTAAAATATGGGAGCAATGAGCATACACGCCCCCCCCCCACTAGCTAAGTTAACTTTGACCAAAAAGTAAATAAATAAAAAATAAACTAAATCAAAACAAGCCTATTTTGTGCAGGGTTGCCAATTTTCAAACCAGAATTGCCAATATCCTTAAATAGCTAACCGACATCAAAATGCCACTCCAAGTCAGCACATTTATTCATCACAGACGAGCAAGATTCACTCACCTTTTGCCAAATTCAAATGGATGAAGTCATTTCCTTTCCGTCCTAATCCTGACTTTAAGCTGATGCCTAAAGAACAATATTAGTTGTGAAGAGAATTTATAATGTCGCGTTGTCCAAATTGCGACTGGCATAACGCCTAGTAAGTGCTCAGCCCTGGTCGACGGCGCTACGACATTATTACATACGGAACAGGCCTCGAGGTCAAAGAATTTTCCGTGCAGTATGATGTCGTCAACAAACTTGCACAGCGAGCCTGCAGTTGAAGAAAGCTTGATCAAGGTTTTTCACCGAGATTTTTCCAAGCCCGCCGAACGAAGTCTCTTGCTGGCCCAGAGGGCCCTTCGAATCACCAGCCAGGTGAGTGATGATTCATCATTAGGGAGACATTTTAGCCCGGGCAGTTAATGCCATATAAAAAGAGCCTCCTATTGCATCAGACTGATTTTGCCTAGCAGATCTTACCGAACGGACTCTCCTAACTAGCACTTGGTTTAATGTCTTACGCAGATCTCCCGACATACCTGGGGACTTGCCTCCCCACAAGAAGGAGAACAAGATCCTTACTAATGTCATCAGTATGGTACAGGGAATTGGGAGTACAGAGAGTCGATAGAGAATCGGGTAGATGTGCGAGGCACATATTTCCGCCCTCAGGGACCACAGAAGAACTGCAGTCTCGACCTTCTCCCACACAACCGACTTCCAATAAGACATCGGGACTGAAGCAGACGCCGAGTATCTTGACTGGCCCATCTGCCCAGAGGAATGGCCTGAGAAGAGAAACTCCCTTCCATGCACCCAACCGCACGCCAACAGACTCATCGCGCTTGATCTTAGCACTTGTCACCGTTTCATACCCCCCTTTGATTAGTTGATCACTTCGTAAAACTCGGCTCTGCTCGGCACAAGAACCGAAACGTCCTCAGCATAGGCGGAGTATCTGGACAAGATAGAAATTTTTGCCGGCCAACAACTATCAGCGTTTTCCAGATCTCATAATCTGTGATGGTACCCTCGCACCTAGCCGCTTCTGCCGCTTCGATGCGGGGAAAGTCGCTCAAATAAGCTTCTAACTGAGCAGGGTTCAGACCGGGCTCCCTGGTAAACCGATACTGTAAGTTGTCTCGAAAAGCCTCACATATGCCCGCCTTTGTAGTCACGGTCAGCTTATCTGGCAATGAGATGTTCACGATATGACGATTGGATACATTTCGAGCCCCCTCTGCACGAAATTCAGCGGCCATGTTCATCGCTTGGGAAGACATTCTTTTTCAATTAACCCTAACTACCAGAGCTTCGTCCTTCTTGATAAACAACTAGTCTATGTAGTTAGAACGCACCATCGAAACTGAGCTGCCTCTATTAGTCCAAGTCCTCAATACCTCCAAAGGATGTTCATTCCGATATATATCGACAAAAAATCGAACTTGTTGACAAAGTCCCGAAACAATTTCACCTCTGGGTTGTTAGTACCCGATCATTCCCCTATGCGATCTATATCGGGGTCAAGGACAGCATTCCAATCGCCCGCTAAAACTATCCGACGAGACAAATCAGGCCGCTTTGCATGGTTATTGGGCGCATAAACTCCAATGAAACGCAGGGCCTTATCCTTTGTGGTAACATCCAGCACGCAAAGCCTGCCCGCCGGATCCGCGAAGATCATGGGCTTCTCCAGCGTCCATCAAAACGTGTTGAATAGAGGAAAACCTCCTGAGACAGAATGTCTTCATGATCGCGTGTTGAAAACCGGGTTTCCTGCAAGCAACATTTACCCCGAGACGCTGAAGATCGCGAGCGAGCCTCGCTTTACGAAACTCCAATCTCAGGTCACTGGCATTCAAACTCGCTAACCATTATCAGTTCGATTATGTTTGGAAATCTGGCTTGAACATAGTCGGGGTGAGGACTCATTCTTAATAGTGCCGTCATAGGAGAGACCGCCTATGTCCCAGGGATAAGTTAATTTCAGAGCCCTAGAGCCCCCTTCAACTTTTCCACACAGGGGCCAAGATCAAGCGCGATAAGTCTGTTGGCTTGAAGTTGGATGTGTGAAAGAGAGTTTCATTCCCAGGCCTTTCCTCTGGACGGGGGGACTGATCAAGATACTCTAGGTGCGGGTGTTCCATTCGGGGTGATCTGATAAGCGAGCTCGGACTGACGAAGCAGGAAGCTCGCATTATATGGACTTGGCCGTCCAAGTTGAAATGCCTCACTAATGACGAGGCATTACTCACCTGGCTGGTGATTCAAACAGCCCTCTGTTCAAGCAAGAGACTTTGTTCGCGGGCTTAGAAAAATCTCCAAACTGCGTTCGCTGCGATGAGTTGGTGGAGTCCTTTGATCAAGCCTTCTTCTACTGCAGTATCGTAGGATCTTTATGCAAGTTTGTTGAGGATATTTTGCTTGGCATGCTGCGCGGAAAATTATTTGTCCCCGAGGCCAGTTCCGTTTCTAATAATGTTGTACCGCTGTTGACTATGTGTTATTTTACTTACTAGGCGTTATGCGAGTCGCATCAACGTAAACATACCTAGCCCTAAAGGACGAAACGCGTCACACGAAAACGTTTTCCACTTTGTTATGCCTCTTTCCTTCAATATATATATATATATATATATAATATCATAAAGTTAATTGGTAATCCGTGTGGATAATTCCAGGGAGTATATAAATCCCGAGAGCTCAATGTAGTAAACAGAACAAGTAATAATTAATTAACCAATCGGAGACTTCAGAAGTTCATGGTAATATTTTATTTCGCAAGACCGATAAAATTCGATTTCGCTTCGTCAGACTTGGCCCTTTCAAAATTATTTCTTAATTATATATATATATATATATATATATATATGTGTGTGTGTGTGTGTGTGTATGTTTGACATATGATTATATTGGAGTGCAAATAGCACAAATGTTTACATTTTAACCTTTATGTTAAAACCGATAAAAACGTGTATATACATCTATGAGAACTTGCCGTCATCATTTCAATTTTGTTAGAGATTTGACAGACGACTAATTCACATGAAGGTCTGATCAACTATTTCCACTCTCTGCACCAAAATTTGCTTTACACAAAGAATTGAGAATTTTACATACATAAAATTTATGCGATATCTCTTAAAACAAAATCAACAAAAAATGTAAACTCTCTTTCGGTGAGATGAAAATGAAATCGTTAATATTTTAACCCAAGAATTCAATTTGCAGATAGTATCAACTAAAATCTGAAACATTAAGCAATTGCATATACAGTGTAACCCAGATATAAGAGAGTTGTCGGGACCGGAGACCGGAGAAGAAGTCTCTTATATTTGGTTTTCTCTTATATCCTGTTTTGGTCTAATTTATATACATTAACACAGGCTCTAATTTGGGACCAGATAAAATCTATCTTATATCCGGGTTTCTCTTATATCCGGGTCTCGTATATCCGGGTATGTGTGTGTAAAATAGATAGGTTAGTTAATAAAAGACAAACGAAAGGGTACCAGTATAATCGGTACGAAAAACATTTATTAAATATTAATTACTAATTATAAGATAGAAATGAAGCACGGAAAGAAAGCTTTTAAGTCCGGAATTTTCGGAAACACCCGTGTCCTTTATCAACGGTGCGAAAAATAAACAGATAAATGGGAATTACTCATAGATGTTTTTATAGACGGTGTATTTCTGGTGGAAATCATATTATTAGCAAAAACCTGATCTCTGTCTCATTCCTCGCTGTGCGAAACTTTTTATGAAAATAAACTTAAATTTAAAATTTTGATCGGTGTAAAAACTTTAGGCTGGTCTATTAGTAGTAGTAGGGGGAGTGGGGAGTAAGACAGTAAACATAAATGAAAAGAGTTATGGGTATCGCGTGTATCCAGTTGTAGCCGATTATTATTGTTCGACCAAGTTGCTAATTTCAGAAAGACGAGCCGTAGTTTGAGTAACATGTGACGAGAAAAAAGTGAGGAGGAAAAATGGAAAATATAGTGATAAAATATTATAAAAGGAAAAGAAAAATATATATGCAATGTTTTTAATTTATATACGTTAATTGTATATAATAAACACAAACATGTTTCAAAATGGTCAATACTTATTTGTAAAACAAAACATGAATTGCAGGAAAAAAAATTAAAAAAGGTGAAAAAGAAAACAAAAGAAATAAGTAAAATGCTCAAAAAATGTCTTTACAGTAAGAGTTTTGCTCAAGAAATTGTCTGTGTACATATATATATATATATATATATATATATATATATATATATATATATATATATATATATATATATATGTGTGTGTGTGTGTGTGTGTGTGTGTGTGTATGTATGTATAAATATAAATATATATAAATATATATATGTATAATATAAATATATATATATAAATATAAATATATATATATATATGTATAAATATAAATATATATGTGTGTGTGTGTAAATGTCTGCATTCTGTGTGTGTGTGTGAATTGAGTGAACGTGTATGTTTGCTTATATTTCAATTAAAATGGACGGGATAACTAGAGGATGAAGAGATGGAGTTTTGAAATAATGAAAAGAGAAAAAGGTCGAAAGAGGGAAATATGGAAAGTCAGAGGGGGTGAGAAACTTAAAATGTTCGAAATAAGAGAGAGGAAAAATCAAGTAACAATAAAACAGTTTTATGCAAATAAAACGCAAAAGTGAGAGAATTTTTTCCTTTTTTATTTAAATGGCAGATGCAAAGGAAAAAGTGAAACATAAAGTAACTAATTTGTCGGCCGAGCAGCCAATAAAGTTGACTGATTGATCTCCTTGCGGAAAAGGCGGGAACGACTGGACGGGCATTAAAATCAAATTTCATTCAATTTCAATTGCTTCTGTAGAGATGGCAGACATTTTTTTTTATTGCTGAGGCTATACCCCCGCACACACGTCATGTATACGTACATTGACCGATTATAGAGACACATTGATGCGGTGCGTGAAAATAGAAAAAAGGTACCCAATCTGATAATCAATCACTAAAAAATCATTACAAATACAAGAAGAACCTACCGTAGAGTGATGGAAAACAGTTTAATCTTGCGAAGTATTTTTAAATATTTTCAATCAGGTCTGGGTAGGTACACATTATTATTATTATTACAGCCTCTTATCATGCTCAGTTAAGCTTAATACGACGTCCGTTGTAAAGTTTAGTAAGCTACTCCTGCAAGTGAAATGATTTCAATACTCACAGAAAATGATCCCCTTGTGCCAGACTACATTATGTTTAGTCAGTGTCTCCCGGCATGAGCGTTCACTGCTAGAAACGAATTTGTATCCTTTAAAAAACAGCGCTACTAAATTAGGAATTGACTTCCTTACTAGTAACTCAAGTTAGCCCAACTTATTTTTAAAAAAGTATCCCAAAATGTCACAAGTAGCAAAATGCAAAATTTGTTCTGTGGCTAAGAGAGTTGCATATTTCACTCTGGCTTTAGTGGTCAGATTTGATCCTCGTTTCTACTAGCTAGTGCTTGCAATGAAATTTGCTATTTAAAGTAGCTTGTTTGCGCAGTATTATTCGAAGGCATACAAATAAAACATTTTCCCCAAAACTTTATAAGTTTCTGTTCGGACGGTATGAGTCGATTAGGATGTCTGTGTAAAGATATAACAGGTATTGTCTGAGTAAAAATTCACTTTTTTTTACATCTCTCGACGGTTGTAGACATGACAGGATTGAGATGACTGTTAACAGGTCACAGTATGAGAATAATATTGCATTTAGTGAAACAGGGGGTATGTATATTGAAAAATTACTCAGATGTTGGACAATTTATGTTTAAATATATACCGGAAACCAGGAAAATATAGAAAATTCCTTAATAAACAATTTCCGTTGGTCTTTAACCAAAAACTTCTATGCATACATATATAAAATGATAAAAACTAATATATATATATATATATATATATATATATATATAGGGAGAGAGAGGGAGAGAGAAGCGTATGTATGTATATAAATAAAGACAAAAGAAAAACTTACCTTAGCCGACGAGTCTCGTCCTCTGATAGACTTTATCGAGCCAAATCTAAGAATTTATTTAGCAATAAGTATTTATAAAAGTAAAAATGTCGTTAATTTTTGCGAATTTTTAATTTAAGAACTATACACATCTAAATAAATATACATCTACATAAGTATACATCTATATAAATATGCATCAGGCTAAACTGAAAAGTCAAAAGGTAAATTATCGATGATGTTAAATGATGTAAAATTCATGTCTAATAAACAAAAATCAGTAAATTATTATTCTTGATAAAACGGATATCGAATTTTACCAAAATATAAATCTGCGCCATAGATTTTTTTTCAAATCTCTCCTTTCCCATGCCAACATAGATGACTATAAATTTAAAACAAAATCAAGAATTTTACGTTTAAGTTAATTTCTCTTTTAATAGGTTTCACATTCTTTAGATCGAAGTTGTAGTTTAATTTATTTCTATTTATGACTAATGCAATTGACAATTTTTTGCGTATAAGATCTTTTTTTATTAATTTTTGTCTTTATTAATATTGCCCTTTTATAGATATATAAACGTATAAACATAAAATATGTCTTAAATAATTGTCATACTTTGTCCATTTCATAATGTATGACGTCATTTGCTTACATTTGGATACATTTGGATACTCATTGAGCAGATATGAATGAATAAGAGAAAATCATCGAGAATTGTGTTTAAGAACAGTAAAATCGACCCTGCTAACCGAACACTTCTCTGTGGCCAAATCGGTCAATGCACGTCAGGCTATATGACGGTTCCGTATAGGATACAGGTTCGATTCCTGTCAGAGGATACACATTTTTTCTATTAAAATTTCTCGGACATTCAGGCCGGTAAATGTTGCTAATACTGTTTATTATAAACAGAGCATTTACTTGTATATTTGTATCTATAAAAAGAATGTATAAACATAAAATATGTCTTAAATACACATATATATATATTATTTGAAATTACATATATATGTGTGTGTGTGTGTGCGTATAATTTCACGACACATTCTCGCTGAAAAAGGCTAGAGAAGGAATCAGGCAACATGTGGTTAGAAGGAAAAGAGATAATAATGCACATACAGGTAAAACATCTAAGGATACCGTCGAATACATTTTCTTAAAATAATGAAGATGAGACTTAAGATCCTCAATCTCTAGCTGTAAGCAAATTTGAAAATTTACTGATCAAAACAAGAATAATAAGGATGCTAGTTCGAATCAGTGACGGAATAATATCACTTGGTGCCTTCAGGCAATATTGAAATCTCTTAATTGAAAAACAATGAGCAATTTCAGATTCATAACTGCTCCAAATAGAATCATGTGACTTTTTATCTGTGTGGATAATTAATTTAATCATAATATTATTGTAGGACTGAAATAAAAAAAAAATGTTATAAAAATCAAACTTAAAATATTAATAATGAACTAATCGATTATTTCGTTCTAGTTTGATTTATGAAACGCTTTCATTGTTTTTGTTTTAGTTTTTTCAACTTTGCTTGCTTGTTTAATAGATTTTTCAATCGATTCACATCTAAAAATAAACGAAAAATTCAAATCATCCAGCGAATGGCAACACAAAGAGAATCGCTATGCAGGGTTGATTTCCTCAACGTTGGTCCATATTTCAAAGTTGACCTTTCAGGAATTGGAAATTTTGTTTAGACCAAATTGATAACAGAAAAAAAATCATAATAGTAGAGGGCAAAATAAAAATCACGCAGACAATTATTTTCATAGAGCGAAGCTTAAAAAATATAAGAGAAGAAAATGAATTTAAATTCATTTTCTCGTTATTTTTGGTTTTTTGTTGTTCACGCCTTATTTTTCCTCTTTCTTTCTTTTTTTCTGTTTTTTCTCGTTTTTGACTTTTTTTCCTTGATTTTGCTACTCACCCTGAACTGCTTACACCAACATTTGATCAGCAGTCTTTTGAAAATACTTCCATATTATCTTAATAAAAGCTTCATATCTATCTATCTATCCATCTATCTATCTATCTATCTATCTAAGTCTGTCCATGTGTCCCCTCCCATCAATCTATTTCAGACTTATCTTTCCCCGTTTTCTTAATTTCTGTCCCTCGTTCTATCAGCTCCCGCAGGATTGAAATCATAAACGGTTATATTTATTGCAATAATGATGTGGTACTCTTTAAATATGGCCTTGTGTCAGAGTATAGTCAAAATCAACAGCATGAACAAAAATTGATAAGCAATAAAATTTCGTTAGGACTAGATTATGATAGTTGTCAGCAAAACAAAATATCTTTACCTTTTAGGGTTATCAATGTGTCGAGGACACAACGAAAAAGACATTATTTAAACGACATGGATACACGCGCACACAACTATATAATAAACATCATCACAGATGTGAATACACACACAAATGCAGAGATAGATAGATAGATAGATAGATAGATAGATAGATAGATAGATAGATAGATAGATAGATAGATAGAAGGGAGCAGGTAGAGATAGCAAGCTATCTAGATAGATGGAATGAGGCAGGTTGAGACAGATATATAGATTCATCTAAGGGAAAAGCTTGTGTCCAAAAGGAGCTGAAACAAAGTTCAAGGATCCCGACATTAAAATTTAGCGGGGAGTATTTTCATATAGAGAGATAGATATGAGTAGCCTGAGATAGATAGGTAGATAGATAGATAGATAGATAGATAGATAGATAGATAGATAGATAGATAGATAGATTGTAGACAGGAATCAACACTGCGTTATAACGCCTCAAACGATTTTCAAATCATAAAATATGCATAAATCTACACAGACAAACGCACACAAATACATACATACATATATATATATATATATATATATATATATATATATATATATATATATATATATATATATATATATATATGAAATACAAGAGTATAATGTCTTAAACAGATTCTATATAAATTTCAAATTGTTATGCTAACCCAATAAAAAATGGCGTTCAATTGTCCGAAGAAATTTAGGAATTTTAATGACCCTCCACAAAGTTATTTACAGGACGTAAATGTTATAAATTCCACATTAAAGCCAGGAAATTATAAACAGACATTTGGCTTTAATAACATTTCCAAATAAAGTCTATCAGAAACTGTATTAGAGAGTTCGGAATCTAATTACGTTTTGCTACAAATTAGTCCAATTTTCCATCACACATTTTTAAAAATCGTTTTTGTTTTTCAGAAAACATTTCTTAATATTCTGCTACTTATGAAATTCTCTGTTGATCGAAACAAATGGAAATCTGTTGATGCTAAATCTGGTAACTAAGAATCTTCCATCATAACAATCTTATTTTCTCTTGTGTTTTTCTTTCAGAGCGTTCCCTTGCATTATAATGCTGGAGAATGTCATCTTTTCTTTTTACCAAAGCAAGACGGTTTTGATGTCATGCTTTTTTTATCCGATGAAATTGTTGGCAATAAATGTCTGTAGCGATGTTCCATCCATTTTTTATTAGCACCTAATGGGCAGCACCTTTCATATTGCAACAGACAGAAAGGAAGGATTGTGAATAGTCATAGATTTGCTGTTGACTCTGGTTTCCGGTTTTCTGTTCACCACTGTCTTTTTCGTTTCCCTTTCACATGCAAAACCCATTTTTCATCACTTGTGACGATGTAATGTCAAAATGAAAGGATGACATTCTTTTTAAAAGAAAGCTACAAATGGTAGAATGTTGTATTCGGTTCTCAAGCGAAAGCTAAGGTAGAATGCAATTTCCGTCTTTGCAAGTTCACCCAATTCGCTCGAGATAATTGTGAACACTTTAAAATGACACATTAACTTTAGTCGAATTAGTCAAATATCTGGTAATTTGACACGATTCAAATAGTCTCTCTCTAAAGATTTTCATTCACAGTGGGTTGTCTTTCAGAGCTAGGCTTGTTGGAAATGTCACAATCGCCACATAAAACCTTTTAAACTACAGATATCATATACTAGCTTTCATTGTATCCGTAGATATTGCAGAAATGTTTTTAAATGCATCTGTGGCAGAACTACCCTTTCATAATTCATACAGTAAGAAATGGCGATTAGGTTTCTTTTTAAAGTTATAATCCTCCATGAGACGCGGTTGATAGCGGCTTGGATTAAATAATCGGATAGCCAAGTTCGAATTCCAATCGAATGCATTACGTACACTTATGAACTAATACCCTTGGGAAAGGTATGAATCCTCTTCTTCTTTGCTCAGCTATTGCTAAATAGCAGGTTCTATAGCCTTGGATGGCAACTGGTCTACCGCAGAAAGAAATGGCAACTTACTGCGGGAAAAACATCTGCCTCGTCAGTCATGTATCAAAAGATACATGATCGCCTAAGCGTGTATCACGCATGACACATACCTGACTGAATCCTCCATGGGCTTAAACTCTGAAATGCGCTATAAATGGCACACTGTCGAATAAAAGAGATGATATGTGTAAAGTAATATTAGACATGGTTTCAAAATGGTTTTTAAAATAGTTCTATATTCATTGATTGGTTCATAATTCATAGATGTAAAATACGTCACTATTTTCCGAACGCCTTAATATCTTATAGAATTTTGACAACATGATTTCGGTGAGATTTTAAAGGAACTTTTTTGAAGTGGTTTGAAGATCAGACGTTTCAACATGTTCTGACCCAGTGCTTATGTTCTCACGGTCCATTTCTACAGACCAATTGTTGGAGAGAATTTTTATGTCACTTCCACCATCAATTTACTTTCAAAGATTATTTTGAAAGAGATTTCACAAGGTAAACACAACCAAAGACATTTTTCCTACGTAAAAATATTTTCTCACATTTTGAATGAACCGTAGGAAGATATTCTCTGAACAAACGAATTCATTTATAAACATATATTAAACATAGAAAGTGTATTCCAGAAAATGTATATATATTTTTTGCTGTTAATAATTTTGTTCTTTTTCAATTTCGCTCTTCCGAATAAATTTCAGTTGTTCAATCCTATTTATTTCTAACGGCATCTTTATCTGACGAACAAAACAGATTTGGAGTCTTATTGGCTGACAGTGTTTACATTTTTCACTGTAGTATTTTTGTAAAGTCCACAGACTTACAGACTAGTCATAAAGCGAATAGAGCAAAGACCGAGAACAATTCACGATTTATTGCTTCACTCGAGACAAGAATGAGCATGTCAGCATCTATGGGAAGATGCAGTAGCGCCAAAATGACATCAATCCCAGGTGTATTCTCAACGTGTTTGTTTTTTATCCTTATTATCTTTATTGAATTTATCTTCGTTCAGCGCACAGTCAAATTGGAGCCAATCACAGTCATCGAAATAGGAAGACTGTGATGCGGCAATTTCCCAACTGGAAGTTAAAGGTTGCTGTGAAAATCAACTTGCTTTTATCTAAGTTCGAACACTGATCACCAGCACCAGTAGATATTGTAAGCAACTATGTTGGCTAAGCAGGTATTCCATAGTTTTTATTAAATTAATTTCATATTTTTTCTAAAAAATATATTTATGGACGGAGTATGTAAGCAGCGATGTCATTTTTTTTTTTTTTTTTTTAAAGGAAACGAAAAAGACAATTATACATAAAATCAGAAATTTTAAATTTCTGAGATACGTAAAGAGAAAAGAAAGCTTGGAAAATTTGATATTGAAATACTGAAAACAAGATAAGCAGAGGAAAATAGCAAGTAGCCTATCGAACAAACTTGTGTAAATGGATAGCAAAAAATAAGAAGGAGAGGGATAGTAAAAAATCAATCATTACTAAGAAACTAAGGAAGTTGTGGAGGGTTATAAACGCCGGCGTCCTGAATGGAAACGTCACATAGAAGATTTAAGGCGATTTTGCTTGGATTTGTTATTTTGTAATAAGAGTCAATACTGCTTGATTTTGTATTTTAAAGAATGGAATGCAAACGTTTATAACTCCCCACCTTTCTCTCTTCCCACTCGCTCTTTCTTTCTTTCTTTATCCCAAATCCAAGTTCATCTTTCGTTCCCACTTGCGATAGTAATGAATCTTTCGTCTTTCTATTTTTATTTTTATTTCTTTTTTCATTCCCTCTATAATTCCTTTTTTTTATCTCTTTCTTCTCTTTCAACTCTCTTTCCCCCTCTCCGAAAACTTCTTTGACTTTTCTCCAGAGTGAAGCTGAAGTCTGAAAAATGTACATTTATTTATTTTAAGACTGATTTGTAATATGTAAATAAACTTGAAATCAATAAAACACTTGAGACGTTTACTTGTTGTTTTAGACCATAAATCCATTTTTCAAATACTCACTCAAAGACCTCCTTTAGGAGCCTCTACTCGATGACAATTTATAGCTATAGAATATATATCGTGATGATATAATTATAGTAGCACATATTTTCTATTATATTATAAAACATTTACTATTTAATTTATAATATGTTCTATTATATTACAGAATCCATATTGTAATTATTTGCGAAAAGAAATTATCACTAAACGTAATTATTATTATGAAAGCATCGTCATTGTTATTCTACGACGATGGATGAAGAAAGAACGCTTTATGAATTGTTTTCTACTTCTTTTCTTATATTCTCATAATAAAAGTTCAGGGAATGGATTCTGCAGTTCACAATTAATAGACCTGGATTTAATTCCCTTGAACATATATTTTTGGTCGATTTATAATTAATCAAAAATTATTTGGAAACCGGAGATTAGACTTTATTTTTTCAAGCTAAAGCATTTTATGGGTGTTACGCTAAAAAGGTGCTACAATGCTGCTTTTTTTCTTATTAAAAAACACACGTAACTCAGATCCTTATAATAACGATGATAATTAAAACTTAAAACTAATTTTGTTGGTTAGGAAATAAAAATACTGACATTACAAACATCTTTATCATCTTGATAACTGGTTGGAAACTTTTAAATGTATATATCGACTAAGCTTAGTCAGCCATGAAGATTGTATAGTGTTTATCTCCCAGGTCGGGCTGACATGCCTCTTAAATATTTGAAATTCTAGTTTTTAATTGAGTATTAATAATCCGATAAATTGTTATTAAATATACAAATATCTCGAACTGAACATTTCATGAATTTAAAGACAAAGAAACATACATTTTGTGCTTGTCTCTTGTTGTTTTGGCATTTAAAATAAAATTTAATGGGACGCGAATATATCAATAAAATCGATGAGAAGTCTAGATTACCAACCGTAACACAATGATTCGCTCCGAATAAATTTGAACCTCTCTTGATTCCCCACACTTATTACCTTGTGCCAGACTTACAAAGTTTAGTAAATAAACAATGCAGAATTTAAAATTTTCATGAAGCACTTTGAAAGGCTTCAGTTTCTTTCAGACGATTGGAGCCGCAAAACAAATTAATAAATAAAAGATAGACAAAAACGGTGAATGTTTATCTGGAGAAAACAGTGAAGATGGAATTATTTACTTAGTTAAGTGGAACTGATTAAAATTGTAGCAATGAATATGGCTCAAACCGGAAGAAATTATTTTGCTGAAAATATATACTTTTATAAGTCTCTTTACGCAAAACAAATGTTGGCACCTCGGCGTGATGTTATAGTTAGCCAACAGTCTCGCTAGATCAGTTACGACTGAATAGTGAGTTCGAACCTCATTGCGTGCTTCATACTTTCAGCCTTGTGGCATAGCTAAACAACGCTTATTATACCATCATATATGCAAATATATAATAAACTGTGTATATAAGTATGCGGGTCGTGTGTGTGTGTGTGTGTATGTATGTATGTATGTGAGGGTGTGCGTGTGGCGGGCATATACATACATATATATATATATATATATATATATATAACCAATTTGTGACTGGTAGGGATAATTCCAAGGAGGTTCTTAATCCTGAAAGAGTTCAATGTAATCTACATAGCATTATAATAATAATAAATCAAAAAGAAAACTTTAAAGATCCATTTTAGTTAACTTTATTTCGTGAATATATATATTCATCTCTTAAGACCGAAAGCTTTTATATATATATATATATATATATATATATATATATATTAAGCATTGAGGAAAATCGCACTGAAACTAATTAACCCGATCAACCTCATCAAATCTTACGCATAGTGTTAGGGTGTGTGGTTGTTGGAGGAAATCATGTCATCGAGAAAGCGAATGTTTCTAAGGGAAAAGCTTGTGTCCAAAAGGAGCTGAAACAAAGTTCAAGGATCCCGACATTAAAATGTAGCGGGGAGTATTTTCATATAGAGAGATAGATATGAGCAGACTGAGATAGATAGATAGATAGATAGATAGATAGATAGATATGAGTAGCCTTAAATAGAGAGAGAGGGAGAGATAAAAGGAGAGATAGAAATAAAAATATGAACAGAGTGAGATAGATTTGGACATACTGAAATCAATGGCTATAAAAGGAGAGTTCCGATGAGAAGAAAGAGAATGTTTTTCTATTTAAGCCTATCGAACTCACCCTCTGTCTTTCTTCACTGACTTTTTGTCTCTCTGGCCCAGTTCCAATACCCACCCACCCCCGCCGGTGCTCGACCTCGATTCACGCTCACGTCGTCGCTATTATTTGTGCGGACGTCATTGTCATCGTCGTGACAGTGACTGTAATGACGACGTCCGAAGTGGGTACCAGAAAGAAAAAGAGAGAATGATATTGCGACTCTGATGATGATGATTATGATGCCAATCCACTGACTGCTGCGGTCGCTGCTGTTGATGCTGCAAAGGTAGGCCATCATTGTTGGTGGGATAATCCGAGGATTTTAGCGCAGGGAAAGGAGCACGTGTCATGCGTAGAGGATGAGAAGCAAGTGACGGTCCGCGCCCATGACCACCATCTTGTGAAGCGAGATGTCACAAGCGGTCCTACCACCTACCCGCACCCACGCAAGATGGTCGCCGGCAATATCAAAATGCAAATGGCAAGACTCAGACCTTACCGAGCGAATTGATCCAACCACTCAAGCTTAATGCTTGCAGCCATTACATATAAACACTAACACGGACAGACGTATAAACTGGAACACATACAGAAAAACACAGCTAAATATACAACACTTATAGGCATATACAAAAACGATTATTTACACAGTAATAGCTATTTAGTCGCGTAGGAACATACACACAGTTTTATATATATATATGTGTGTGTGTGTGTGTGTGCATGCGTATATATATATATATATATATATATATATATATATATATATATATATATATATACGTTAACAGGTAATCAAGTTGAAGTACTATTTTAACCTGAATGTAATATTTGCATGCTTTAGGATAATAGATATTCCGATATAATTTTAAAAGAATTCGGCCATCTTGTGACGTAGTAACGCTCATACAAAGAAACTCTCTCTCTCTCTTTCTCTCTTTCTCTCTCTCTCTCTCTCTCTCTCTCTCTCTCTCTCTCTCTGAGATTTAGAGAGAGACACAGAAAGCAATAAAGTTCCGTGTGGCCAAAATTGTTTCGTGCCACGGAGATGCACGTGTGTTCCGTTTGTCTAAACAGTGCCACTCGATCGATAGAAGTCGATTTTGGGGACCTTCGAAAAGGTGGATGTTCATTTTGGAGAACTGTTGCACTTGGACAATTGTTCATTGATACTAGCAACAGTTGGCAAATAAACATTGCTTCACCCGTAGATCAGGTTCTGGACGGTCGCATCGTTCAGATGCTCATCATATACAAAACATTGTAAGGGCATCAGTGGCACATCATAAGACGTCCACCGCATAAATGGATGTGGCCTCTTAAGAATCGCTTGTGTTGTGTGAACAGGTGTTAAGAGATATGAAATTATGTATCGCGTGTTGGTATTCACCATCATTGTAGTAATATGAATGTGAAAGGAACGTATCGGTTAGTGTTAATGTCAAACTAGAATATCAAGGACATCAATATCAAGGGTGATTATTAATGATACATTTTACTTATCTTTGAACTTGTGTTCATATGAATTTGCAGTAAACCAGCTTTATTACCTGTACGATTGTTTGCTTGGTTCTTCCTATCCTCGTTGCTGAAGGTCAATGACCACGGACAACTGCCCCAATGCTCTCCACTCTGTCTTCTCCCTGGCCACGACCGTGAACTCTGTCAACGTTTTCCCTGTTCAGTCTCTGATGTAATCAGTTCAGTGTAGCCTTGGTCTTGCCCCACGGTTTCTTCCCATCGATTTCTCCCTCTATGACGTACGTTCACAGGTTCTGGGCCTTGATATGGCTAAAGTATTTCAATTTTTACATCTTAATGGTCGCAATCAACAGCCTTCCTGTTTCCCCGTCCTTAAGGACAGACTCGGTGTTTTGACCGTCCATCTTATGTGCAGTGCCCGCTTGTCTTCAGGAGTTTCATGTTGATACCTTTGTGTGTTAAGAGACCTAGGAAGTGCAGATATTTCTGCTCCTAACAGATTCATGTTGTCATAGCTATCATTCACTGTTTGATCTACGATTGTTCTCGTTTACTTGAATATCTTCACTTGAGCCAGCGTGACTCCTCGATATTGAATGCTTATCTGCAACAGCTCGACAGTGGCTGACATGACCTGATCTCCAACTGATACAAACCAGAGACTCTTTTGAACAAACTGTTTTTGGACTCTCTACAGCGATGTTGCTATCAGCACGATATCATCAGCATAGGTTATAGCGATTGCGGTCGTCACTGGTCATTTCTATTCAGGAAAGTTCATCTTTCCCATTGCTAGCCTTTTCTGAATAGAACTTGAAGCACATGACTGTCATTCCGTCACACACACACGCACACACGTCACACACTCGCGCGCACACACACACACACTAACCACACTAGTCAGCCACCGTATAATTTTTTTCAGTAAGTTAACAACTGCTTAATCGTTTCCTATATTCCTCAGAGTACATTTTATAAAGTTGAGTGTCGAACTGAATCAAAAGCTTACTTGTCATCAATCAGTACCATGTACAGGTGGACATTTTATCCTTACGTACCTTTTTCTTAATGATCCTTATTTTGAAGATCTAATCTCTCGTCCAAACTTTCTTTCGAAAACCGATCTTTACCTCGGAGAATTATTCCACTGCGGTCTGCGCCATGACACGTAGAAATATGGCGGGACTAATGAGAGCGAAGGTGCGATGTACGATTCAATTTGAATAAATCGAAACACATATGTTAGAGTACTATGAACAATATAATGGGGTATTTTCGATTATTCATTGTTGGATATATTAAGGAATTCGTTGTATTAATTGCAATTGGTTAAATTGTTGGCATATTCAGTGGTGTTGAAAAAAGGGGTTGGCATAATCCGAGGTATGAGAAAAGGATACTAAAACAGGCAACTCTTAAATATCTCAAAAATTATAAAGCTTTTCTTTATTTCAGATCAGCCTTAAAGTAACAGCCAATTTATTGGCTACACAATTTTATGGCATTATTCCGATTAACAAAAAATGTAGAGAAAGGCAAAATGTTTGCTTAATGAAAATTAGATTTTAATAAAAAGACTTTGTGGATTTTGATATACCGCAAAACCAAATTGTTAACATTTGCTTGTCAGCATTTTATTTACTCGACAGCTGATGATTTTATGAATCATCAAAACATATATAAAAAGTCGTATTTGGAAAAAAAAAATGTTGATTGGTGCTAATGAGTATCACAAACCTTCGTATTCTACAGGTTGCGTCGGATTCTGTGACTATTGAGTTTCTGCCACCGCTTTCATTTTTAAGATGCCAGACAGCGAAAATGTTCTCAGTAGAAATTTAAATGGTCTTTAATGACTTTCTTTATATTTATCAGCTCGTCGATTCGAGTACCATCGCTCAACAGAACCACAGAACTAAGTGTTACGGCATAGTTTTATAACACCAGAACAGAAAGAAATGAAAAAAAACGGGTGGATCTGAGGATGAAGTGGGAAAGAAAATCTAATGCGAAATAACAAAAGACGAGGAAACAGAAGAAAAAGAGAAAGAAAGAGAAAGAAAAATGAAAAGTTCAAGTGATAAAGAAGATTAAACAGATGAATGAAAGTGAAAATGATAAAGGCAACGAGAAAGAAAAAGACGATAGGACACGTACCTTGGACAAGATGTGTAAGTTTTTTTTCTCTGGCTCCACTGGGAAGTGTTCGAACTCATACGAAAGCTGCGATTTAGAACGTGCATTTTCAATGCAAACAGGATTGGCGCAGCACAATCTTCTTATTTCGAACTCACTCCACTAGTGAACTAGTCTGCGACATAAACATGTTAAAGAAACAATAAATATATAATTACTTACAAAGATTAGTTTAATCTGGAGGCACTGGTATAAGAAGATTGTATAGCACTAGTGTTTCAAGTACCGAGGAGCTGTCTGTTATAAAAAAAATAACATTTAAAATTGACTTTTTTTTACCAGTGCTCAAAAACTAATAACTAATGTCAGTGGACGATATGCATCTCTTTAGGAATGCTAACAAGTCTGTATTATTAGGGATAAATGTAAAAGATTGATTTTAGCGTTATAAGCTTCATACTTTTTCTTTATTATCTGTGAATTTTCACGACTTCTTGAGAAAGATAGTAGAATCATTTCCTGTTTGCTTTCTTCTGTGTTTGAATTCAGATTAGTCCTTCTCCTGTACTGTTTCCAGACAAGTCTAAACAGCCTAGTGTACATTTATCATCTATCTCTATCTTTTTCGCTAGATTTATTCTTTGGCTTTCTTGTTTTAAAAAGATATGAGAATATATTCATTACTGTATGTATCTTCCTCTTTATTGTCTTTATACAATGTATCGGTCGCTGGATTCTTCAGACAGCCTCAGGTGCATGCTACATCAGGTCTTTCTATTTTTTTAGAATTTGTATAACACATTTTCCTACTTTTAAAATCTAAACTAGAATTCGTCAGTTGATTAAAATACTATGTTGTTGGGGGCTAACGCATCGCCATTCTAGACTCAACGAGATAACAAACAAAAGGAGGTGCACTTCATAATGCAGTCATAAAAAAAGCATGGAATCTGCATTCTAAAAGTCGAAAGAAATAAGCAGCTGAGAAAATAGAAAAATGACCGAAATGTTTTGATTCAAGAAATAAAGAGGAAGAGAAATATGCCATAAAGCCAAAAGAACGCTGTTTCTATTCGAGTTGGGGAAAAATGGCGAGAAAAATGACTACCATCTTTGATATTAGCATAGGACTTCACCAGAGATATTCCTGTTTACACAACACAGCCAGCGAATATCTATCAATCGTCAGGTATACTGAGTCCGATTCTTATTGAGTGTCTTAAATGGCTAAATCATGGAATTGAACCAAATTTAATCAAGGAAGAATACAATCTCTGCCTGTTTGTCTATCTATCGATCTCAGTCTGTTCACATCTATCTATCTATCTATCTATCTATCTATCTATCTATCTATCTATCTATCTATCTATCTATCTATATATATATATATATAAATGAACATAGAAAACACTTAGAGGCGACAGTCTGTTTCATGCTAGATGCATTCGTCAGGTGCATCTAGCATGAAACAAACTGTTGCCTCTAAGTGTTGACTTCTATGTTCACTTTTATATTTACACACGCTCTATCTCTGATATTGAGCACTTTATCCCATAAATATAGCACATCTTAAGAATATATATATATATATATATATATATATATATATATATATATATATATATATATATATGTCTGTTCATATCTATCTAGGACTTTTTCATTATCTATCTATCTATCTATCTATCTATCTATCTGTTAGATAGCTCTTACTTTCTCTTTCCGTGCCTTATTTTCTTTCTACATTACCTGGACTCACTTCCCAATATTTTCCTTTCCAACTGCTCCCGTCGTCCGTCATTGGTCATCAATCTGGGGTCGGAGAGGAGAAAGAAAGCGAGAAGAAACGGAAAGCAAAAGAAAATCTGCCTTCATCCCATCACTAAGTGGTCAGATTAGCGATTCCCCGCTATTACCTCCTTTTCCCGCCCTTTTCGTTTACCTCTTCCCACCGAGATTTCCCCTCGTACCGCCATTTTTGCCCGTTTTCACCCTCCCCGTTCTGTTTGTCTTGCCACCTGACCCGATCGGTCGTCATCGGAAATTCGTCTAACCAGGGGGATTTACGCACCTTAATTGCAACACGGTGTAGATAATTTCGGTTAATACCAGTCTCCGAGGCAGATACATGACAACACAATCTCATTTTCGACAGGCATAAACGATGGTAAGGTTAAGCCATTGGACAGGGCCGTTGGGTGCGATGATTCTCCGCAAAAGTCCAATAGGTGGAGGGATTTGACGAAAAGCTACTCCAAACCGCAGCTTCTTGACTTTACACAATGGCAGCCGACATTGGACAATATGTCGAAAATGCAAGGAGCAATATTGGGCCCTTCAGTAATGAATCAGTCTACAATTCATTCATTCCACTTTTCTTTCACTTTGTAAAAAAATGGCTTTTTTTTAATTCCTTACTTTTCATTATTTGTTTTTCTTTCTTTTTTCTTCTTTTTCTTTATTTTATCTTATTCTTTCTTCTTGCTTTTCTTCATTTTTTTCTCTTTAGTTTTTTAAATTTCTCTCGAAATTTTCCTTCCACCTTTTTGTCGCCTTTCTTTTTCTATTGCCAACTTTTCTTCTCTCTTTCTTCTTCTCATTGCATACATTACTTTTTTTTTATGCCTGACATCGATCGATGCCATAATTTTAAACGAATATCTTTATTTTTTTTTGTAGCCATCTGTCTAGTATTTCAGCACAGGTTGAAGATTTGAAGACTTTAATGGCTGTAAATTTGTTTTAGGAATATCTATCTATATTTATAAGATGAGGTATTTTAATTATTTACAATGAATGTTCGGACTGTTATCCTCATCTTTGTTGCCATATTCACAACGTTTCGGCCATTGTACGCTCCGACTTTCTTCAGGTGATTGGAATTTCGAACTGAACCCTTTATTTTGTCCACCGGGGTAGATCTTTCAAGTTCCACATACCATGCCTCGTCTGGCTTCCTCAGTTATCTCTCTTTGAATTAACTTCCATTTTATTGTCCACCACTGCAGTAGCTAGTTATTGAACTCACAACTCTTTGGGTCGAGTCACTGGATCCAATCAACGCTTGAGGGCACATGGCCCAGTTATTTACTAACACCTCATGAGATATGTTAATAAGCATCGAAACATGATTGTATTCGTGTAGCGTTTTTTTTTACATATTTCTGATGCAATATCCTAAAATAATACATATATATATATATATATATATATATATATATATATAAACATGGATACTGAGGTCAACACCGAGCGGCGACAGTCTGTATCATGTTTGAAACCATTTTTCAGGCCCGAAGAATGCGTTCATGCATGAAATAGACGTTCGCTGCTTGATGTTTGACTAGTTTCCTCTTTTATAAAGACATACGTTCTATCTTTGATATTGAATACTTTTCCAATAAATATACCATACTATAAACTATATTTTTATCATATATATATATATATATATATATATATATATATATATATATTATTTTAGGATATTGCATCAGAAACATGTAAAAAAAAACGCTACACTTATACAATCATGTTTCGATGCGTATTAACACATCTCATCGGGCATTAGTAAATAACTTGTCAGACCAGATGTGTTAATACGTCATAATAATAAATAATATCAACACTAGTATTTGTGGTCCTCGTACCCGGCAATCTGGGTCAGCATGCTTGTGTAAAAAATTGGTTCTAGGTAAGCAGGTGCTCATTATCTCACTTCTCTTGTTCTCTTAATTGTTCATATTTTTTATGGATCATTAATTTTTCAAAAGCACATAAGTTAGAACTATCACCTTTCCCACTGACGGGTTTAGCTTTCGTTACTCATTTCCAGGTGATGGTTGGGGCTTTATTCTCGCCCATAAGTTTCAAGAAAAATTTAGAGAGTGCAGTGCTGTTACAATATTTGATGTTGCCTAATGTCATTTGGTGGTGGTAGAAGCGCGATTTCCAATGATTTTCCGTAGAGCCCACATAAAACTGGACCTCGTCGTCATATTTGATTTCAGCTTTATAGACTAACGATTTGGTTATACATCTGTCATTTAATGGGCAAGGTTTTTTTTTTTTTTCTTCGGCTGTTGCATTCCTTAGTTGTGGGGATGTTACTGTTTTGTAGGTTGTTGAAGTGTTTGTTTAAAACGGAATAGTTGTGCTGTGATATGTACTGGTCGATGTTTTTGGCACAACTGTATCAAACTTTGACGTTGTTCTTGTTGAAAATTAAATTTAGCGTTGGGGAATGACTGAAGTGTTTATGGATTAAATTAATTCCGATATTAGTTTTGATATTTTGGCTGAAGGGTGGGTTAAACCATATTATATTGCGTTTGTTCTAGTGCTTCCACATATTTGCCTTTATGTTTATCAGAAATATCAATATTGCTAAAGTTGGTGGACAACGATTTATGTTAATTATTTAGTATTCTAGGACGGTGGTTAGATTTTTGTTGATGTATCTATGGTTGTATAAATCTTTAGTATATGGTTTATAAAATTCATGAGATAGATCAAACATATATATATATGTGTGTGTGTGTTTCTGTGTGTATCAGTAATACACTCAAACACACATTCGTACACACACACACACACACATATATATATATATATATATATATATATATATATATATATATATATATATATATATATATACAAAGACATATTTTTTGTATAATTTAGATAAGTTTTGTCTACTTTTTTTCAATTGGATCGGTTCATATTTACGGGCAAGATTTTGGTCTCATTATTAAAGGAAAAGAGAGAATTAGCGTGTGTATATAGATATATGTGCGTGTCTGTGTGTTGGTGTTTGTGTTTGTGTGTATGTTAGTGTTTGTGTTTGTGTGTGTGTTATTTGTCACACCAGTTAATCAGACTAGCTTTTACGTGGTTGCGTATTATTATTATACACCGAACGTAATTTTACTGGTGTCAAATATACAACTGTTTTAGCCATCAATAGATCCGACATTAAACTTGGTCTAGTGCAACTTCGCAATTTTGTTGCTCTCAGTATAGATCGAACTTGCTTAGCTAACTTTCTCTTTATTGCTCAATGACTGCCGCCCTTCATATGTTTGTCTCGTAAGGAAACTTCCGAAAGAAAAAAAAGAAATTCTTTCTTTATTAACCCTTATATTTCCTCTTTCTTCTACTTCATTTTCTCCCTCCCACCATCACCGGTTCTTCCTTTCTTTCTTCCTTCAAGGTCTTTACAATTTTCATTCATTAACATTTTTCTTCTGCCTCTCAATTCCTATCTCACTATCACTCTCTGCTCTTCTATTCTCTGAGTCTTCTCCTTCCATCTCACGTTTTTTTCTTCTTTCCTTCTCACCACCTCATCTCTTTTTTCTCTCCAAAACCAATCAGCTTTCTTTCTCTGCAACCCCTCTGAATCCATCCTTCTTTTTCAAGTCCTTCTCTTTCCCGTTCTATATTCCCGCCATCTCCCAACCAATTCGGTTACTTGGGCGATAATAGCTGGGATTAGAACTATCAAGGAGTTATCTGCGCAAGTTTAAGAACGCAAATGGCAATCTGGATGGATTAGACGCGGGAGATTTGATTCTATGGCGGAAAGGAAGCCGGGGGTTGAGGAGGTGGTGGAGGGCTGTGGCCAGGGAAGGCGAGGCCCAGTTCCAGTCATTCTGTGCATGACATGTTTCTGCGTGTTTAATAGAAAAGAAAAATATATCTGTATATTTACTGAAATTCATTTTGTTAAGTAAAATATCAAATAAACATTTTCTAATGTTCATTTGATATTTTACTTAACAATGTTATGCCATTTATCCAAATCAGGACAACTGACGGCTCAGAAATCACCTATTAACTCAATCACTGATTTTTTTTTTTGATTTTTTTTTTATCTTTTTTCTGTATAAGGTTTGCCTAGGAAGCATCTAGCAACTCGAAATATCTTGAAAACTCTGATGCGATCTTTATGTAACTAGTTAACCTTCAACCTCATTATGCATCCGTGAACAGATACTTTCTTGTGGAGTTAATCGGCAGCAAGACATCATTGAGATTGTATATTGCGTGATCGTGAATATGTATCATTCTATGCTTGAAACAAGGCTATTCAAAACTACAAAATATGATTAAGTAACATTTTGATAATGATTCAACCCGTGAAGTTGGAGAAATTTTGGCTACGGACGCTTCAATTTTCTCTGGAGTTCATTGAATGTGATTCCCCTTCTAGAAGACCTTCTGAAAATAAAACAGCCAAAAATATTAAACACATGCCAGCTGAAATTAAATGGAATCGGTGATTTTTCAATGGGTCAATTAAGAGATTCCATAGATTGACAGGAGTGTAGCCAACTATTTTGAAAATCTTGACACTTCATTCTTCGTGTCTCGTGCCAGAAATCGTATCCTCCAGGTCTGTCTTGACTTCCTGCAACTTTTGACTTTTCCCAGAGTTAAATTCGCTGTTAAAAGAGAGACTCTAGACCATGGACGAGATTAAGAGGGATGCAATGAGACAGTTAATGACGATCTTTTTGGAAAATAGAATGAATAGGAGGTGACAAGAGTATTAGTGTGAAGCAAACTAAGTCAACGTTGCCTTTGATTGTTAATTATTTGTTAATAATAAATAAATGAATCATTTACGGAGAGGACACTGATATATTTCCTATATGTCCTCTCATTTTCTCCTGTTCTATGTGCTAAATTGGCATGGGTTGTGAATTTGGAAGTCCACATTATGATATTCAGGCACCAAAACTCAACACTTCTGTCTGTTAAAAATAAGCAATCATTCCATTCACTTGGTATGACCCTCAAGATGTTGGCACAAGACTACTCTTACCGAATATCTAACGAAGAATGAAATTACTAACAGTGGTTTGCGAGATAAGCATGCTAAGTGTTGCGTTAATGCTGGTTTCCTGTGAGCAAGCCTATTTATGACTAAAACATTATAAGATGTGCAAAGCTATATAAGGTTCAGGTGTGAGTGTGATCTTGAAATAAAGAGAAATTGTGTATGTGTGTGGCTGTTTGCGTATGTGAGGTTTTATGTGTGTAAACGAAAATGCGTGTTAGCGGCTATCACTATCAGTGGTAAATGTTCAAGTCAAAAAGGAAATAAAAGTTGAGAGAAGAAGAAAACCTTCTTTTTAATATTCGAGTCGCCAGTGTATTCATCTCGTAAACTTGTAATTTTCATGGGGGCAACAGTACTTGCCACATTTTTGTCTCTTTTTGCTCTCATCCTGTCTAATAGTACATTCTTATACTTGTAAAATGTGTAATACCGACATGATATGACTCTACGTATTACTAGCGCATCGACTCAAAAGCTTTTCCAAATTCCTTTTGTAGATATTGACGACAGTATTTAGCCACTTGCAACTTAATCACTTTTAATGCAATTTAAGCCTAAGGTTAAATTGATAACGCTGAGTGGAAAAGAATTTCAAAACAATTCATAGAATGTTTTTTTCTTTTCAAGTACTTATGAATTTATAAATGACATGCATTATTAAAACTTATATTCCTTTTCTTATATGATTAAGAGAAATGCATATTTCGATGTTTTTCAATGTACAGTAAGCCATGTCATTTTTCTAAAAAATAAAGTTAAAATTAAAATTAAGTAAAATAATTTTGAATTTAAAATCTTCAAAATGTTATTACAAAAAATTGAAAGTTCAGTTTCTAAGTGACAAAGATCACAAGTAAATATTTTGTTAGAAATTATTTTTTATATATTATCTTGATTTTATTTCAAAAATCCTATCTGAAAAGGAAATTTCTTTTTCTTAATCATTTTTCTCAAGTATCCTTCCGTTTTCATAACAGAATTTTCCTTCTTCAATTCTTCAGTCTTCTTCCCTTCTTAGCCCTGGCCGTTTTCCCATCTCATTTTTTTTTCTCTTTTTCTTAGTTCAGCTTGGATAAAAATGAACTTACTTGAATGCGCAAGATCATAGCGATAAAAAAAATAAAAGAATCGCTCTGTACACCAACCATCTGTGAAGAGAAAAAGACATTGTTAATCGGGAATTGCCAATGTGGGACTTCTTCAACCCGATTAGTCGTCAAAAGAATTACTTGAATTAGTACAGTATTTTTTTATAGTTTCCAACTTCCAATATAAATTATGTATCAATATTTTAATTTGATTGGTGGTTGAGATTCCCTCTTTATACTGGAGCCAGAAGCACCATTAGTTTAGATGGCTGAATCGAATCCATTTACACAATTCCGAAGTTATCATTGTTCTTATTCCTTTCCTGCCTTTTTTTATTTGTTTTCAGTTCTCTTGCTATATTCAGTTAACATGCAATTTAAAGTTTCGTCTCTTTCTCCACAAAGGCAATATTTACTGTTTTTAGGAGTTTTCTCAGTTTTCGATTCGATATTACTGATCCTGTTTGCAAGTAAGTTTCATGGTCCCTTCAAGACTATTGTAATTAATGTTATTGTTCTTTATATTCGTAACAGTCAATCGAGATCAAGGGAAGGCAAGTCTCCTCAATATTCCCGCTCGTCAATATTCTTGTTGATATTAGTAATGTGCTTTTCCAAACTGTTTAAAAGTCAGAATCGTGAATGTTTTTTAAGCAGGTAGATTCTCCATACCTGAATTATTGGCACAACACAATTACCCACTTTTACATCTTGTACCAAACTTAACTAAGCTGTTTGTTTTCTGGGGTATTATTACATTATTTACAAGGAACTCTCTTACTGTATATTTGTTGTTTGTCTAGCACTTTGAGCGGAATTATTACAAGGTCGTCTACAAGAAAAGTTGTAGTTATATAGCATATAGAGGATTTTTTTTATTTTAACAGATAATTTTCATAATAGATCAAATGTATTTATAGATAATTTTGGTCATATTCTTATATAGGGATTAGATTTTAATGTGATGTTATTAGTGACAACTAAGTTCAGAATTTTAACATTTTTGTCATAGGTAAGGAATCGTTTATTATTGTCTGTGATTCATGTTTAGTATGTATTCATACGGTGGCATCACGTTGGAATACCGCTCCCCATACGATCACCGAAGTTAAGCAACGTCGAGACTGATTAGTACATAGACGAGTGATCGCTTGGGTATAACAGGTGCTCTAAGCTTGGAGGTGCAGGTGATGTAAAGGGATAATGGCTCGGAATTTTTAATCGAGTTTCACTTCCCGTTAGCTTCGTTATATTAACTTACGGGCAAATACCCCTGGGAAAGGTATGAATTCACCTCTTCTCCCCACAGCTATGAGTTAATTAATAGGGCTTTTATTACTAAACCAAGAGAGTAATTCTTTGCGACTTCTGGTCTAATATTTTCCACTAACATGAAGTGGAGCGACTATATTGAATCTATCGCGATGTCTGTGGCTAGAAAAGTTGATTCATTGTGTCGTTATTATGAAGATCATATGTTTGATTTCCCCTAGAACTTTGACTCACCCACACAATTTTATTTGTCTTTGTTATTCACTTGCAAACTGATAGCTTTAATTGATGAAAGGTTGAACAGAGGTGAAACTTTGATTTATTTCAAAATATTTTCTCATCATAATCTATCTTACACCTTTATAAACTTACCATTCGTTCGTGCCTTGAATATTGATGTCATATCTGGTCTGCTACTTCTGTTATGTATCTAGAACATTCTTGACAAAATTCAATGAAAAATTCATAAAATCATAACCTGGTATCTCGGCTTCAGTCACTTTCCCGTCGCTGCGATGTAGCTTCACTCTGCCTTTTCTATTAATGCTTTCAGGGTATTGATTCGAATGAGCTTTCCTCTTTGGTACATCAACCCCACACATTTAAGCGCAGTACTAAATTGGCAGTTAGGTCGCATGTTGAAATTGCTAAATGTAAGCATAAATTTCTGCTGTAGAGTTTTGTCTCGAATATTTTATTGCCCTCCTCAAGTATTCTTTGCTGGTCTGTTCGTCATATCTTCCATCTTCCAGAATGGCTCGGTATTTGTGGCCCTTTTTTTCGATGATTTCCTGGTTGTCGTTCAATTCCTCCTGCTAGTTCTCTTTGTTTCTCATTCATTAAAAATATTTCTTATTTCTCAAAGACATTTTCCATGCCCATGTTTTGACTACAAATTCTGACCATTTTTTTTTAAGTTTCCAGTTGCTTTTCGTTTTTGACAAAAGTTTCATGATGTGGTGACATTTTCTATAGAGTTGATGTATCTGTAACCTTGATCGTATTCCCTTAATATCTAGATATCATCCCTATGACGAACAGTATCAAAGATTATTATTATTATTATTATTATTATAAAAAGATTCAGCAATCGTTTATTGATCTATATCTACTAAATCTCGGGGTGTTGTTTATTTTTTTTTTAATTTTCAAACTGTGTTCGGCTTTTTCCTTCCCGATATTCTCAATTTCGTTTGCAGATATGCATCATCACCTCACCAGATTTATACAACCCCCTTCCTGTTGTTCACCCACAGGGCCGACGCTTTTTGACTGATTTTGATTCTTCTCCGATTCGAAATTCTGCCGTAGGCACTTTATTTTCTTCCATTTTGTCTTCTTGTTTTTATTCCTAGTCAATGTCGTTTATTCCTTTGTGAAGATCGCGTCGCGTTTCTGGGGCTGAGAGGTTGACACGGTGGACAAAGGAGAGTGACCCGCCGAAGGGGGACAACTTTATCTGTTTTAGCAAAAAATTAAACTGGTTACAATTGTCGAAGCTCCACACCTATAATCTGCTAAATAAATGACACACATAGACATAGACACACACAAATATATATATATATAAATATATATATATATATATATATACTAACACACACTTAGGTATACTCACATTTATAAAAAAAGATATACATAGACGCACGATTAAGTTGATCCATATCCCTTCATATGTATGATTATGCACATACAAATAAATGCACACATAGAGGAATATTTATACACACAAACAAATTTTTAGTAAACCAGTACACGCTGATTTAGTTCATAAACTCACACACACACACACACATATATATATATATATATATATATATATATATACGTGTCAAAGAAACATAAATATACATACGTAGATATACTTAATGCATATTATGTAGGTACCTCCAAAACTTCGCTAAAAATGAGCATACCTGATAAAAGAAATGCCCAAAACTTAATAAAAACAAAGTTTTATCGTCAAATTCTTTATATTATATAGTGAAAAGATGGAAGAATTTTTTATGATTATTATTATTTTAACCTTCGAAATTTTGGTTAAAATCTTCTTTCTCCAGTATTAACGTTGTACCATAAATTAATATAGGAAATTTTAGCGTCTTTCTGCTGTGAAAAACGTATTGATTTCCACATTCTTGCAAAAATAGGATAATTTTCGGGTTATAATTAAACTTTCGGGACTTATTTACAAATAAATCGCATTATTTTTTTTTTTTTTTTTGATGTTTTTTTAGAAAATCTTTGTAAGAATCTTCTTTTTTTTTTTTCATTTGTTCATCCTCCACCTATTTAATTTTATGAAATTTTGTAGAATTTTTTTCTTGGTAGCGCTTAATGATTATATTCGTTTTAAGGACAAGTCCTTATGGAATTTAAATCATGAAATGTATCTTGCCAAATAGAACTCCCAGAAAATCTAGTCTGAATTGTAAAATGAAAAAAATACAAAAAAGTTAAAACAATATTTAATTAGAAATGATTTTACTTGCCTTTCTTTATAAAATATATTACAGACACTATTGTTTTAAGAAAAAAAATTCGAGGAGTAATGAATTTTTACAAGAATTGGAGGTACCTATTTAAAGAATAAGTGATTATTGTATCATTTTTTAAAGTTTAAATTAGAATAATTTATAAATTTTTAAAATTCTGTATTAACTTGTAGCGGTCAAGTGATACCGTTATTATATTAAACGCTATTTACAGATCATAAATGGAAAAGCTCACTACAATTCAACTATTTTAAAAATGATTTTTAATTTATTTTATGTGTGTATAACTGTTTCGATTTTTGTAAATATTGATATTCAAATGCGACAATATCAGAAAATAAGAGGAGTAACTTTAGTAAACTAAAAATTTATTGGCAATTTTCTAACATTTCCTCAACAACTGTCTTCGCAATTTAGACTATAAATCCAAACTGTACATAAAAGTCAATAAAATATTAGATTGCTTAATTTTTTTTTTTAATTTTTAAGATTAATGGATAGTTCAAAGAATTATATAAAAAAGCGTTCACGTTATATTCGGCAAGAAATTCCCAAACATAAGTCTTTCGACTGGGCACATCAAAAAACACCTACCTCCATGTTAAAAATGATTTTCTGCGAAGTAATATTTGTTTAACTCAAATAATCTTCCTTGAATAAAGTTTCAGAAAAGTACATTTTATTTTTGAAAGATTTACTAATAAAGAGAATTGCGTTATGTTGACAGATTTTTCAATATTTTAGAGTTTTTACTGATAATGAAAAAATCATCACAATTTATTTAAATTCAGTTTGAAATACAGCGAAGTATTTTTCTCACTGGAAATATTAAATTAATTTAATCTATTAGTTTTAAATTAAAACTAAAATAAAAGCTTCAAGAAAGATTTTTCATTTTTAAAAATGTAATTTAAAGTTTAGGTATCGCTTTTCAAAGAAGGTACGTATATTTAGGAAGTACGTGTTCACTATATCATAGAATGAAATTTAACAAATATTTTTAATAACAAACATTTTCTATTAATATCTTCTCTTAAGAGAATTCGGGATCGATTCAGATCGTTAGAAGCAGGATTGTTGACCAAAAATCTCCACTATTGTGACTTTGAAATTGCTTTTTTAATCATTTTGATGATTTCTATATTCAAGAAAATATAAATTCTATAAATTCCTGACCTTTTTTCTACAATGTGATAGAATATTTATCTGCTTTATACAAGATGGATCCCTTTTAACACAGTGAGCTAATTATCTTTACCTGACTAAGAATCAGTCTGAAATGTCTAATAGATAGATAGATAGATAGATAGATAGATAGATAGATAGATAGTATCACGAAATTGATTTGGTTCAGTTACGAAAGTAGATAAAAGGAGATATATAATCGTAAAAAAACTTTAAAAAATAAATAGAAAAACAATGCTGACGGAAAAAGTTGATTTATTTTTAAAAGGGTTATATTCGATGTTTGATACCCGAATGTGAAAATATATTTATTTAAGTGTTAAAAAAGAATGTGATGATGTCGCGTGTTTATCAGCTGACGGCGTGGGTGTTGATTTTCATTCACGTATTATAACATTAAAGGACTTAATATCAAGGACGTTTCTCATTCAACTTTATTATTATACAGACCAGCATTGATGCTGAAAAGATTATATTACCAACTGATGCCAATTGTTAGTTTTTCCTTTTTCATCTATAACTACATACTTTCTCAGCGCTGCAACGTTGCCTCCCTGTGTCTTTTCTACAAATACTTTCATAGTCATAAGCTCTTCGCTGGTTTACTTAGACTTTATGAATATAAGTTCTGTACTAGACTGGCAACGACCGATGTCTCATTGTTATACAGTTCAGTTGCCTATTTTTAAACGTAAGTTCTATGCTAACAGTTTCTTTTCTCGCACTCTTCGCTTGTGGAACTCTCTTCCGGCTCCATGCTTTCCAGCCAACATTAATCTTAAAAAATTTATATGCAATATCAGTCACTATTTACTGCCCTCCTGATTACTCTACTTCCTTAGTGGTGTTTCTGTTTTCTAATTCTTCCACACCCAATAACCGCTTGTATTTCAATGGCTTTAATGTCTTTCTTGGGGTGAACTTGATTAAAAACAAAAAGACCATTTAGGGACTGAAAGAAACGCATATTTCCTGTTGATATCAATTGTAAATTTCTTTCTATTTTCTCTTTTATCTATAAAAACACACACACGCACACCAGGTTGGGGGCTGAAAGAGATTCATATATCCCACCAATGCCACTTGTTAGTTTCCGGCCCCAAGTAGATAAATTCTATTTTGGTTATTGATATTTTTAACATGCATGAGTTATTCACTTAAAAGCTCATGTAATTCAATTTCCCTCTGTCATTTTTCTCATTTATTCTTGAGCTCGTCTAAACGACGCTTACTAAATAGCTATAATTTCCTTGATCTTTTAACAAAATTGTTAACTTATTCACAGCTGAAGTGAATTTAATGTCTCAATATTCGCCCTATTGACGCATTGTTTCCTTATATCTTCTTTCCTCTTCTTTTTATCCCAGTAAATTTGCTTAAGTACACGGCATTCTGCCCAAAATGTTCTTTAGGTTAAGCCGTAGGCGCATCTCGCGATGAAGACAATCATTATGAAAAACTAAAGGAAGTATTACTACTCTGCAATCAACTAACTTGTTTTAGTAAGCAGCAAAACAAAAGAAATTAAGAATATTGTATTTTGCTAATTTTATCCTAACTGCACTGAAAATTACCGTTCGAAATGATGGCTTTCTACGATCACTGGAGACAGTAGAAAAAAAAAAACTGGTTTTCAAATGATGTCCATTTTATGTTTTCTTCATCGTCTTTATTTCATTTGTCTTGAGTAATTCTCTTTTATTTATTTATTTATTTTCATTTTCCTATGTAAAATTCTTTTTCATTTTCATAATTTTTTTTCACTATTTCTTCCTTCTTCTTGTCTGTTGCATTTTGCTTTCCTTTTTAACCCCCCCCCCCACCAACCTTCTTCAGATCCACCCTTTTGTCCCCCTCTTTTCTTTGGAATTTTGCCATTTTACTATTTGTTTTTTTTTCTTTTACTGTAAATCAACTTTTAGTCTTTCCTCTTTTCCTTCTTTTTTCTTTCTTTTTCATTCACCCTCCCCCATTCTTTAATCTTTCTTTTCTTCCTCACTTCTTGAAGTCCCCTTTTTATCATTGTTTTCATTTGTCTGAATTTACACTTTCTTCCGTCAATGAACAGGTCTTTTCTTAAACTTTGCTCTTGACTATTTTCTTTTTTTCTTTTTTTGTTCTCTCTTTGCCGTTTTCTTTCAATCTTTCTCTTTTCCTTACTTTCTTTTTTTCGTTCTTTCATTTCTTCTTTCCTTCTTTTTTTCTCCTCCTATTCTTCTTTCTTTTTCTTTTCAGTTTCTTTTTGCATAAATAAATCTGTTTTTTTGTTTTTTTCACAATCTCATTCATTCTTTATATTTGTTTGATTTGTCCGTGTTTTACTTTCTTTCTATTCATTTGTCATTTAATGTTTCTTTATTCTTTTCCTTTCTTTCTTTTTACTTTCAATCCAATTCCCTGGATCTTGCTATCGACTTTTATTATCGCCTTTATCTCAATTCCACCTCAGTCAATCGCATGTCTTCAGCATTCTGATCTTGTCTTACAAAATGACACCTAAAAAGCAACCCATGGGGCTCGAAAATAGGATATTTGGGGATGGTACATGGGTTAGTTCAGTAATCCTAACGGTGACATTTCTCTACTTGTCTGAAGAAATAAAAAGTAGCGACATCAGCAGTGACTAACTTTGCTCACAAAACAAACGCTATGTTGGATTTGTTTCTCCTCAGGAAATATTCTGACGCATATACGTAAGAGCTCCTAGCTTTGGTTCGCGTCGCTTGCGTTCGAACCTCGAGCCGAGTTGCACACGGCCAAACAACTCAAGCAAACTCAAGCAAGCGTATAAAAACGCCCTGATATGTTTCTTTTACTTAGGAAATTTGTTCAGATAATTTTTTTAGCAAATAAATAAAAAGATTTGAACCGACGGCTCGATTAAGAGATAGAATATATTCCGGTGTCGAAGAAAATGCATAGCCGAAAATAAATACTCAATTTTGATTGGATGAAATTTATAGCAAGCGAAAACGAGGCTGAAAGATTTCTGTCTTTTATTATGATACCAACTTAATAAGGATTTACATTTCTTTGATTTTTTTTTTTTACAGTAATGTTAAGAAAGAGAAATACAGAGGCGTCAACCATTGCGAAATTGATAAACAGAAAAATATTTGTCGTTATTAATTGTTATTTCGCTATTTTAGTTATATAAAATTATTCACAGGTTTATTTGCATTTAATCGTTTTTTTTTCAAGGAATCCTATTAAAAACCAGCAGTCTGTCAATGATTCGACATTTATTAAACTCATTTTAGTTCGATGCACTTTTCAGAACAAATGAAAAAACAACTGTCAAGAAAAACTTGAAATAAATGTTTTCTTCGCCAAATGAGTTTGAATAATGAGAAAGAAAGAAAGAAAGAAAGAAAGAAAGAAAGAAAGACATAAAGAAAGAAATAGAGGCAGAGATAAAGAGTTACTGAAGGCCGTTAACATTATAAAAGGCAGAGAGAAAAGCAGAATGATCACCGTGCAACAGCGGGGGTGGATCAAGAGTAAAAAAAAATGTATGATTATCAGAAAAATAGTTGGCAAGCTAAGTATATTTTGTACGGGACGGTGGGGGGAGGTCATGTGGTGGTTGTGGCCGGGAAGCGAGAATCATAATGTACCTTGTATTTGAAAGTGGGTGATCATAAGCCCCAGCCGAAAAGAGTTGATGAATTAAGCAATTACATGATTGTATAGCGTCATTTGAATAAACACCAAAAAAAGACAAACCCTAACACTCGCCAATCACAGCCTTTAACCGATTAAATAAATGCAAATCTCTTCTCTCTTACGCTAGACTCGTAGGAGTTTCCGGAGACCCGTATCCTATGCATATACAGAACTCTTCTTCAAATATGGCCACGAGATTATTTCAAACCGTAAATTGTTGCGTGAATAAAATATATTATTGGTTTTTTTTAACCCTTTTGGAGATTATTTATGTATATTTTCTCTAATTCGGCCGTAACTATTTGGGAATATTTCCGATTTTAAGTAAATGGTTTTGTTTTTTGTTGTTTTGTTTTTTCAGATTAATACTTTCGGAATAAAATCAGGAAACTACTTAATTTTTATTTTCAACTGTACACACCATTCACATGTAGCCCATAGCTACAGATTGCAATACACGCTGGAATCCCCACTACGTCATTTATGTATTTGAATCAAGTCAACTAGGCTTCGTGCATATCAACGTTAGGAATCTACCACAGAGTTTCAGAGTCTACTCGTTGGTGCCAAGAGGTTTAATTCTTACTGGTTTGGGATTTTTCTCTATAGTAATCTATACTCTCTGTAGATATTATTGCGAGTGACTTTGTGTGATAGTTAATGAGTTTAATTTTAACTCCTGAAATTCTGTGCTGGACGAAGCTATTTTTTAGTATAAATAAACATGCGTATTTAATCATTTTTAGTCTATAATTAATGATTTAATATTCAGCCGATCAATTTCAGATCAATAAGGTTGGTTTTTGTTCAAACTCATTATGATGGTCTATCCAAAAAATGTAATGAATAACCGAATATCGTGGTGAATTCCGTTCATATTTCAATATTTTTAATTTATGTTGATGTAATGCTGAGAAAAGAAACATCAAAATATTAGCGAAAAAATGGAATTCATACATAGAAACTGTTGTAATGCATTTACAAATGCGAATAAAGGAGAAATGACTCAGAATAAACGCCATACTTTCTACGTTTGAATTATTTCAGGCAATGTTGGTGATAGTTGTTTCAATAAAATACAAACAAAAATTCTATGATAAAAAGTAAAACCAAGCATTTTCTATGCCTCATAGTCCGACACCTTTTTCGTCTTACGAGTTTCCTTTTCCTTTATGCTCAATCCTTGGCTGATTCATTCGTTTTTTACAGTTTATCAACCCATTATAGGTTATTTAAAGTCAGAAAATATTTTTAGATTGTAAGAATTTTTTTGGAGATCATAATGATTTACTGATACAAGTCTTACTAATTAACCCATGGCATGGAGGGAGAATGGGGGAATTCATTCCTTTCGCAAGAATATTTGCGTGTATGTGAATGTAACGAACCCGATTCGAATTGGAACTCGACTCTTCGGTTAACAATTCCGAGCCATTATCAATTACACCATTATCCAAGCTTACAGTATTCTCATTTAGATACTGACCAAACTCGACGTTTCTTAACTTCGGTGGTCGTACGGAAATCGGTGTTACACCGTGAGGTGGCCGTAAACCTCACTCCTAAGAAGAGTTGTTCTATAGTGACGTCATTATGTATTGGGCTCATTCTAAGAGATACCAAACTAAGGTTTTTACACTAGAACATCAAAAGAAGGTTGACCTCGAAGGTACCTTCATATACATCATGTGCAGAATAGAGCCTCAAAGCTTGTCAGTGGCTGTGTTAGCACCGAACAGCTAGACGGTTCATGTGTACTTTAAAATTCACACATTAGAAGTTATATAAATGCCCTACAAGCGAGTCTATCATATCCCCTGAGAAGGAGATCGAACTTTCAAAGTCCCCGAAAATCACATACCTTCAAGGTTGATGTTAATTTGAAGCATTTCAGAAGTGAATACACATTAAATTTAAGTATAAAATATTTTATTTCGTATTCTCATCAAGCGTCACTAACATAATGTTATTCAGAGTTTAATGGAATTATCCCCCAGAGATTTCAGAGTCCGTAGAATTAACGCAATATGATTGCTAATCCAATCATCTAATCTCTACTCCCTACCACCCAACTACACACATTCAACTTCGCCATTTTCTTGTTTTGCTGTTATAAAGTCTTAATGCTGCTCTACCCATGCTATAATTTTCAACCAACCGTTTTTGTTTTTTGTTTTTTTGTTTTGTTTTGTTTTTTTCATGTGTCCCTGTAGACAGAACTTCACTTGCTCCTGTGCCTTTTTTAAAAACTTGCCCTGTCTCCTATTTGTCATCTTCATGATCCTATCTCTAAGCCGGATATAAAATTAACTCCTCCTCAATCAGAAAATTTATCTAACTTCCTTTGCATTCATTCTTTAAAGTAACGAACATTCAATTCCGCTATTTTTTTCTATTTTCTAATTAAAACCGACTCACTGCCAATTCCTCTGACAATGTTCCTCTCTTCTTTCTCCTCTTCTGTAAATATTGAGAGTAGAATTTCTAATTCCTTCATCACATTATCATCTCGCATTTAGTATTTAACTACCCTATCCCATTCATATTACTCTTCTCTCTACAAGGCGGCTCCCCAGTCCCCCTATCTACAAGGAGGCTTCCCAGTCCCCCTTCTACAAGAGGCTCTCCAGTTCCCTCTCTATAAGGGGGCTCCCCAGTCCCCTCTCTACAAGGGGGCTCCCCCGTCCCCCTCCTACAAGGGGCTCCCCAGTTCCCTCTCTACAAGGGGGCTCCTCACTCCCCTCTCTACAAGGGAGCTCCCCATTCCCCCTCTCTAGAAGCGGGCTCCCCAGTCCCCTCTCTAGAAGGGGATCCCCAGTCCCCTCTCTACAAGGGACTCAATTCCAAACACTTTATACTCTAATTATCTCTTTTCAACTCATCTTTTTACATCTCCTTTTCCCACTGTTTGTTGCAACACGGCCAATAGAGATGATGCCTCCTTAGAGCCGACTTAAGGATAGTAATATATTTCAGATTATCAAAGATTTAAATATCTCTGTTTTGAATTATTGATACATTCGAATCCTTTATTAAAGATTAACTGAAATACTAGTCTACTCAACTAAGAGGCTAAAACTTGAATCGTAGCTGCTTATATTGACAATAAAATGTTTCCTTACTCATGAAAAGAAGTGCTATATAACAGCGAATAACAAGGAGAAATAAATAGGGTGAGCTTGACGAACGCTTCCAGGTTTCTGATAAAACAGACATCACCTGCATGATGATTTAAATCCCCCAAGAAGTCCTACATTTAACTAATATAAATACAAAGATCCTGAAAATTTAATTTACCGAAATTTCATAAAATTAAGTAAGTTGGGGGGGGGGACAAATGTAAAAAAATATTTCTAAAAAAGATTGTTTTAAATAATTAAGTTCATTTGTAAATAAGTTCTGAAAATTTCATTAATATCCAATAATTTTTTGATTTTTGCAAGAATTTCTAAATCAGTATATTTTTCATGAAAAAAAGATGTTAAATTTCCTAATCTTTGGCCCACTCGCTTATGCAAAAAAAAAAAAAAAAAAAAAAAAAACAAGATTTTTAACCAAAATTTCGAACGTGCTAGGAGGAATTAAAAATTTAATAAAATAATCAAAAAATACTTTGGTCTTTCCTGTTGATAATAATCATTTTGACGATAAAAATTTGTTTTTATCAAATTTAATGCTTTTTTTCATCATAGTATGCTCTTTTTTAGAAAATATTTGGGGTTACCTAATTTTGCATGTGCGCTATCGTGACATGCCAGTGATGAGACCAAGATTTACGACAATACCGGAATTCATTAATTCGTTCATTCCGTTATCCATGCTGATTACGATAATCCGCCTCATACGCTGTAGTTTGAAGATTAAAAATTCTAATTAAGAATTTATTTTAACCAGAGTTTAAACAGAACCCCAAATAGTAATTTTTTGCATCATATTTTTTCTTTAATATCTTTTATAAATAGTTCAATGCTTTTAAAAGAAAATTAAAAATTCGTTACTCTTAATAGGCAAGACAATACATCGAGTCTCTTGCTGTAGTCTTCAAAAGATAACAATCAACTGTTCTTTTTTCGCTTTCAGCCTTCCCCTTAACAATAATATAAAACCAATACTAACCAATTCCATAACCGATTCTCATTACATCTACTGTCTTCAAGTCTCAACTCTCTCCATACACTCTACCCCAAACTCTTAGATAACTGGGGTCGCCATAGGCATTATTTTCGGGCGCTTTTATCGATGCCAGCAACTGCTGCCATATCATGTTAAATCCTGCTGATCATCTTCGACGTGATATATTGAAATTAAACAGATGGTTGTAAGGTGATCAGCAGGAGTCGATGCACCTCGGAGAACTAAAATGGTCTCCGAATCTAAATTTCATTCAGAGAACTTTTATTTATTTACTTATTTCTCTTGTTCAGTTAATCCTTCAGCCACGCGCCTGGAAGCAATGCTCAGTAAATAAGGACCGAGTCGAACAAACAAATTAATTGGGGTATTGACACTGATTATGATTCCCAACAACGAAGAAACAACGTCGACGTCGCTTAAAACGTCAACGTCATAATTAAACAATAGACTTCCAGCGTCGGCTCCTCAAAAGCCGCCATTTTGCAGCCAACCGCTGCGACGTCTTTATCGGCGCTCACCCTTGCAATCTACACTGGACTCGCTTGTACAATTGACCTTTAGACACCGATCACTTCCGAAAAATGTGCTCATGACCATTTTTCTTTCGTCTCACTCTCTCTTTTACTATCTTCTCACTCTTTCGTTATTCGTATCTCTCTCTCTCACTCCCCCTCATTCTCTTCACCCCACCCCCACCCCTTTGATCTTTCTTAATGCTTTTTATTCATTTTGTTTCAGTCATTCTTCGAACAAACGGGTGATCTCTATCGTTTTTAGACGTGTGCCCATTTCGTTGGCCGAAAACCAGTAAAAGAAACGCTGGTCAGCCGGATGTCCATTAGATATAATTTTCCGGTCTTTTATTCAGGGGCTAAAATTTCGCCAATTCGCGCTAAAAGTCTGAGCAAAACCACGTAGGGCGGATGAACTTTCAGTTTGTCTCTGAAATATCTTCCACCCCATCTACACCCTATTATTCTAAATACTCTCGATACAGCAATGGACAATAAATATATGGCGTGGAGATAGTTCCCTGGGGGTGGGGGGTATCACAGAAGGAAGTCGTTTCTTAAAAGTTCCCAATAATTCTTGACTCATTTTGAAGAGAGTGAAAAAGACATTGTTTGCACATCGTTTAAAACCATTTATGTACATCTCTCTCTCTATCTATCTCTTTTTCTCTCTCTCTCATTATAAATCTATTCAACAGATCTTCCCCTGTCATTCCCTCTCAGTTTTTCTTTCACTCTGTCTCTATCGCTTTCTCTTTTTATTGGTCTTCATATTTTTTTCACTTCTCTCTCTTTCTCATAATCTATCGATTCCATTTCTTCAACAGATCTTCCCCTATCATTCTCTCTCAGATTGTTGTTTCACCCTCTCTCTATTGGTTCCTCTCTTTATTGGTCTTCATATTTTTTTCCACTTCACTCTTTCTCTCTCTCAAATCATTTAACTTTCGCTCAGTCTCTCAATCTTTTCTATTCTCTCTTTTTTTTTGCCACCTTAATTTTCTCATTTAAGCTAATTACTGAGCACATGTGTTTGAGTTGCTCTTCCTGGTTGTTTTTTTTTTTGTTTTTTTTTTCTTAAACAGTGAAATTAATAACCGCCAGCTAAACTTGAGAAGGTCTACTGAAAAAGAATCTGTGCTTCCGGCAGGAATCAACCCTTGTTTTTAACCAAGGCTTGCCACTACCAGTTTGATCAGGGACAACAACTTGACAGAGCAAAGTTTGAATTAAGCTATTTAAGGAAAACATATTTCTTGTTAGGACTTCTACGAATCTCTATCTGTGAGCTTCAGTTTAGTACTCAACAGATAACAGTGTTTTTGTCTTAATTTCTGGAATGATGAGTTATCATTATTTGCATTATTTACATTCGAACTATTGTCCTCATCTTTGTTGTTGTTATCCGGCCTTCATCAGATGTACACCAACAGGGAATTCTGAAATCATTTATTTCATCTACTAGGGATATCTCGTCTTGTCCTTATTTTTACTAACGCTCCAAGTAAACACTGCCCAACTCAGGGATTGAACTCACAATTAATGGCACCAAACTTACGAATCAACGTTTTAATCCACTAGGCTATTGACTCTTATGCTTGAAGCCTTAAACCTAACCTGGCTGTTGTGTAGTGCTGTTGTTCAGCGGCCTTTCATGTTTGACTGCTGCTGCTGTTGAAGACTTGCTGTCATTTATGTTTCTTTCTCTATTATTGACTTCTATATTGTATTTTCAATCGGTTTCTAACTGTCGGGGCCTTATTTGTAGCAACTGTGGTGAACAGGTTTACCACATCCAAGCTTATCACCTGATCGCTATGGATGAATTCACACAACTTAACTCCCAAAATCTGGATAAGACTGGGTAGATGCAATTGAAAAGAATTTATCCAAAATTAATATAAAATTTGTTATTTCTTCAAAAACAAGTAGAAATTTAATACAAAGCAAAAAAAATATTAACATTAAACCTGAAGCAGGAATTTACAAAATAGATTGCAAAAAGTGTTTCCATAGTAAACTATTGAGACCTCTTTGAATTGAAATAAAATATTCTTTGAACATTATTCTTTTGAGTGAAATATTTTACAAAACAACGCATTCATTGCATTAGTCGTACATTGCCAGAGTTCTGATCAGAATTTAGACCGAAAGAACGCGATTTTGATAAAAAAAAAATAAAATAAAGTAAATTTTTTAGGCGAAATTATATTGAAAGTGCGTTAATTTCGGAATTATTAATGGTAAATTTACATGTAGGATCATACAATATATCTACAAATTTCATACAATATATCAAAGAATCTTACAATACATCTTACAAAAATAAAATGTGGCATAAATAAAACAATAAAAATAAATATAATAAAATGTTGAATGAAATACATTCAGATAAATCAAACATTAAAAGTTAGATTTACGAGTTGAGGGTCCCTGTTTCTTTAACATTTGGATATAAACTGCAACCGGTGTTGGACTCCCCCCTTTTATAACATATTACATTAATAAAATTGTTATTATTCTGAAGACTTGCCATTCAGTTACCCAATATATTAGGTTGGTGCAAAAATAATGTCAGTTTTTGACGCATTTTTTGCACCAACCTAATATATAATTTCTATATATATATATTATTCATATATTATTTTATATATGCGTGATACTTATTGGAAAGCGCTCAACATCGGTGACAGAACTAACATACTTAGTTTTATTGATGTGAGTTTGTGACCTAAGGTTTCACGCCCTTGCGATCGTCAGACAAACAATATATATATATATATATATATATATATATATATGTATATATATGTATGTGTGTGTGTGTGTTCATTGACCAAGTTAGTTGCAGTTGCCAGTATATTGTTTTTGAATCATAGTACACAGCCCTGATTTGAAAAGGAGAAACCTGTCATTTCTAGGTTTTCAAGACTATAATGAATTTCGCCAAACCTTCTCTACATATGCCATATTTTTCTGTGTCTCGCCTCATATTTCATACTTCTTTTGAAACGAGTATACTAAGAAAGAAATAACTTTATATTTTATCCACTTTCTGCTCTTGAAAGAAGACATTTGGCACTTGATAGAAATAGAAAAATATATTTAGTCATCTATACAGACCGAGAATTTAAAAATGGAATTTTATATATATATATATATATATATATATATATATATATATATATATATATATATATATCAACTTGCGTCTTTCACATGCGCTGTCTTTGTATCATATGTGATATAAAATGGTATGACAGGGTCAAGAATAGTGCAATACTGAAGAAATGTAACAACATCACAGGCATTGAAACCATTCTAGCAAAGACACAACTTAGGTGGGCTGTCAATGTTGTGAGAATGGAGGTGCATAGGCTTACAAAGAAGTTGAACGTCCACTCTTAATCTACAAAGACAAACTGAAAGACAACTTGAAATGTCTCTACTTTGATCTGAAAAGCTGGGAAGCCTAAGCATCAAACCGAAATGAGTGGCGTAAGACATGTTTTCATTAAGTTAAATGATTTTAAAGACAGTAGACTGAAGCATGGTGATCAGCTTCGTTAATCTCTGAAGCAGAGACGCCATCAAAATTTTGCTTTAACTAATTTCATCTGTCAGTGTGGCTTTTTCGCCAGCAACAAGGCTGGGCTAGTATCACATTTAAGAAAACACAAATGAAATATGTCTTTCCTTTACCTGATTTTCTCCACAATAGCTCTTGCTAGCATGCATAAGTGTAAAACGAAAGGCACCATCCAATGATGACCCTCATTTATCTTTCACAATAGGAGACCCCGTGATATATATATATATATATATATATATATATATATATATATATATATAGAGAGAGAGAGAGAGAGAATGTGTTTTATTTCCGCCAGTTTGGTTGAAGATCAAAGGAAAAGTTTTTGTTTATTTTTTTTTTTTTATTGCTTCTGCTTTTCCGTCTATTTTCCTATCAATTTTCCAATGTCTTCTGAATGCTTTTGACTTTCAGAATCCATTATAAATTAATATCTTTCTGTTGTGGAGTTATTTCGCAGTGGAGGCTTGTATTTGCATTTGTATAACGCAGAGTAATCTTTTTTGAATCTTTCTTTACGCTAACATATTTTGTGCAGTCTTCTGCCAACATATGTACCGTAACACTTGGCTCGCTTTTCAATTTAGCCAGTACTAATTTTCTCAGCTCTGCGTCTCTTTCCGATACCAGCCCCTGAGCAAACACCAAGCACTTAAAATTGTCTGCGCTTAACTCTGCCAGCTTGAATTCTTCACAATGTTTATTCACATTGGCTGCGTATGTTATATAGTCTTGTTCGTCATCTTTCAAACATTTCCACCTCTTGTGAAACAAAGATGTCTTTTTACTAAATAATTCACTTAATATATTTACCGCCTCGGTAAATGTCAACTCGCTAGTTATTTTCGGTAAAATGTAGTTTACCAATTTGTTATGCTCAGCAGTTCCTAATTTGCTTAAAAGAAGCCTAACCTTCTTTCCTTCAGACCACGAGTGGCAGTCCTCGTTATACACGTCCGTATATTTTTTATAATACTCCTCAAAAGTTATCTCTTCATCTGGACTGTACGTGAATATTTCAATTGAAATCCATATTGTATTCTCTGGGAAAGAATCATTTTGTAGATTTTTCTCTTTCCTCTTCTCAGTTATTTCCAGAATTTTGTTTTGAAACTCCCTATGCATCTGTTCCATTTTTTGTTGAAATTGCATTTGTCTATTGAAAGTTTTCTCCAGTAGTTGCATCTGGAATGTTTTCTGTTGCTCTAATGTTGTCATCTGTTGTTCCTACTGGAACTTAAAAAAAATCTGGTATATATTTTTGCATTCCTCCATCTTCGCAAAAAGTTTACACAATGCCTAAATACTGTAGAGGGGGGGGTCTCCCCGCGTGAGTTCGGATCTCGTCCTCGTCGCCAAATATTGTTGTGGAGTTATTTCGCAGTGGAGGCTTGTATTTGTATTAAGTCGGTCCTAAAATAGGTTCGACGTACAAAACGTTAGGAACTTGGTATAATAGGTATAACGCAGAGTAATCTTGTGGTGGTCGCTGATACTTTCGTATTCGACTAACTGTCGTCCGACATCGACTGACCGACTGACTGACTCCTCGTTACTCTTACTACTCCTACATATTATAGGTGGGAGAGTCTATTAACTATAGAATAGGTGTGTTCCACCATAACACTTTCTTTCTAGATATGACTTCTGGCAAAGACACAAGCAGCGTTCACAGACTTTTATAGTAATAAAGATTATATCCGCGTCAGTTCGAATGCTGGTTCGAGTCTTCCTAAATGAATGCCGTAAATAACCGAGGCGCAACCTGTTTCTGTGAAGTGAAGCGTAAATAGTGAACAAGTTTACTGACAATTCTATTTCTTCTGTGGTGCATTATGTCTGCAATGGGCAGCTTTATGAAGAGAAACAGGCCATCATTGAGCATGACAATTAAAAGAGTCATGCAACAAAACCCTCGCAAAGTGAATGGTAGGTTTTATTCTATCAACATTTAACACACCACTGAATTAATTTTGTTTTTGATCATAAGAAGATTTTATTAATGCTAAGATATTCCAAAAATAAGGAAAATTAATTCTGATTAACTATTTTATTATTTTATTTTTTTCCGGAAACATAATTTTATTTACGTTTGACAACTGGATTGTTTAATCACAGATTATATTATTGGATAATAAGATTACATGTACGTTTATTATATTTGCGTAATGAAAATGTGACATTAGTTTCCAGACGACCAGCATGTCTCTTTGAACAAACTGATGTCTGCAGAGAAACCGATGGAATCTCTTTGTTTTTAAGGCCTTCGTCCAATAAGTAACAAAAGTTCTGTATTTAGTAGGAGTAAGGTTTCCTTCACATTTGGGAGGGAAAGGACAAATGAATATTGTTGGGTATGAGTTTTCATTCTGAATTAAAAAAAAAAAAAAACGTAAAGGTGATGTTGAGAGATATACCAAGAGGAACGAAGAGAAAGAAAGAGAAAGAAGATTATCCAAACGAACATTGCTTTATTTAGCACTGAATTGACTTGTTTTACAGCGGTCGAGTAAAAGAGAGATAATCCATGCGATGTGTCTTTTACTCCAGCAAAGTTTCTTGATTTTCTTGATTTTATTTCCCCCAGAATAACCTGTAGGGTAACTTCACACAATGTGGACGGTAGACTGGTCGGGACATGGTTTTCCAGAAGAATATACCAAAGACAGAAGGAAAACAAGGCGAAAGAAATAAGTTAATCGACATGAATCATTTTACTTCCAAATAATTTTTTTCCAGTTGCATACTTCTGCTTTTTTCTTTATTGCATTCTTTCTTGTTCCTCCTTTTCTCTTTTCTCCCAATCTTCTTTAATTCCTACTTTTCATTTCTCTCTTTCTCTCTCTCTCTCTCTCTCTCTCTCTCTCTCTCTCTCTCTCTCTCACTCTTTCTTCTGTTCTTTCCCACCATTTTGCCTGTTTTACCATTTTGTCTTTCCTTCCCACATTTCCTTCTTGATTCCTTCCTTTTTTCCAATTTATTTCCTATCTTCTCTCCATTTTTCCACTAACTTACATTTCATTATCTTTCTTTCTTTCTGTGTTCTTTCTCTATCCTTTTCATTATTGTTCCTTTTATTTCCATTTTTCACTACGTTATCTCTCCTCGCTTATGCGTTTCTTCAGCTTCTCACTTCCTTCTTTCTTCCTTCCTTCCTTCCTTCTTTCTTCTTACTTTCCTCTGTTGTCATTTATTCCAGTTTTATTATTTCATTGATTTTTCAAGATTTTTCTTTTATGTTTATATTCATTCATTCTTCATTTCGCTTTTAAAACGTCATTTGTCTTTCGAAGAATTTTGTTTTAATTCGTTTTACTTTTTTCTTCATTTTTCCTTTTCTTCATTTTTCCTTCTCTTCATTCTTCCTTCTCTCTTCATTCTTCTCTCTTCATTAAAATCCAAATTCATATCGTTCTTGTTTTCTTTTATTTAAATCCTTTCCACGTCTTTCATTTTTATAACCTCTTTTTCTTTCATTCTTTCATATTTCTTTATTTCGTTTTTTTCTCTCCTATACTCTTTCTCTCATTTTTGTCTCTTCATCGTTTCTTTCTTATTTTCAGAAATATTCTATTTTTTTATTATTATTGTAGCATTCGTAGGCAAATTGTCTCCACCTTCCAATAGGAATCCATAAAAAATTCTAGCCTGAGAATTCTTCACTCCATTAAGATGGAAAAAGTGAAGTCTTGAAATCTATAACCAAAACTGATGGAACAAAATTCTTCATTGAAAATTTACGTTAAAAATATTATGGTCATTTTTTAGTTTAGTACGAGTAAAATGTATTAGGATAGCGAAAGATGCCTTCCTTAAAGGATTAAAAAACAGAAAATCTTCGTTACAAAGAAAAAAGTACTGAACTGTTACGTAATATCAGTCCTCCTATATGGAAGTGAAGCTAGACAATCTCCTCAAAGATGAAGAATAGACTTGAAGCAACAGAAATGTAGTTTTACAGAAGGATGCTGAGAATATGTGAGCTACCACTAAGTTTCAGAGAAAATTGAAACAAAAAGGACACTTATACTTAACATCAGTTTAATACTCACTAGCCAGATTGAAGGCAAGAGTGACAGAGGAAAACAACGCATAACATACTTAGTGAAGTTGAGTAAATGGCAGGTTTAATAAAGGTTTAGGAGAGATAACAAAAAGACAAAAATTATTAAGATCTACAACGAATAGAAAATTGTAGCTAGTCATGATCGTCAACGTCTTAAAGGGACACGGCACATAGAAGATGAAGAAACAAGTGTGAAAAATGAGCAATCCTTTCGATTTTTCTTCATTCTCTTTCTCTGATTCAACCATTCTTTTTTGTATTTTACTGTTTTATTTTGTTGGCTGCCATCACCGTTTCATTTTTACATATTTCTTTTCCCTTTCTTTTTTATTTTCTTTCTTTCTATCTGAATTCTTTTTCTTCTTAATGCTTTTCTTTCCTTCTTTTTTATTGATTTTTCTTTTTCTTCTTCCGTCTTCCTTAATTTCATTCTTTTTTTTAATTTTTCCTTTCCTTTCATAATTCTTTGTTTTTATCTTTATGTAGTTTTCTTTATTTCTTTTTCTTCTACTTTCATCGTATGTTTTCTTTCTTTCGTTCTTTCTTTCTTTCTTTCTTTCTTTCTTTAATCAATCTTTTCCCCTTTCATTTTTTATCCTTATTTTTTTTTCATTCCTTTTATAACTTTTCATTCATTGCCCATTCGTTAATTTGTGTTTCTTTTCTTCTTTTTTTTACATACATTTTACCAACGCTTGCTCTCTTATTCCGCTGAGATCAAGGGTTTTCGATTTCAAACCCATTTTGTCCGACGTCACAAAACAAACCAAGAAATAATGAACGGTGAGTGCAGTCATTTGACCGCGCTTCCATTACTCATTATTCAAAACAATTTCAATCACAGCCCCTTCCACCGATTTTAAGGAAAACTGTGACGGAAGAGAAAAGGAAAATATACAAGCGAATTATTCATCCACCTGAAATTCCTTATAACAATTCGTCATCCTTGTAGATATGTAGACGATTGCATTGGAACAATCTGTAGATGTAAACAAAATGTAAACAATATGTAATAAGATGTAACAATATGTAGACGATTGCATTGGAACAAGAATCACAATATTCCGTAGGTGGGCAGCACTCACAATACACATCAGATCAAATAGAAACTGAATTATTTGTCGAGATTTACTGAAATCAGATTTTTCTGTATAAATAACGAAAGAGATCTCGTGTTCGTCCATAAAAAAAGAAACTACACAAGCTCAAGCTACCATTAGGATTTTCAGAATCGTAGAATGCATTCACGGATGAGAAGTAAACTGGAGGCAGCAAAAATTTGGTTCTGCAGAAGGATACTGAGATTTCCATGGATGGTGCGAGTAAGTAAAAGGGAGTTTTAAAGAAAATGGCAACACAAAGAAGACTTATACTCAGAATCAGAAAAAGACATCTGAAATTCTTTGTTCACATAGTGAGGAATGAGGTCTTGGATAACTTAACCCTCACGAATCAAATTGATGACAAAGAAAAACAGCGAACCTATTACTTGATTAGTTTGTGTGAATGGATGGCAGAACAAGGGGTGGAAGCTTTAGCAGAGGGAGAAACATTTGCTAAGGGACACAAGGAAGTCTGTGGAGATACATTATCGCCTATGTCCTTAAGGGACGCGACACTGAAAAAGAAGAGTGTATTTGATTCCAGAAAGGAGAATGATAATGAAAATACTATAATTTATCAAATTGTGGATGTGGCTGTTTCAGTGAAAAATAAGTTAAAATTAATGTACCAAATGGGAAGAAAATCAAGACCTTGCTTCTTTAATTGGAAAACAAAATGGCAGAACATAAAGACGAGTGCCTTGCGCATTGACCATTGGCGAACCAAAGTCGCGAGTGAATGAAGTGGATATGAGAAAGATTTTAATCTCTCTAAATGAAAATATGAAGATTTAGGTTGGCGTATAACTGAAATTGATTTGACCGTGTCTTATTTAGAAGTTACGTATGGACGATGGACAATGACATTGAAAGAATAAAAAGAATTCTTCAGCTTTTTTTTTAACGTGTCCATTTCCCAATCTGTGTTAGATAATTCTTTGAGATTTTTCATTACAACAGCGGTTGAGAAATCTTATTCGTGTTTTTCAAAAAATGAATACATCAGTAAACTGAGTGGATTGCTGGATCATTTTGAATATAATCCTGAAAAGAATTCATTTAAGATACTAATTAAAGTCAACGCACAGCCAATTGAAAAGCATTCAAACTTAATTTATTTATTTTTTTAGAATGAAACTGAACTCATTGACACCATTAGAATAAATACGTGCTTCTCAAATTTCCTTTGTTCTGTAGTACAATAGAACTGCCTTCCCTTTATGTCTAAAATATTTCAAGCCAATGTTAAAAGGTCCTTCATGCTGTTTTTAGTCAGATATTTAAACCAGACGAAAGTTTATGCCCAGGCGTGTAAAAAGGTTACAAAATAAAGTTTTCCACGCCGATATTTTCATCAATATGAATTAAGTAAGAAATAAATTCAAATCAAAGCAATTTTGATATAATCCAAAAAACTACAGGTGAGGTGTGTCAGAACCTTGCAACAGGTGCACATACGATAAGACTGCAGACGTGACGTTTCACACCCGGAGAGATGTCATAGTTCTCATGTTTACACGAAAAATACGAGAGTTAAGCATTCGGTCTTACAACTCAAATGAAATGAGTGATTCTTTTTAGGATGAAATGGAAAAAAAATAACTAAAGCGTATTTTAAAGGCTGAAGACAACACACATGAGAGAAAAGCCGATGGTTTTAAAATAAATAAAATGAAGATAATCATACCAAAAAAAAAACCCTCATATATAAAACTAAATTTCTCTCTCTCGTTCGAAGTTAAGTATTGATCCCGATCAGTACGCATATGGAAGACCGCTTGGGAACATCGGATACTAAATCCAAAATATTTTTCGACTTTAAACAACTCATGGTTAATTTAAAGTGTAACACCCGCACTCAGTTCGCATTAAAAATTTCCAGAATTCTTACATTTATGTGTCATTGTACATGCTCCATTCGAATCTGGCTTGATAAATTTTTATAAAATCTACCGTTTTGGAATTATCGACAGTGTTTTTGTTTTTTTGTTAGTTTTTTTTTTTTTTTTTTTTCAAGTTGGGCTTGCCAATTTTGTTCCAAGTTTGTTCATCAATAATTCTAATATCACTCACTACCAGTGTTCAATTGAAATCTCACCGTAGCGTTATTCATTTGTTCTGTCACGATTTTTCTATTGTTAGAATTACTTTCAGCAAGTTAATGCGTGTCACACTTAAAACATTTTTTTTAGTTTTAAATTAAGTATACCACAGCCATAGCATAGATTAAGTTTTACAGTATTTTCAATCTCGACTTTTTCTTTTGGCAATAGTCTTTTTTCTAACCATTTGTACTTCTATCGTGACATTTTGTTCGATTTTCGCTGTATCATGACTTAAATTGATATTTTTTGACACTCTTCCGCAAAAGTCTGTATTAACTTCGCATGCCTCGTCGTTATGGAGACACCTCCACCTGAACGCCCAAGACCACAGAAAGCGAAACTCCTCATTCGTCAAAATGAGCTCATCCCTTAAAGTATTTCGAGCACAAACGTATTAAAACACGATATAATGCCTTAGGAGACAACAGTCGGTGTCGGAAAAGGCTTTCTTAATCCGTGTGAAGACTTTCAGAGCAAGTCGACACTCGCGATAGAAGCACTCGGCACTCGGATCACAGTGGGCCTCCTTTTCGCTATCATGCACAATTCTCAAAGATAGAAATGCTTTGTTAGTATCTCCTTTCCAGAATAGGTCGTTACAATCATCTTGCAGACACATTCGATCCAGGAAATTGTCTGTTGACGGATCTCAAAGTCAAGTATTTCTAGATAGCCCTCAGACGTGTGGAGGCAACAGAACTCGCAGCGCACCTTAGGAGCACTGTCCCACCCACAAGAGATGAAACAAGATTCAAACCAATAAAATTAGCTCGGCGCACGGGAATGGAAATACCGAGAGTCTGTAAAGGACGATGGAGTAGATGTGCAAGGCACAAACTTCTGCCCTCCCCTTTAAGGAAAGCCTCCTCTGAGACCACAGACGAACTGCCGCCTGAGCCTTTTCTTGGATCTCCAACCAATTCTTCTACAATTGGAGGTGGAAGACAAACCAGCCGCCAAGTATCTTGAGAGGCCGGTCCGTTCACGTGAATGGTCCGGGAAGAGAAACTCCCTTCCACGCACCCAACCTGGAGCCCACAGACTTGTGTTTGATCTTGTCTCTTGATTTCCTTGCCGACTTCGTTAGGTTCGGTCTTGCTTTTCACGAAAGCGGTCACGTCGACATAGACGGAATACATGGTCGGGAAAGTCATACTAGAGAGGGTAATTTTATGTAGGAGCGGATTCGCTTTTAACTTGCGAAGGAAGGGATAAGAATGTACAGCATCGATCTTGAATTGACCTGGAAAACATGAACGGTTTCGAACTTATGTCTTATTCACTTCCAATATCTAACCGGAGTACCGATACAATTGATGGATCCAGAATCGAAAGTACGGCCCAAGCCTAGCCGACTCGAATAGTGCCCCGAAAAATCAATGGTCAACCCTATCAAATGCCTTCGACTGTATCTAAATTGATCAGTGCGAATTCACTGTCGACCTGTTCTACGATCAAGCGTACCAGATGAATGTTTTCCTGAATAGTCCGACCCTTTACAGCGCAAGTCTGCTCGGGGCCAATCAGACTAGGCAGGGCAGCCTGCAAACAGTTGGTTAAGATTTGGGCCAAAATCTTTAACTCTGTATTCAACATAGTTAAGGACCGGAAATTATTAATCCCATCCCCTCGGCAGCAACTAGATCTTTGGTGAAGCGTTAGAGACTACTCCCGTTCTTCATTCATTGGTTAAAGACACATGTCAGCAGAGAGGCAAACACGTGCGACTGCCGTAAGTACACCTCATAGGGGGTTCTATCGATACCCGGAGTCTTATTTCTGCCGACAGACTTCAGCGCATTCCAGATTTCCTCGGACCCTCGCACCCAGCCGCTTCAGTCGCCTCAAGGCGAGGAAAATCAACTAAATAGTTGTCGAACTTAGCCGGGCACTCTGGTAAAAAGATCCTGAAAATAAGATCGAAAACGCTCTCGTATGCTGTCGTTTGTAGTCAGGGTACGCCCTTTTGGCAATGTGACGCTAGTGATGTATCGGTCTGCGATACTCCGAACGTCTTAGGCACGCAATTCAGCGCCATGACTACAAGAGCTTGATCCTTCTTGATAAGCAAGGAGGCCAACTCTGCTCTAGTTGCAGTTATTTCCCCAATATCTCCCGATTTTATAGCACTTTCTTCTCTAGATTCTTGTGCCGTTTTCTCTGCTTATCAATGTTGGTTGTGTCGCTTACTCTACTCTGCAGCAAATGTCCTAATGGAAGCCCGAAGGTGGGCCCACCACTTATTCTCAACTACAGACCGTCAAATCCTACATTTATAGTTAGTAAAAAATAATTCCTTCTCATCAAACAACGATTTGTTAGTGCCCAATCTAGTCCCCGTAAGAGCTATATCAGGATAGAGGACGTCATTCCTGTCTTCCGCTAAAATTACCCGATGAGATGTCGTCAGAAACGGATCGATCAGCCAAAGAAAGGCGGCCCGGTCCCTGGAGTCGTTGGGCGCATACACCCCATTGAAAAGAAATGCCTGACTTTTTATGGTAGCATCCGCGACACAAAGCCTACTAGCCAGATCCGCGAAGATCAGCGTTCACACAGCCTTCAAGGAACAGTTTATCATCCGCTACGACCCACGAAAACGCCATCATAATACGCTGAGAAGAACTCAAACCTCTTCGACAGTATAAACATCATAGTCTCCTGAATGGAAACGAGTCTTTTGTATAGTCCATATATCCACTCTCAGGCACTGAAGGCTGCAAATGAATCTCACTCTTCGAGAGTCTGACCTCAACCCCAGAACATTCAGACTAGCTAAACAGAGTGACATTGTTACATCTAATAGGGTTGGCCGTTTGCCTTAAATATTGTCGGTGTGTGGATACTGACGGCGTCGCCCATTGACCCCTGGTTCATTTCAGTCGTAGTAGGACCCCCGACATTCCACGAAAAAGTTAGCGTAAGTACTCTATATAGGTAGGGGTGAACAAAAACGGGGACTCTCCCTGAGCAAAATTGTTTCTTCATCTCGACATTCTCGATGATTGCCAATGGGGGCGTGATGTCAAGCTTTTACTGGCCTCCATCCCCACAAGTCTACCAGGACCCCGAGCCAGTCCTAATAATTGTAAGGACCCGCATGGCATCTGGAAATTTTAGAGGGTCATCAACGTCTTTGTCACCAAACTTTTGGAATGTCAGCAAGTATTTAAGGTCCTTTATTCGGTTCCTATACTGCCTCGCTCTCTCTGTTTGGCCCTGGGATACACGGCAGACATCCTCTCCGATGTTGTAGAGCAGTTTTGATCTCCTTTTTTTGTTTCCAGTCTCCAGAGATGAGCTTTTTGTCTCTTTTGTGGTGCTGAAGAAGGAGATTGGGCAGGTGCTGAAGATAGTGGAGTACAGGGAGAGGGAACCCTTTTAAGAGGGGACATATTCACAAGGGTTGAGTCAGTGACTTAGTCACTGAAGGAGAGTTATACATTTCATTGTGATGGGGAAGACGGGCAAGAGGCTAAGTGGCATGGCACCCCGTTGCTCCTAGTTGACTAACTTTTTTCGCATGCGTTGGGGCAGGAGATTGTGACCGTGCTCTTGGTGTGGGAATCTTTTTAAGGGTCTAGCCTCGTGACTCTTTTTATGAGTTGGGAAAAGATGGGTCAAAGGCTGAAGAATGCGACACTCACACTGACCTAATTTGCTGATTTGGCTTTCAGTTTCCCCTCTAGCTCTTACATTTTTTCAAATTTTTCATAACCTGTGTCGTACTCCTTCCTCAAGATATGTAGTTTTTCGGTGGAGCTAGCCAGAGCCTTACCCTTTGGAATGGGACTGTTAGTACCTTTGCTCTTGCCGGCTTCAGGGGACTGAGTTCACGCAGTTTGGGGTTTCCCTCTCACTTTACTCATCATCAGCCATTAACATTAACATAACCCTAACACCATCAGATATTCCTGTGTATCATTCACCTTCTTTGTGGTAGGTAATGTGGGCTCTGGAAGAGACACGACCAAACCCTTTTGACCACCGGTGCCAACTGTAGGTAGGCCCATTACATGCGCCAAGGAACAAGTAGTTTCAGCTAGAGTGGGATTTTGGTCAGACTTAGGTTGGTCTCCAAAGGGCTTCTTTTCTGGGCAGAAAGGGGCGAGATACCAATCCATACCTCCAACAAGCTGGTTTCCTCTGTCACGATGACGGGTTAATTCTTCCCGCCTAGTTGTTGGGAATGGAGGTGAAGGCTTCGCTATCAAACATCAGTTCGAACCCCTATTCACTCATCTCATATTCTGGAGTAACACTCACTAATTGGCCATACTGCATAAGATATTCCCCTAAGTGCTCTCTGATAATATATAGAAATCATCGTAGACCGCCACCTTGGTCCTTCGCCGTCCTCGTTATTCTGTGCGGATTATATAGTCTTTGTGATTTAATAACGTGACGCTGCATCCACACAGTCCTTGGGTATGGGCAATAGTACGTCCTACATGAAATACTCTGAATCTTTGAGGATCTGTTAAGGTTTAACCACTGAGGTAATCAGGGATTTTATCATTGTGCCTTTTGTGCACCGACAAATTTTGTGCGTTAGCTTGTCGAGCACATAGACTGACACTGTTCTTTACGCAATGCACTCTTGTGCATCGAGGTCTACCAAAAGCCCGCCATCGGTAACCAGATGAACTTACTTAATGAACTGTGTCATATTGACTCTATATTTCGGAGTGGGGGGCGGCTCCAAATAGAGAGTGATTCTCCAACGGCTACACTGTTAATTTCGTCCGCCGCCATGTTTGTGCTAAGGTCATTCTCTTTGTAATTTTCCTTTTCTTTATTTTCTTCTTCGACGAGTGAGGTGGATGAATCATCTTTCCTCTTATAGGGGCCATCTTTGGATGATCTACTATTTTTTTTAATTTGTTTGGTCTTTTTTTTGGGGGGAGGGGAAGAAGAGCATCATTTTTGTCTGGTGGATCTGTCTTTTTTGATCGACCGACTTGGTGGGCCATCTTGTAGTTTTTTTGTTTTTTTTTTTGTTTTTTTAAATATGTTTTGGTATCCAAGCAAAAAAATCAAAAGTTGAAAACCGAACTCATAAATAATTATACCGGTCACACTACTACATACCTATCCAGACGCCTTGCGTTACAAGTACCCGGCCACAGCTTCATCGGAACCCATTTAAATAGATACACAAACTTACCAGACTCCATCCGAAACATACTAGTAGAAGATACAAACATAACAACCTCGTTCATATGTAAAAAAAAAAAAAAAGATTAAAAGATAATGGAAGCCTATTAAGGCTTCCATTATCTTTTAATCTTTTTTTTAATAAAAAAAAGTCAACACTAAATAATATTAACTACGAACACGGCCAGACTGGCTGACTGTGTTCGGAAAATAAAACATCCCAATAACTCTAGAAACATACAACACAACACATGCATCCAGTTAAAATGTAAAAATAAAATCATCCTTGATAATGGATAAAAGTATATCCGAAAGCGCTCGGAATTACAGAACATTTGGACCCATTTCTACACACACTGTGTCCAGCAAAGAAAACACTTGTTCGAACACAAGAAAAATTAAATAAAAAAAACTTAATCGCAGTACCTTGCCTATCATCTTTAATGAAACGCGCGCGCGCGCGCACACACACACACACATAGATAGATAGATAGATAGATAGATAGATAGATAGATAGATAGATAGATAGATAGATAGATAGTTGTGCTACCGGTGATGAAAAACGGACATTTATTAAATCACTTCCGAGAAATATTCAATGCCCCTTTTCCATATATTTAAAATTCACTACACTTACAAATTGCAAGATAATAATATTATCGTATATGAATGCTTCTTTCTCCCTGATTTCGCCTGGCTTATCATTTGGGGAAACTTTTTACCCATAAAAAAACTGCCCGAAAGTTGCATCAAAGATGTTGCCGCAATTGAATTGTACATCCTGGATTATTTTAGTCTAATACAAGGCTTCATTTGTGGATTGCCCAATAAGGCTCGAATTGAACTGACCAGCAATTGTCAGTAGTAACAATTTTGTTAACCACAACTCAGCGATGATGATGATGTCAAAATACTAGCGAGAAAAAAAAAAGATCCAAATCCTGAAAAATTCGAAGAAGTGAATTCGGCACTAAAAATAAAACAAGTATAAAAAGAGCAAAAAACAAACCAGTTTTATTTTCAGTAAATAAAAATGTGAATAAAATGCAAATAATAGATGAAAGCAATAAGTTGAAAATGGTTTTGTTTTTTTAATTTATTTTTGGAATCCAACCTATTCTGACACGCCATAGCAAACATAAAAGCTAAAGTCTCGTCTGCGCCCAACCTTCGCTTTGGCTTGATTCATTCATTTCCGCTGGTCAGACATCAGCCATTCCTTAACATCAAATAAAACCGAAGGAGAGTTTGAAAGTAATAACACCGCCTCTTTTATCCTTATTTTCTTCCGTTTGTATTTTTTTAAACGAACAGCAAAATTACAAGTTTTCCACTCATATAATTAGAAGCTTTTCGTTTAGTGGAACCATATACCGATTCTGTAAAAAGTGAAGGACAAAATCCGGTCTTTCTTTATGTGACAGATGTCCGCCTGTCGCTCGTCGAAATAATTTTATTTTCTGCATATATGAGCGATGTTAAAAAAAAAGGCGGGAACGATTGGCTTTAACCTTGGTCACTAAGAACGATTGGACATTGGTTAAACATTCTTGGCTGATGATAAAGTAATCAAAGATCTCGGTTTGGATTTATTTGAAGAACAAACAGAAATGATAAAACTTTTGAAATCCCGTCTAAAAGAAGCAAATAGAAATTGTCATAAATTGTAAAATTCAGAAATAGAACACGCGCGTTCGTTTTGGCTGGGAATAAAAGCCTCAGAGCAGATTCATGTTATACATAGAGAAAATAATAAATTGCATTGTCTGAAGTTTTTAAAATAAACTGTCATTATTCCACGTTTTATTTCCATGAATATCCGTAATTTTATTATTTGACCAATACCATTGCAGTCAATGAGGCATCTTTCTGTTAATATTATTTGTTGATTTAAATATCTGATTTCTAAGTCTTGTTCTTGTACGGACAAATATTTTTAACTTTATTATAACTCTAGTGATATATTTGTATAATTTTTTATTGTCTAATTTCTAAATCAAAGTTCATTTAAGTGTATAAATTAAAAAAACAAAACCATTTTCAACTTATTGCTTTCATCTATTATTTGCATTTTATTCACATTTTTATTTACTGAAAATAAAACTGGTTTGTTTTTTGCTCTTTTTATACTTGTTTTATTTTTAGTGCCGAATTCACTTCTTCGAATTTTTCAGGATTTGGATCTTTTTTTTTTCTCGCTAGTATTTTGACATCATCATCATCGCTGAGTTGTGGTTAACAAAATTGTTACTACTGACAATTGCTGGTCAGGTCAATTCGAGCCTTATTGGGCAATCCACAAATGAAGCCTTATATTAGACTAAAATAATCCACTGTGTTTCTGATAATTTCAACAAGATTTTGATTAGCAATACAATAGTTCTTTTCCGTTGAAAAAAATACGATTACAAATTCTATGGGCCTTATTAAAAAGAAAGCAATTTCTTTATCAGCCCAGACGCTCAAATGTTAAACTGTAAGGTCATATTAATAATAAGGATGTTTTGCCACCGTGTAAAGATTATCATGGTAGTCTCGTAGACCATTACCATTATAGCAAACTAAAAGCCCACAACCTAAATCCGATAAACTTTTTTCCAAATCCAAACTTTTAGAAACAAAACAAGAATACAAAATAAAACAAAAATAAATGGTCTCCTCTCAGTGGCCTATATATAAAACTCACATAAAGACGATGAAGATAACCTGACGTGATGGCCATTTAAGACATTGTTTTAAGTCTTGGAATAAAGGGCATATATAAAAAAAATACAATGGATATGACTTCAACAAAAGAATTGCAAGCAGTCGATCCGGGTTCGAATCGCGGCACAGATGAACATAAAAGAAAATCTGTTAATAGTAAAATTAATAGAAAACTTGTAAAGTTTCAACTCGATGCTGGGTCGGATTTAACAATATTAAATGAATACACATGAATGAAATTGGGTAAACCAAGTTTAACTTTTTCAAAAACATTGCACGCGGCGTCAGGGGAAAAAATCCAATTCAAAGGAGAATCTAATTGTATTGCAGAATTTTCAGATAAAACTATAAAAACAAAGGTATATCTGATGAAAAGAACCAGTAATCTGTTTGGGATTAATTAGATGAACCAGTTTAACTTATGGGACCTCCAATATGTTCATATTGTAACTAAATAAACGTTTTGTCTTCTGATTCTAGGAATTAAAAACAGAATTTAAAAAAAAAAAACGCAACCCGTAAGGTTTTTTTTTTCCCTGAAAGTTTAGGGAGGTGCAAAAAATAATTGTAAAATTTAAACTAAAAGAAAAGGCTACACTCGTGTTCAAACCAAAAAGGAATGTTCCTTTTGCGACACTCGACGCAATTAACAATGGATTTGATAGTTTGGAAAAAATAGGAGTAATTTCTAAAATAAATGATTCTGAATGTTGGGCTATGCTAAAAAAATGATCAAGAAGAGCATGCGTCGATTTTAGTTCAGGATTGAACGATTGAAAGATATTTCTACCCGATACCCGAACCCACAAGAAATTTTCGCTCAGTTAAGCGGTGGAAAATATTTTTCCAAATTCGGAAGCACATTTGCAGATACCTGTGGATGATAAGTGTTCCAAAATTCTCGCTACCCATCGTGTGGGTCTACAAATTCGATAAGTTACTTTTCGGGATAAAAGTGGCCCCGGGTATTTTTCAGCAAGCCATGGATGCGATGCATGGAGATTTGAATTTTGCTATCGCATATTTAGATGATATTCTAATAAAGAGCGAAACACGCCAACAACATATTCAACATAATCACGAAGTGTTTTAAAAAAATTAGTGATTTTTGGATTCAAATTAAATGAAGAGAAACGCCATCTGTTTATGAAAAAAATAAAATGTTTAGATCATATAATTGACGAAAATGTTAGTGTTCCAGACCCAGTTAGATTTTTAGCAATTTAATATATGCTTGAGCCGAAGAATATTAAAACATTACAAACATTTTTAGGGCTATTACAATGTATTTATAAAAATATGCATAATTTACGAACGCCACTTAACTTATTAAAAATACGTAAAATGTCAATGGACTAACGAATGCCAAAAATCGTTTAAAAACATTAAAGAAATTTTGATATCCGATTTATTTCTAGCCCATTTCGACTCCAGTTAGGAGACAATGGTCGCTAGCAACTATGGTATTCGGACCGTAATTTTGCACAAATACAAAGATGGAATAATGAAAGCAGTGGCTCATGCGTCTAGACGACTATTACCTGCTGAAACAAAATATTCCCAAGTCGAGAAGGTGGGGAGTTTGGCAATAAATTATGCCGTAAAGAATTTCCATAAGTATATACAGGGAAGAATTTTTTATTACAAATGGATCATCGCCTGCTAATAACAGTTTTGGGATCAAAGAAAGGTTTGCCAATAAACACTGCCAATCGATTGCAGAAATGGGATACTATACTTTTGAATTAGGATTTCAAAATAGAATTTTTACCATTTTGGTCATGCTTGCAGGTTATCACGCTTTATTCCTAGATTTTGCGAACCGTTAGAAGATACGATGATAGCGGTATTAAGGACCGAAAACGAAATAAAAATAATGTTGTTATATAATTCTATTCAGGATTTACCAGTAACTTTGGCTAATATAAAAATAAGATTAGGAAAGGATGTTTTTATTAATGGAAAGAAAAAACAAGTGAGGTTAAAATTAAATGAACACAATAAGAAAGAGGACGTTAACATGTCTATATATCTGAGATGAGGTATTATGTACACTATTTACATTATTCGGACTATTGTCCTCATCATTGACGCAATATTTATTACAACGTTTCGGCTCCGGAATGTCGAACTGAAATCTTTATTTCGCTCACTGGGGTAGACTGTTCTAGTTCCATGTTTAATGGATGTCAGTTATCTCCTGTCAATTTCCCTCTGAAAGTTATTGAACTCACACTCTTTGGGTCCTGTCACTGGATCTAACCAACGCCTTTATCCACTTTGCCATGTGTCCTTGAGGATATCTGTGTATGAATTTCTGGGTATTATAGACCCAATGTCTCAGCAACCATTTTTAACAGTGCTCATATTGCAATTTTTGCTGTTATCATTACATGTTTTTACCAGAGCTCATATTGCAACTTTTGTTATTATTGCTTTTCTCTGTCACTCCTTATTATTGGTTCCCCAGTGAGCAAAATAAAGGGTTCAGTTCGACATTCCAACCACCTGATGAAGGCCGGAGCGTACAACGGCCGAAACATTGTAATAAATATGGCGACAAAGATGAGGACAATAGTTCGAATAATGTAAATAAGGGGCGTTAATAGTAGGAATTTATTTTCCATAGGTGATGGGTTACTGTTATATCAGTTTCCTTGCGGAAACGAAGATTAAAAGATGTCCTTATGGGACACCTAGGAATTTCACGCGTGAAATCCCTCAGGCGTAGCTACGTGTACTGGTCAAATATGTATAAGGACAGAAAAATTGTTGAAATCGTGTAGAAACTGTTTTCTGACTGCTAAGTCAACTCCGACCAATAGACCGTCAAAAAGATTACATGTTGATTTTGCAGGACTACTCAATGGATTTTACTACTTTGTTGGAGTTGACAATTTTACAAAAATGTCCAGAAGTGCTAAAGTGTCAGAGACCGACATCAAACGTTATTATTAATTTTTTGTACGAACATTTTGCGAGATTCGGTCTTCCAGACTCTATTGTATCTGACAATGGCACAGTTCACATCATTACAAGTTCATCACAAGATTTTAAAATGTTTTGTGAATCTTTCGCAATTAACCATATCACAACGCCGCCTTTCCACCCAAGATCAAATGGATTAGCAGAAAGATTTGTTGATACGCTGAAGAAAGTTCTAAATAAATCTGACTGGGAGGAAATAGGAATTCAATAATTCCTACAAGTATATCGTATCACATTTAATCCTAATACACAGTGTCAGGTATGTCTCCAGGAGATTTGATGTTTGCAAGAAAAGTAAAATTTGTATTTGATAGACTATTACATGAGAGAAAAAAAATGGACACAAAAAGAAGAATACTGTTAAATAATTTAACTCAGGCGAAAAAATAGTCTTTAAAATTTATAAAAAGAATAAGGAACACTGGGAAGATGTGTTTATAGGAATAGTGTCGGAAGAGTATTATATATGATTATAGGTCTGAGGTGGGTAGATAAACACCACCTAAACTAAGTGAAGAAAAGGGCACTCTGACAGTAAAAATACAAGAAAAGAAGAACCAATGCAGATATTATTATACAATGTATTTGACGTACCTATACTAGAAACAATTTTTACTAAAAGGTCTAGTAAAAGAAAAAAAAAGTCCAACAGAAATCCTGGACATGGATCCCAAAAGAAAACGGAGCTGAAATCTCAAAAGGGGAGGTGTTGTAAAGGAGAATATTTCACTACAAGTTTGGACTCGGCCATCGCACGAAATACATAAAAATACTCCTACATCAAGAGACGTAGCAGTAGCCTTTGCTTAAGTCATTCACAGCTAAAAAATTCTCTTCCCTAGTTTCTATTCTACATTATGCTTCCCTGTACCAAAAGCTAATAAACTTGTTCTTAAATCAAATCTGGCTTTCTACTGTTGTTTTTGATAACTCCGTTACAACACTGTTTATGTCTATAAAGACACCTTTCCTAATAAATAGATAACTGTTTCAACAATATTTATATATGAATATATATATATATATATAGAGAGAGAGAGAGTGAGTGGAGATATATTTAGGCAGCAAAACCTCAAACGCGTTCTTTTAAAAAGAACGTTAAATCTTAATTAAGCCTGCTGGTATGTTTCTCAAATTAGTAAAGCTTTATTTCATCTGTAAAGAAACTTGGTGAAATTAAATCTTAAGATCCGAGAGTTTTTTGAACATCGTTTTCAGGGAAAGAAGATTGAAAGTCAAGAAGTAGCCAGTATGGTATTTGCATTATTACCAGTTTAAAGTATGAAATTAGTGTTGTACAAATGTTATGACTATAAAACAGAATTTAGCATCACGTGGAAAATATTTTACATTTTGGCACGTGAGCATCTAAATTGAGGAAGAAATTATTAATGATGAGTTGCTTCCTTTTAAAATAAAGGACCTACAAAATTTGTAATCGTTTTTTTCTTTTGCAATGGGAGCGAACTATTGTCTAACCGGTCAAAATCTGGTGGAAATTAACAGAGCCACTTGGATTTCTGTTTTATGTTTGAGCATTATTCTTTGCTAGCAGAAATTACAGGTCGATCTTCTCAAAAGGAATGTTGTAGAATATGACAAAAGAAATGATTTTTGCAAAGAAGTTTTTTGTGGAGAATGATTATTGGTAATGACGTGGTTGATTATTGAAAGTTGTGTAGTCTATGTTAAATATTAGACGATTATTACTGCCTTTAAAAGAGTTATACGTGTTGAAACAAAATGACTATTTTTGTAGTAATATTATAACATATTTATGTTATAATTTTTGAATAAATACTATTTGCCCTAAACCTGTATTGAGCACTCTTTTAAGAATAGTGTTTTTGGTTATTGGGATTTTATTCCGACTACACCAATCCTATACTTACATATATATATTCAGTTGTATGGGTATGAGTTTGTGACACTGGATTTTCACGCTTTTGCGATCATCAGACAAATTCTGTTTTTCTGATGGTCGCAAATATAAAATTCATCATATACTGGAAAAAGTTAAAAACTTCATCGCTAACTAATGGCACAAAAAATCACTCCGCAAAAGACCAATGTCATATCCAAATTCTCTTGCCTTTTAAGAGATTGTGTCTATACTAATAGTAAAAAAAAATATTGTTTATACCACAATATTTCCCACCAAAATCGCATTAGCATTTTCGATATATTCTATTCTGTGAACACACACATACACGCGCGCATACACACACACATATATATTTCTAAAGAATTGACTTATTTTTAATCCAATATTGTTATTAATTCGAACGTTATTTTTAGTGGATATGCGTATTTTCATTTTTTAAACTGTGTACATTACATCTATCGAGTGCGCACTCAAGAAATCTTAATAAAGAAAATATGTTCTGCGGCTGGGTTCGAACCCGCGTCTCCTTTTGTAGTAGAAATCACCGATTAGACCTGTCATGATTTATGCAGCTCGATCACAGAGAGAGAACAACCTGACCACAATTTAAATTCCTTTATAGGGAGGAGCACATACATATTAAAATTATAAATCTGTATAGGAAAGCGTAGACAAATATTTTCGTAGTTGGTGCTGTGATATCGTCTCAAAATAGGCTACTACTACTACTACTACTATTAGGTTGGTGCAAAAATAATGACGTATTAATGTCGTTTTTTGACGTTAAAAAATACGTCAAAAAACGACATTATTACGTCATTATTTTTGCACCAACCTAATATTATTATTATCAAATAACTGTTCGAATAAACAACCACTTACATCGAATTTGTAAACAATAGCATAGTATGACACAAGGAAACATTTGTGGAGATTATCTTGAAAGGTTTTATATTTATGCGTGCTTATATATATATATATATATATATATATATATATATATATATGCCAGTAATATTTGTCACAAAAAAATACATATGAAAAAGTTCAAAAAACCTAAATAAAAGATTATATGAACCCAAAAGGGACATTTTACAAAATAGTACGTCAAATGTGTTGGTTGCCCACTATAACGAGGCTGACAACAATTTTGACATAAAAATGCTACTCTGATCAAAAGAGAACACACTACAACGTAAATGTCTAGAGAGTGACTTGATCGCAAGGTCATCTACAGTAAATTTGTGCCCTGGATCTTGCAACATTTCACAATTCCTGACACATCTTATAATATCACATTGTGGAATTCCTACTTACAAAAGTGATGGAAAGAAAAAAAGTCCCTAAATAAATTCGTCAAGATAGAAAAAATTCTAAAATTCCCAGCACTCCTCTGTCGTGTATAGGTGTAGTCCTACAAACATAACAAATTTAATCTGATGAAATTTGGAAGGACGAAACACGTCACAACTAAACTTTTTCTGCTTTGTCATATAATTTCATCAATATTGTTCTTGGTATATACAAGTATATATCACTACCTCATTCATATATATATATATATATATATATATATATATATATATATATATATATATGGAAGGGTGCGTGTGTGTCAACGTGGGATAATTTTCGGGGTATATTAAGTTTTTCTTCGTACGAAACAAAGCCAAATTTCTGATAAACCATTTCGAATGATAAAAGTCTTTCTACAAAGAATTTCTCGTACAGTTTATCGGCTTAGAATTTCGTAAGCTTTGGATTGCTTAACTTTGGCTTAAGAATTGTTACGCAAATTGCTTAAATCAAGGCTGAATGTTTTCTGTTTGTATCTAATAAATAGAAAAGACATTTTAATGGAACTAAACTAAATTATCAGCATTATTGAATAGAGTATAAAATAGCGTATTTAGGGCCACATTTTATTTAATTTTACACTTTTTTCTTTTCAGTTTTTTAACCACGCTGAGTCGAGTTCGAATTCCAGTCGGGGAAAGGCATGAATCCATTTCTTCTCCCCGAGCTATGGGTCGAATAATAGGAGAGATCGTGTTCAATAGCTCTGGTTGTCAGTCTATCACGGAAAGAAACGGCAACCTACTGCGGGAAAATAATGTGAGTCATGAATCTGAAGAGACATGATCGCCCAAGCAACTATCACGTATGGCATGCAAATGACAAACCAATCGCGGCATTTAGAGTTGCTTAAGATTTAGTCAAATGTAAGTAAAGTTTTTTTGTTATTTTTTTATATAAATGATTTATAAAAATCGTATAACTAACTTAAATATTTTTGTTTTGTTTCTGTTTATTTCCTAAATGATGAATGCACTTTTGAATGGTAATTTGTAAAAATAATTCAATTCATGTGTAAATAATTTCAAATATTTTTTGTCACTGTTCATGAACAAAAACAGATTTTTCTATTGGAGTTGTTGTGCTTTGTTTTTTGTTTTGTTCTTTTTTTTTTAAATTCATTCATGCTTCAAAATGCCACGAGAGTAAATCCTGAAAACAAACGTCATTATAATCGTGATAAAGCAAATAAAAAATAAAAAGCAGTTCTAACAAAATTCATCAGAAATGAATCACAGGAACAATGGCAAATATATTAACAGGTTGTCAATGTTTTAAAACATAATTTAAAATTTGAATAAAGAAAAAAGTTTATATAATGTCGACATTCTTGCAGAGAAACAATTTCGTCTGATTCAAAAAAATCTCTTTATTTTCACAAAGGCAACAAAATATCAAAAGCGATTTCATTTCGACAAAATTTAAAATCGCAATTAATAAGTTTTAATTAATCTTTATTTTATTCTGCTCTTGTTTTATGTTTTTTTCTTTACTTTTTGTTTTCATGTAAAATGTCCTTAAATTTGGCTTTGATGTAAGAACAGTGGGTTTATTTATATATTTCCTTTCCTCCGTTTACACTGTGTCCGAAACTTCAAGAGCGTCTAGAGTTTTTCAAAGATCGGATTATTGAACTCGTCAAGAATTTTGATATTGAAATACTACTCCTTAAGAACAACCACAACTATTTTTTTTTTTTTCAAATTCACAAATTTAATTAATGAAATATAGTTTTAAAATAATAATCTATGTACACAGGTTTTTTAGACTTTCGTTATTGAATTTAGCTAATTTATTATTACCATTATTATTATTTTATTTCTTTGATTTCTTTCCGGGTCCCAACCAGAGACCTAAGGTCAGAAATTGCATTATGATATTTTCCCCTGAGCATTTTTGGGAAAAATAAACTTAACATTACACACATTTTGCATAGATAAAGCCCTTCATAAGTTGTGGTCTGTACTTGCGAGTACAATTTTTTTTATATTTCTTTAAGGCATGAGCTGACAGGAATCCCTTTAATGAATCTATCGAAACCTTTTCCAATCAATCCGAGGGCTCCAACTACAACTAGAATTGTTGGTTCAAGACCCTTGTATTTTGTTAGTTTTTTGAAGATCTTCAAAGATACATTATAATCTGCAGGGACTGCCATGTCAATAAGAAGGCATACTTTGTCTTTTCGGTCTCTGATAACGATCTCTGGGCGATTAACGTTGATTGTTCTGTCCGTATATATTGTAAAGTCCCATAAAATTATTACAGGAGCTATCTTTGTAACAGAGCCTGGGTGATGTTTATACCAATATTTTGAAGTTTCCTTTCCGTAAAAGTAGATATTGTCATGCCGGGTTTTATATTTAAGTGTTGCCAATACCGTGCAACCTGATGGTCAATAGTTTCTGAATATTTATCACAGAATCTGCATTTCGGACTAACACAATTTTTCATTATGTTTGCTTGGTAATTTCTTGTTAGCAAGAATTGGTCCTGTGCAGCAAGAATAAAACCTTCGATTTCATCTTTTAACCCTGCACTATGGGTACGGGGTTTGTCTACGTCAGCTTGTTTGATACGGGCAGAATATTGACCGTGAAGAGATTTATCCATCCATCGCTTCTGTGTCTGATTCATTGCATTGGCCTTTGCTTTTATTTTTAATGATTTTGCCTCATCAGTAGGTGTATTAATGCTTTAATTGTATTTCCTCGCCCAATTAGGAATAGAAATATTACTAATGAGTGAAAAGAGAAAAATAGTAATCAGAAGGACAGTAGATATCGATTGTCATTGCATTTCTTTTAGATTAATGTTGGGTGGAAAGCATAGAACCGGAAGGGAGTTCCACAAGCGATAAACGTGAGAAAAGAAACAGGATAGAATTTACGGCTATATCGAGCCAGCTCAGCTGTAAATTGATGAGATCTCGACGCCAGTCTAGTACTGCACTTAAATTTTAACAAAAACTCTAGGTACCATAGCGAAAAGCTCATCCGAAGAATTAGCATGAAAGTATTTATGGAAAAGACACAAAGAGGCAACCTTATGGCGATGTGAAAGTGACTGAAACCGAGCCACCAGATCAGAATGAATAATATTGCTGATTCTTCTTTGGATTTTATCAAGGATCTCCAGGTAAATAGCAGGGGCACCGGGCCATATGTGATAGCAATATTCTAAGAATGGACGAATTGTAGACAAAAATATACATTATAGATTCTGGAGAGAAAAATTGTTCCGCACGACACAGTAAACCAACTTTCTTATCAGCTGACCTAGCAATGGATTCAATATAGTCTTTCCATTAGATGTCAGCTCCAGAAGGCGCAACGATTTACTTTCTTGTGGGTAACATCAGCCAGGCTGATGGAAGGCAGAAAGAGCTCTCCCAGATGATTAATGGAGAGAAGTTTCGTTTAGGTGGCGTTAAAATTGACAAACCATCTGTTTGTCCCAGTGAAAGACAGACTTTGGGTCGTTTTGGACATCGGTTGTCATTTTAACCTTGTCAGACTGATCAGATTTAATACCGAGACAGGAGTAAATGGTTGTGAGCTGATGTCATCGGGAGGCTCGTTAATGAAAATTAGAAACAAAATAGGACTAAGGATAGAACCCTCAGGAGCACCGGCATTAGTATGAAAGGAACTTAAAGAATGGCTGTTCAGGATTACTTTCATATTACGATTTGATAGGAAACACTGGTTCAATTCAAAAATTTGTCCGGAGACAACGTAACTTTTCAGCTTGTGAAGAAGACCTGTATGCAAAACCCTGTCGAAAGCTTTCGAGATGTCCAAAGCTACAACCCGTGCTTCGCCGCTTTTATCTAGAGCATGATAGACTCTTTCTGCAATGATCGTTATTACATTAGCAGTTGACCTGGAGAAATGAAAGCGATATTGCTTGTATGAAAAAAAGGACCCGCGATGAGAGATGCTTAACCAATTCGGCATTGATTAGTGCCTCTAGGAGTTTCCCTAAAAGAGGTCGAAGGCTAATAGGCCAATATTTGAAAGGGTCGGGCGGTTTACCAGAGTTCTTGAAAACTGGGACAACAAATGATGACTTCCAGCAAGTAGGAAAGCAGGAGACATCTAAACATACATTTTAGGCAGAACAGGAACCAGTTCAGGAGCACACATCTTAATGGCTATTACAGGGATTCAAATTCTTTGCGGGGATCGAAATTAGATATGATAGTAGAAACCACAGAAAAGGTTATATGATTATCACTCGAATGAGACTCAGCTTTAAATGGAAAGTTAGGCAGAGATACTGAAGATGAGTCAAGTGTAGAGTTTAAGGAAAATTTACGAGCGAATCATTCAGCTTGATCAGCAGAGGATGTTAACACCTCAAATTGATTAAAGACTGGGGAATAGAGACCTTACATTTATTTAATACGCTATAACAGAGCCGCCAGTAATCACAATAGTCAATGTTGTTAGATGCAATGCGGTGCCTTATTCTCTCAACAAACAGGGACTTAGCGGCTTCGAGGACTCGTTCACATTTATTACGAGCAGCAAAGAATAGACATTTGTTGTAATGGGAATTGTCACGCTGGTATAACCGAAAATATTGGTTCCTGTGGGCTATAGCGGACGAGCATGCTGGTGAGAAGCATGGATAGGACCGAGGTATCACCTGGTATTTCCAAGAAGGAATGAAAGTATCTATGCTGGCTTTGACCCAAGAAGAAACGTCAATGGCACAATTCTAAATTGGAACGTTAGAGATATTATTCCAAAAGGTGTCACGAAGAAAATTACAGAGTAAGTTCGAATCAGTATGCTGGTAACCGAAAGAGGTCTTATGAATAGGGGGTTCCTGTTTAATTAGATAACTTCATGAGATTGTTAAAAAACAAAGAGCATAGTCTGATAAAAAAAGATGCCAAACTTGACGAAAACAAAATTTTATCGTCAAAATATTTATGTTATTATTAAGAGGAAAGACCGAAGTATTTTTTAATTATTTAAAAAAATATCCTTCTTTTTAGAACATTCTAAATTTTGATTTAAAAAACCTTGTTTCTCTTTGTATCACCGGAACTAGTAAAATAACATTTAAATTTTTAGCACGTTTTTTTGTATGACACACGTTAATTTTGAAAATCTTGCAAAAATAAAAATAATTGTCGGATGTTAATGAAACTTTCAGAAACTATTCACAAATGATGGAAATTATTATAAATATATTTTCTTTTTTTAAAGTCATAGAAAAAATATTTTTTATATATTTATTACCACCCCTATAACTAATTTTATGAAAACGTTAGAAATTTAGTCGCGTTCAGTTTAGTAATTATATTAGTTAAAAGCACAAGGAAAGCAAATCATGTTTGTTTTTTTAATTGACCCCCCTCTACCTGAAAATCAGCTCTGAATTGTAACATACAAAACTCAATAATACAAAGAAATTATTTAATTCTAAATGCTATTATTTGCTTTTAGTTGTTTTTTTATGAATATGAACAATATTTTCTGAAAGCAAAAAAATGTTTCGATGAAAAATGAATTTTTAATACAATTATTTGTTATTTCTTTAATTATATTAGATTTTTTAATTTAAGTTGTTAAAATATTATAAAATTAGTTAAAAGCCGCATTCAGTTTCGTAAATATCCTTATGAGATAGATCATTTTAGCGCATCGTAAATTATATAATTTCGACCAATCAGAAGACCCGCAGTAATTATGGAATGTAATTTTGTGTTTATAATATGGCTGTAATTATAAAGTATGGAAGACCAGCAAGAACACAATTAAGTTGCGTTATTTGAGTTAAGCATTGTTCTCCGCTGTTAAGGCGTTTATTTTTGCGAAACACTTATGGAGTAGTTAATTTGATTTTTCAATTTCAACTGAGAAGGGTACCTACAAGTATTAGTATCATCTTATGAAATTTATATGATCTTATTTTCATATTAATTTCAGTTATGACATTTTTCCATGAATTAAATATCAAAATTAATAATGAAATGAATGGAAATACAAATAACACAGTAAAATGTAATAAATGTTCATAAAATTATAGTAATTTATATACACTTCTGATAAGATTTCATAAGAAAATTATCTAATTAATTTAAAGGTACACTTCTTATGAAATTTAATCTCATTCTCAAGTCTTATTTTAATTTCTTTATAATATATTTTCCATAAAGCATCGTAAACGTAAAGTTGAAAGCTAAGTACAAAAAAAATTAGAGCACTGAAAGTTTTCCTTAAAAATAACGAGGTAAATAATTTGTTCACTTAAAATTAAATAACTACTAAATATCACTTCTGTCCTCCCGTATGATGAATTTTTCTCACGTTACCTATTCAATGCGTGATGAAATCATTAATCATCACCAGTCAAGTGACGCGAAATATTATGACCGGCTTTATTTTATTTTTAAACTACTTCTTTTTCGGCGCAGAAACCAAGTAATGCTTGTTTCAAAATATTTTAAGTAAAGATTATAATTTCTAATTTTCTTAAAATAAGTTTTGAAAAAATTAAAATTGATTTTTAAAAGAATTTGAAACTGAGGTTTTCGTTTTTTTTATAAAATGGAAAAAATAGTTGACATAAATGATTATCTGTCAATTTTTCTGGCTCAAAAAAAAACAAGACTTTTAACGAAAATTTCGGGCGTGCTAGGAACGATTAAAAAATGTAAAAAAATATCCCCAAAATACTTTGATCTTTCCTCTTAATAATAACAAACATTTAGACGATAAAATTTTGTTTTCGTCAAGTTTGTCATCTTTTTCATCATGCTAAGCTCTTTTTAGGGATCTTATGAAGGTACCTATGTTTAATAGATGATTGGAACGAAACATCAATAGATACCACAGAATGGTCCGAGTTAACAAGAGGGAAATGTTGTGAATCTTGACAAGTGCGAGGAGAGGAGGTCGGTGTCATGGTAGGTATATTGGAATTTCTATATTTGTACCCAAGCGTCATTTTGTTGATGCTGCTGTCTTATCCAATAATAATAATAAATTATCTAAATTCAATAACGCAGTAAAAGCTAGAAAACATTTGTACATGAGGTTAATAAATTTCCAAATAGAATCTAAAAGAAATGTACCTATACTTGACTGAGTTGAAGTAGAAGAAATGCCGGGAACTGTGAAAACATAAACACTATTCACATGTATTAGTAAAATGAACGCAAACCGCGGACAAAATCAGTTGTTGATATGTGGATTTTGTGGATTTGAAATTTTTGTATTTGTGGATTTATGGATTTTGCATTAATAACTTTACCACAATAAAAATGTAAAGAGAATTTATTTCACGGAAAAAATTATTTTCAATATAATCCCCTCCTTTGTCAATGCACTTAATTCAATGATGTAAATGAATCACATAGATAATAAATTACAAAGAAAATCTCACATCAAAATTCAAATATCTACATGTCAGAAGATTCTAATTTATATTATTTATGCATTTTAAATTATAAAATTAAATTTAAAATCTATTGCTCCGTTCAATCTCAAGCAGTTTTTAGAATAACCTATTAACAAATTTACTTTACTTAAAAGCACAGAAAAGCTTAATATTTTAAATTGTTAAGGTTACGGAAAAATTCAAAAGAAATGAAGATAAGGAAAAATTATCTAACTAGAAATCCTCAAAACTGTCCTTTCAATAATAAATGTTGCATTGAATGATTGGTTTATCAATGCGATATTTCATCTATTGAAAATCCAGACAGTTAAAATCTACATCGGATGCACAAAATATGATTTCAAAAGACGCTGGAACCAACATCAAATGTCCTTTAAAAGTAATAAATACAGAAATCAAATTTCCCTATCTAAATATTCCTGGCACATAAAAGAAACCAATAAAACACCAACAGTAAAATGGAAATTAATCAGAAGAGCTAGAGCTTGTAGGTCATTAAATGACCCATATCTTTTGTGCATACATGAAAAATTATACTTTAATAAGTTTCTGGAAAATAAAAATTAACTTAATCAAAGAAATGAAATAACTGTTTTTGTAGACACTGTCAAATATTTTCCTTAAATAATATTTACTTTTGAAAGAGATGAAAGATGAAACATACATATTTATATTTGATTAATAATTTTTTAAATACGAATATCATTCTAATGTATTTATTTGTAAAAAAAAATAACGTATAGTCTATTAGTTATTAGAAGTAGAAAAGTACTTTAAATGTGTAGGAATAGATTTAAATATTAAAATACCACTTACTCATATTCAGTCGACCCCTTTAATAAATCTTTGTGTATAAAATTATAAAATAAGCTTGCCAAATAAAAATGCCAAAAACTTTTTATCATTGAAAAACGCAGACGACACGCGAAAAACGGATGTCATTGCTTGTAAGCAGATATCACTACCCCACCTTAACATAACCTAATTTTGAAAGTAACTTATATTTGATACATAAGTTGTCTAGGAAGATTAAAACCCAACACCCCTTATCAAAATGATTGAATTTTTCCGTAACTTTAACAATTTAAAATATTATGATTGTCAGTGCTTATAAGTGAATTTGTTAATAGGCTATTCCCAAAAAGGCTTGCGAATGATCGGAGCTATGGATTTTAGATTTAATTTTATAATTAAATTTAAAATTTTGATTTCTGTTGTCAAACATGGTAATTCCTGTGTAGCGATGGAGCCATATTTTTAAAATAGAAAATAATCATAATATTATGCTCTACTGTGTGTGTGTGTGTGTGTGTGTGTGTGTGTGTGTGTGTGTGTGTGTGTGTGTGTGTGAAAAGAATCTATTTTTGTAAATGAAACTTCATCGAGTTCTGAATCATTTCATATGTTCGGATGACCTTACCAGTGGAGGTCTTTCATCCGGGTATTCGTATTCGTTGGTTGGCGCCAAAATTAAGCTAGTATCCTGGCAAAGTCATTTGTTGCCGCAGACCGTTTACTATCCTTCGATTAACTGACATGTAGCATATACAACCAAAACCCAGCAACTCCCGACTGAAGTTATTTTGAAGTGTTTCTAACTTTTTGTGGGCAAGATTTTTTTTTCCTTTTTAGCCACTGACCAAGTCAATAAAATGAAAGTAAATCCTTTTTTATTTACTATAAAACTTGTCGTTTTTCTTGTTTTCCTTGTCGTTCAATTTGCTTTTCTTTATCTTAAATTCTTTTGCCGCTCACGTTACAGTGTGTGTGTGTGTGTGTGTCTGTATGTTAGAAGACCTCGAAGTAGATGGAAAGGGTTTATTAGGAGCACATGCTCGAAGAAGTAAAACCCACTCTTCTAATCTCCTTTTCTCTTTCACTTCAACTTCCGTTGAACAAGCGAAACATGTTACAGATTAAAACATGAATAGTTTTAGGTGAGAAAAATTAATTTTATCAATAAACAAAAAACAATATAAATAAAAGGGAAAAAAATAGCACAAAGTTAGTTTAACGAAGTTTCCCAGAATTCCATGAAAGAAACGGAAGTTGATGTAAACAGAGAAAGAAGTTGCATTGTAGATGTAAACTTAACGCAACTTTGAAGTGACGCCATCTACAGAAACACGCAAAGCGGAACAAAGATAAAAGATGTCTTAATTTCGTGAAGGATGGCGCTTAATTACCAGCTTATTGGTCAGTCGTCGGGATTAATTACGACTGGTTGATGAAGATTACAAGAAGCATCCAGGAAAAAAATATGGGACGGTATAAATGATTTTGCCAGCAATAGAGGACGTGACGGAAAGAGAGAGAAAGAGAGAGAGAGAGACGGAAAGAGAGAGAGAAGGAAGGTAATTATTTTATGATAGAGATAATGTGAATATATTCATACATAAAAAAAAATATATATTTTCTTTGTTGAAATAGTTGAAGAGGCGGATGTGGGGTGTTTTTTGGTTTCCTTAAAACAAAAAGGAGAGACCGCATGAAACAAAACAAGAAGAGAAAATAAAAATTAGTATCAAGATAAATATAAGAACAGTTTGGAAACGTTGGGGAAGATAGACTTTTGAAGTACGGGTAGTCAGGTATCTTTTGAGGTACGAGTAGACGGGTATCTTTTGAGGTACGAGTAGACGGGTATCTTTTGAGGTACGAGTAGTCTGGTATCTTTTGAGGTACGAGTAGACGGGTATCTTTTGAGGTACGAGTAGACGGGTATCTTTTGAGGTACAGGTAGTCCGGTATCTTTTGAATATCTTTTCTTAGGGGTGTATTCCTAATTTGCTTCAAAGTTTAAGAATAAAATATACAATGTATTCATCATTTACTACGCTTGACTTAGTTTGGCACAAGGTCATTTACTAAACTTGACTTTGGTTAGAATAAAGAAGCACCCAATACGTCTTCCTGCACTAGTGAATTGCTAAGAGAGACGAGTTTTCAGATTAATGTTCTATGGTAGACATCCGAACAATTGTGTTAGCAAATTCAAAGAAAAGAAGGGATAAAGATCTTGCGTGTGAAGGAGAGAAAGAGTGAGAGACAGAGCGAGAGAGAAAAAGGAAGAGGGAGTGAGAGAAATGAAGAGAGAGTGAAAGAAAGAAAGAGTAAGAGTGAAAAAATGGAGAGAAAGAAAGTGAGAGAAATGGAGAGAGAGAGAGTGAGAGAGGAAAATGAAGAGTGAAATCATGAAAGAAAACTAGATCGCTAATGGCTGAAAGTCATTTCATATTCGTTATATGGATATAGGTGTGAATATATCTGTGTACATGTGTGTTAATGTGTGTGAAAGTGTGTACGTCTATATGTACATACATGAGTATGACTGCGATTCTGTGTTTACCAGTATGTGCTTCTGCCTATTTGAGTAAATGTGTATTATCTGTGAACTGATAAGCAAAAGAGGTTACAGCATTCCATAATGTCTGTGGCTACTATCAAGTTGCCACGTACATTTTGAAAGCTCGGTTAGTTCGGCTAATCCTGGGTTGTTCCCACGCTGGTCATTACTAGCGCCAGTCCCTTCATCTACTCTGCCCACGTTGTGTTCTTTGATCACAGTGCAGTGAAGTTCGAACTTTCGTCCGCACTTAGGCGCTGAATCGTGTTGGTGGAACCATACTATGGATAAAGGACAAGAATGCTTCCGTTGGTTAAAACACACATATAATAACGAAGAAAGTCACTGGGTTCATTTTCAATTGCTTTATATAATCGCTTTAACCCTTCCCGTTTGACTCATTCTCGTGACACAGTATCTCCTGTTTCTAAAACTTGGAGCGGGTTAAACATTCACCCGAGATGTTATGTCGGGCAACCTCGGCAACAGGTCACATGAGGTTCAACAGTTCCTTCGTTTACTGCTGATTCATCTCACCTTCTCCAAAGGCACCTCCTACTTCCGGCTTCAATCGATCGTTCGGTTTATATGCATCTCGCCTAACTCTCACTACCCCTCAAACCTCATTACGTATTCCTCAATTAATTATTTCCCCAGCCCTGGAGACATGACAGCAACCCTAAAGAAAACGGTCTGGTATTTCAAAACAATAATCTTTCTTTCCACATTTTTCGACAATAATTTTTCCAGTTAACACTTTTTAAAAATTATTTCTAAGGAATTTCATTTTGTTGTCGAATTCCAATGAATTCTCTTTGCTTTTCGATTTCCAAAATTCGGCCCACTTTCAACTTCCATTGCTTACATTTTTGGTTTTATTTAAATTCGTTCCTCGGCCGACAATGACCTTCAAATACCAACACAGTCAACTTTTCAAAAACGAAATTATTTACTTCAAATTTTTCTACTGTTTTACATTCCACCTTTTTCGGGGACTGATAACAATCCTTATGTGCATTTCTGTTTATCAGAAAGAAAAAAAGAATATCATTTTTCCTCACTTCATATTTCAATTCTTATTTCTCACTTTAACAGTTTAACCCCCCCCCCCCCCAATGTTTCAATTCTATACGAGGTTTTCGCATGAACCCTTTTTAATCTTAATTTCAAACCACCAGAATCACGATAGTATCACCTTGCTTTCTACTACTATCAGTGACTTTTTATAGCGTCACAAAGAGGAGATTGTTGTTATATGCTACCTCACAGATTTCTACAAATAGATGGGCTTACTTAACAAAATGTTTATAATTTAAACTCTATTCTCGCATGACGTTCTCATTTTTAGACTAAATTTTCAATTGTAATGTAAACTTCAGACTTCAAGACAGAAAAGCATTTTATAAAGCAATTTATTAAATTCTACTTAAGAATGTAAAGTAAAAAATACGAATGATCAAACTTTGGAAATGTACTGAACTAAATTGAGCGCTTAGGACATTAAAAATGAAGAGATTGAGCAAAAAAGTAATACAATTAACAAAGTTGAAGGCAGTATTTGAAATAAAGACTTCATCTTTTGCCAGATATTTAAACGACACCAAGAAGTTCAAAGACTACTTCGACTTAAACACAGAAATGCAAAAAGAATGAGGATAATAATCCAAATGATAATATCTGTGTTAGCTTTAGTATAAACAATTGAATTTTCTACTATATTCAGTCTTTTTGGTAAGTAGGGGACGAATGAAACATTTGTTATTCTTATGGGGACATTAAAACTGTCCTTTCATTACGAGACATTTCTAATTATTCGTCGAGCTGAGATTTTTAAAATCCTTCCTGCCACTCTTCGTAGCTGTAATGAACTCGGGGTCGTATTGACCTTCAAATGACATTCTATACTATTCCCTTAAATGTCTACCGAATGTATACAACAATAAGTCAATAATGGCGCTAACTGCATAACCGAAGGCAAATCACAAGAACATGATGAACGCACATCGCAAAAGTTTTGAAACTTCTGAAAACAGAACGATAGAATTGCAAATCTAAGGAAGAACAACAACGGTTCACATTACAGAACTAATAAAATATCCTGAAAATTCCGAGAAGAGTTCATTCCGATTTTTAAACGACCTTCATATTGATTTTCGAATTCATGTCAAAATTCTTCATCCAAAAACCAAAAGACAACAAATCCCTACAAAATTCCGGGATTCACCTAAGTATTTTTACTGATTTTAGTAATACTCTAGTTTTGTATGCATTTTTATTTTCCTCCCCCCAGCCCGGTTTTCAATCTCAACAATTCCAAAATCTGCAGCTTTCATAAATATTCCAAAGCTTCTAATTTATCATTATTATTATTATTATTATTATTATTATTATTATTATTATTATTTCTTTGATTTTTATTGTATATTCATTTCCTTCTGTGTCCAAACCAGAGCACAAAGTTCAGAAATGGTTGCATGAAATTTTCCACAGTACATTTAAAACACACATTTGACATAGATAAAGCTGTTCATAAGGCATGATCTGTAATTTTTATTTCTACCGAGAGAATCCATTCAATGAAAATCTATCATAAACTTTTCCAATCAAATCGAGGCTTCCAAACAACTGCGATTATTCATGTTTGCATGTGCCACATTTTTCTAGATTTCCACTTGGAGATCCTTGTATTTTGATAGTTTTTTGAAGGTCTTCAAAAATACATTACAGTCAGAAACAAATGTCATATCAATAAGAAAGTTCATTCTGTTTTTGTGATGTTTGATGGCGATTTCTGGACGATTAGCTTTCCTTGTTCTATCTGTGTGTATTGTAATGTCCTATAAAATTGTTACAGGACTTATCTCTGTAACCGGGTCTGGGTGATGTTCATATACCAGCTTCTTGCAGTTTCCTTCCCGTAATAATTGCAGATTTTCAAGTGCAGATATTCGTACACCATGTGATTATTATTATTATTATTATTATTATTATTATTATTATTATTATTATTATTATTATTTTCTTTGATTTCTAGCATTTACACATTTCATTTCCAGGTCCCGCCTAGGGACCTAAGTTTAGAAATGGCATCATGACACTTTCCACTGACAAAAAAATTACATAGATAAAGCACTTCGTAAAGTGTGGGCTGTACTTATCATAAACAATTTTTTGTATCTCCTTGAAGCATGGACTTCCAGGAATCCCTTCAATTAGTCTACTGCAATTTTTTCCAACCAGCCCTAGTGCTCCAACTACAACAGGGATTGTTGATGTTCCCATATGCCACATTTTCGAGATTTCTATTTCAAGGTCCTTGTATTTTGACAGCTTTTTGTATATCTTCAAAGATACATTGCAGTCAGCAGGGACTGCCATATCAATAAAGAGGGACTTTTTTTTTGCTTGTGGTCTTTAATAACAATATCTGGGCGGTTGGCTTTGATTGTTCTGTCAGTGTGTATTGTGTAGTCCCATAGAATTGTAACAGGTCCTATCTTCGTAACCGAGTTTGGGTGGTGTTCATACCATTTTTTTTTTCAGTTTCCTTCCCGTAGAAGTTGCAGATTTTCCAGTGCAGATATTGGCCCACTCTGGCATGCCGGGTTTTATATTCAGTGGGTGCCAATATCGTGCAACCTGATACAAGATGATAATCGTTTCTGGATATTTATCACAGAATCTGCATTTTGGACTGACACAATATTTTAGTATATGTGCTTGATAATTCCTAGTTAGCAAGCATTGGTCCTGTGCAGCAAGGATAAAACCTTCAGTTTCAGCTTTCAACCCTGCGCTACGTAGCCACTGATGGGTACAGGTTTTGTCTACGTCAGCTTGTTTGGTACGGGAAGAGTATTGGCTATGAAGCGGTTTATCTTGCCATTGCCTCTGTATCTGGTCGGTTGCATTCGTCTCTGCTGTCTTTTTTAAGTATTTTGCAGTTTTAGCTGGTGTATTGTGCTGTACTTGCATCTCTACGCCCATTTGAAACTCCATTTTGAATTTGTTGGCTTCTTTTATTACGGAGTAAAGACGCTTACTACTTTCATGTTCCTTGACGCATACCATCATCCAGTCTTCTGTAGTTTCTAAGTATCTTTGGAGGCCAATTGTTGTAGTTTTGTAGGACAGTTCTAGTTGAACTAATCCTCTGCCTCCTTCGGATCTGGGCACATACAGACGATCAACATCAGCTTTGGGATGATGCATGCGTTAGCAAGTGAGAAGCTTTCTCGTTTTGGCGTCCATTCGCTTAATTTCAGCTATGGTCCAGTTAAGGACATTAAAGCTGTATTGCACCACAGGGACGGCCAATGTGTTTATGGCTGATATTCTGTTTTTTGAGTTTAGATCAGTATTTAGTACCAGACGTACATGCCTATAGTACTCTTTTCTTATTTTTTCCTTCATTTGGGGGTGTTGTATGCCATCTCCTTCGCTAATTCCTAGGTACTTATAAGCTTCATCATGCTCCAGTTCCTTAATCTTTGCGACAAAATCTAAATCTATTAAGGGTGTTTCTGTAATTCTACCGTTCTTTAATGTTACTTTTGCACATTTATCTAATCCGAAGTCTATACCTATGTCGTCACTGAAGTATTTTACAATATTGAGGAGGCCTTTCAACTCATTGTCGTCTTTGGCAAAGAGTTTGGGATCATCCATGTAGAGTAGGCGATTGAATATTTATTATTATTATTATTATTATTATTATTACAAGTAACTGTAACAAAGTCTCAGTGATATTCTGTTTTATTATTGTAATCATGTCACATAAATTCGTTCGATTTTGATAATTCATTTTACTACTTATTATTTATTAATAGTTCTGATGAATCATCCACCAATGTATTCCCGTTCATTGTTGACGAACCCCTGTCAACAAACCACCAATTGTTTAATGCCTTGACAATATTCTTATTATTATTATTATTATTATTATTATTATTTCCAGTTCTGCTGCTTTGCTGTTTGATACAATTCTTTGTCGTGTCTTTGCCTGACGTAAAGGAAGTGTTTTCTTGGAAAGTTATTGAGTCTATTAGATTGAGATATTTACTACTGGGTATGTGAGAGTTACGAGGACAATCCTTTCTATCTCGGATAGTGAATAGTTTTCTGCAATCTTTTCAATATGCTTATCCGTATTCTTTTTAATAATTCTCAATGTTCCTATTATGAAATGATGATTGTCTTTAAAATGCTATATTGAATCCAGGCCCTTATATTTTGAAAGTTTCTCTTTTACAGCTATATTTTCATTAGACGTGATGTCTATGTCTGTTATATAGTATTTATGCCTTTCAAAGTATTTTAGAATTATGTCTCGTCCAATGGCGTGCATACCTATAGTTAATATGCATCTTTTTCCACTTCTAGCATTGGAAGTGGTTTCTGTTCATACCATTTTCCTGAATGGGGAAAGTCATAATGTTGTTCCCTGCCCTATTAATATATTTAAATGTGAAGTGGTGGTGTGGATCCCCTGGATATTAGATGATCAAATGACATTTTTTATTTGTTCCATTCAATAAAATAGGTATCTGGGAGGATTGTGTTGGTAGGTTTTGATCTTGAACGGACAGGATGAATTTCTGCGTTCCGTGTTTCAGCCCTGAGTTCTGTAATCGCTGATAGGTAAGAATTTTGTCAAAATGAGAATCGGACATGTAAGTTTTTTTTCTTTTTTCTGGTTTTCAGATAAGTTAGTTCCGTAGTGTTTGTCTTTGCTTTTTGGTAATTCACTTTTCATTTCAACTAGAAATGAAACGGTTGAAATAAAACAAGTATTAGACATGGTTCTAACTTTTTTTGTGTCTTGAAACAGCAATTATTATTATTATTATTATTATTATTATTATTATTATTATTATTATTATTTCCTTGGTAACAACTAGGCTTTGTTTGGAGAGACACCAATCTCAAAAAATTCGTCTTTCTTGTTAAGGCGCACCGGAAGCCGGCCTCATAAATCCTTACAACCTGATTTGTAAAAGGATACTTTTGTCAGACACGAAACAATTATTTGATTCGAAATTCGGACGCCCTAAGGAACATCTCTTCAGATCTTGCCTGACCCCAACTTATGTTAATAATTTCTAATTTGTGTTTAGGTAAGTCTTATTTGCTTTGCCTCTGTGCGTGGGTGCGGCTCAGTTACAACACAAATTTTCTATTGATATTGCTCAGTCGTCAACTAGAAAATTTTTGTTTATTCTTGAAAACTAAATGTTCACTGAAATTTGATGGTGAACTGTCATGTAATATATATATATATATATATATATATATATATATATATATATATATATATATATATAAATATGGAAGACAAGGAAGATTTATTAATTTTTTATTTATTTAGTTTTTCCAGCATCCTTACCTTTTTCTGTTTTGTATGAGTAAAAAAGTACAGAAATTTTTCATAATTTTCATTGTCCAAAGCTCTTTCGCCCACTTCTTTAGAGTTTTACAAGAAGGTTTTGTTTATAGTGTTGTTTGTTTTTCCTCATACTTTTGACTGTTTAAGTTGTATTTTATTTTTGTTGTGTGTTATTTTTGTTTTGTATGTATGTATGTGTCTTATAGGAAGAAAATGACATTGACACCGAGTTTCGAGCGTGACACTCTGGACTTATGAATATATTTTTTCCGTCAGGTGTATAACTAGCGGTGTCAGGCTACTGACTGCAGTGATTACTGAGTGGAACTATCCAGTCGAATTAAATACCTCTCATTAAATATGGAAGACAAGGAAGATTTACATTTTTTTTTTATTTAGTTTTCCAACATCGTTACATTTTTCCGTTTTGTATTAGTAAGGGAGTACCGAAATTTTCCATAATTTTCATTGTCTCAAGCTCTTACGGCCACTTTTTTAGAGTTTTACAATGAGGTTTTGTGTTTGGTGTTGTTAATTTTTCCTCTTATTTTGACTGTTTAAGTTATATTTTATTTTTGTGCTGTTTTTGAATAAGAGCCTTTGCATGGTGAGCGCGTTTGAAATTCGCGTGAGCATCTTTCTATTTGAAAAAAAAACTTTTAAAACTCCATTTCCACTGTCAAATAAGGTGAGGTTTCCAATTCCAAATTCTATTATCTGTGTTTTACCTGATTGTACCAGATATTGCAGTAGATAGATAGATAGATAGATAGATAGATAGATAGATAGATAGATAGATAGATTTCCCACGAGAACTCATGAGAATATAAGAGGATACGATTTTTACCAAGATAAACCCCTAAGAAAGGTCAGTGTTTCGGATATTATTTTATATCACACACACACACACACACACATATATATATATATATATATATATATATATATATATATATATATGTAGAGAGAGAGAGAGGGAGAGAGAGAGAGAGTCAGAGAGTCAGACAAACAGAGACAGACAATGTAGGCATAGGAATTAATACTGTATGTTAACTGTGGATTTCACAGAACTAGCAATCGTTAAACCAAATGTCACTACTCTTTTGCTTAGGCCTCTGGGAGATTAAGGAAAGTAAGGAAAGGAGAAAACTGGTCCTTTCCGTTTCTTATGTTATAGGCTAATTCGATTCTTTAAGGTTATCACCTTTAGTTTGTTTTTTTTTATTAATTTATTGCTTATTTTGTATATTTTCTTCTGTTCTAAATGTTGTTCTTTGAAATACAATTTTTTAGATTCAGGTTCTGGCATTTTATTTAGTCTTTGCAATCACGATGTAATTGCAGGTAGCGTAGTTTTCGTGTCGACATTTAGATTCCACTACACTCACTACGGCCTCATCAGAATCCAAATCTCAGAACGGAAATTTGGTCAGGTTTATTTCAAATAAGAAAAGTTAGAACCAAAGAAAATATACAAATAAATAAATTTGAAATAATAAACATTTCCCAGAGGCGGTAGACGTTCGAGCCCAGGTAATGGTCAAGATTTACGATGCCGATTTTCGAAGTAGGTTAGATTAACCCAGCACGAGTTTCAATCCTCCACAACTCCATTTCTTTAGTCCTGTACCTAAATATATACATTTCTTTAACCCTGTACTTATTTATATATATATATATATATATATATATATATATATATATATATATATATATATATATATATATATATATATATATATATATACGTGTGTCTGTCTCTCTGTGTGTGTATGGTGAGTATTTAAGTCGATTTCGCCTGTATGATTATGAATTATTGGCGTATTTTCAAAGAGTTATAAAACTGTCTGTCCTTCCCCACATCACAAAGTCTACCGAAGGATTTAATCAAGCCAAATATTATAAACAAACTAAATATCGACTCTGTTCTTCCTTGCCATTACCCCCACCTTACAATTTACTTCCATGCACTCTTCATTGCCCGCTCGACAACGCCGCACCCCCACCAGCGTTCACTCTGCATTGGACCACACTCCCACCCAAATCCGGAAGTCTGAGCCATCTTCATAGGTTATGAATTCAAAACGTAAGAGAGACGCCGAACTAGTCGCCATTGATATGCGATAGGGTTGAATCCGGGCAGACAAGAGGGCAGAGCGTGGGCCTCTGTCCGATGTTCTATCGTAAAGCTATTCAGACATGTTTCTTTCTATTTCTCTTCATCCTTTCATTTTTCTCTTTCTTTTCGTTTTCATTTTTATCCGCTTCTCAAAATACAAATTTCCCGGGCCTTCCTACACACACACACATACACACACACTCCCTCTCTCTCTCTCTCTCTCTCTCACACACACACACTCTCTCTCTCGCTCTCTCTCTCTATCTCTCGCTCAGACTCTCACTCTCTCTCTCACCATCTTCATGTAACAAGTTACTCTTTGCTATAATTTTATTTTTCTGCCTTTTCTCGCCCACTCACTCTTATTCCTTTTATCAATCCTTTCTCTCTCTCTCTCTCTCTCTCTCTCTCTCTCACTCTCTCATTCAGTATATTCTCATTATTTCTCTCTTTTCCCATTCACAGGGTCTTTCTCTTTTTATCACTTCCAAATTTATTTCCTCTTAATCTCTTTTGATATTTACTAAGCTTTACATAAAATCTGATGTAAGAAAATGGGGGAGGTGTAGAGAAAATTCGTTTACCGTACACTAATGTACCAAACGAGGGAGGACATATATAATAAATGCTAGAAAATCAGCGTTTAAAATCTTGGCAGAACTCGAAAACCATTCTTGGAAAATAGGCATCTATCTCACCCATGAACCTCCTTCTCTCTCTCTCTCTCTCTCTCTCTCTATATATATATATATATATATATATATATATATATATATATATATATATATATATATATATATATATATATTTACGAACTTGTAGCATATAGGTGAGCCACGGGTTTAAAAATGGAAAACATGCGATGGATGAAAGTGACACACGGGAGTCAGCGAAAAACAAACGCAAGACGATGGATTTCAAAATAAAACATTTATTTATAAATACATAAACAGGTAAAGAAAGAAAAAGAAAATTTGTTTAACAAGGGGGAAAGGGATCATGAAAGAACAGAAGGGTACCAACGAATGCATACATATAAAAAGATCAAGCCAAGAAATCAACTTATCTGTCAGTCGAGTTGATATCTCCACACAGTTCTAATTCGCCGAAGCGAGAGTATTTTTTCTAAAACAATATTTCGTCGTCCGGCTATTTTCCTGGGTTCTTTTTCTTTCTGAAATGGTCGGGGGTCCACAGCATCTCGTACAGGCGTTTCGTTGGTTGATTCAGTTTCGTAGCAGTCCTTTCGTTCTCTAGTCGACAGACTTTGCTGTCTTGTTTATTTCAATGGGTAGTTCATTTGGAATCGGGACGATTCGCCCAGCGATGTTCATCTGCCACTGGTCAGACAGGAAACTGAAAACTTTTTTTCTAGATTGTTGCTGTCCCCAAAGATAGTCACATGGGTTATCTTCGTCCTTGACCGGGTACGCAGGAGGATGGGGCACAAATCACACAGTGTTTGCGTGATGGCCAAAAATTTAACCAACCATCAGTAGGGTCTGATCACGTGAATCGCAACAGGAGAGCCTGGTGGTGCCTGGAATTCATATATGGTCAACCGCCTGATGGTCGCAGTATTTTGGAACCAGGTCATTCTCGGGTCGGGTCACTTCAAAGTTCACGGGCCCTTGGCTTGTGGGTGGTAGAGAAGATAAAGAGGGTTCTTCTGTTATGATCCATTTCCCCTTTGTTAAACGAATTTTCTTTATTCTTTCTTTTAAAATTCATCGTCTTGCGTCTGTTTTTCGCTGTCTCTTGTGTGTCGCTTCCATCCCTGAGTGAAGACCGAGGAATGATCGCACGTTTTCCGTTTTTTAAACCCGTGGTTCACCTATATGCTACAAATTCGTAACATATAAGATTGGGGGCTCGTCCGGGATTTTGGAATCAGGTCATTCTCGGGTCGGTTCGCTTCAAAGTTCACGGGCCCTTGGCTTGTGGGTGGAAGAGAAGGTAAAGAGGGGAAAAAAATTGGAAGAGAAGACGAGCATATGGCTGATCATAGAACATATTCGCTCGCAAGTTGAAAGCAATGGATTTTATCTATTTTTATTTATTTTTTTATATCTAACTAATTTTCGACTAGAATTTGGGATTTTTCTTTAGGGCTGTTTTTTAGCCTTGCGCCTACATGGTTAATGAAACGTAGGTACGTCACAATATATATAGAAATTCTTGATAGCTTTCATCTGAGTTCGAACACTGAAAGCAAGCATTGAATATGTGTATAGATCTGAACGGTGTGTTATATCTGCCATGCTATTTACATTTAAATCTGTATGACGTCTTCATAAGATATTTTACATTTTTGTAAGTACTGCAGTCAAACAAAGCTGTGATGTCGGTAATAATGTGTAAAATGGTAATAAATGATATATATTGTCTTATGCATTTATTTTTAATATATGAGATACAGATATAAATATTTTTATATATCAAGAATAATATCGGATGAAAAAATGTTTGATAAATTAGAAAAGAGTTTTCGTGTGACGTGTTTAGTTTTTACGACTTCATTGGACTAAATTTGCTCCGTTGGTGTCACTAAAAATGTACACGAACGAGGGATGCTATGAATTAAATCTTAAACTTTTGTTTGGTGGGGGGGGGATTACATACGCACCCCACCCCCGCACATACACACAAATTAAATTTAAAATTCCCAGCATCCTTCGTTTGTGCGCATGTGTAGTCGCACCAACAAGGGAGATTTAGTTCTAAAGAACGAAACGCGTCGCATTCCATATTGTATATATACAATATATACAATATATACATCCAAACACACACACACACACACAGAGGTGTGCGTGTGTGTGTGTGTGTGTGTGTGTGTGTGTGTGTGTGTGTGTGTGTGTGTGTGAAAGTAGACTCTTTATAACATGAAGATTGTCGCCACTGATGTATCTTGAGTTTGGCCGTGTCACCCGCGGACAGAGTATGTTGTAGCGTTTCTTACTGCCACAAAACATCGATACTATGAGACATGGCGGCATATCAACAATGCTACGGATTATTTAATGCCAAAATTTAAATATTTTATACGTAATTTAATGCTTTCAGAGTAAAGTTATGTTTTTAGATATTTTTCTTTTGCCGACCATAAAATCTATTGTTGGTAATTTATTTTAAAAATGCATTTTTATATCTTTTGTGTTGCAGTGATTGTCATTTTGCTATAAAAAATCTATTTTTGGTCATTTTATTATAAAAATGTAGTTGATTTTTATTTGGGGGTTCACTATTTGCCCAGTTAATAACACCAGTTAAGAAAAGATTCTACGCCCTCAAAACTTCCAATCAGATGCTATGATGCCAAATGTAGCTTATCGTCATACCGAGGACGATCTCTCTTTGTAAATGTTCCCAAATTAAACTCTGAAATGCACTATAAACGACACTGTCGGAAAGAAGAGATGATAAAATTAATTCTAGTCTCTTAGTTCTGCCTTATTTGATTGACTCGAAATTCATTTCAGTATAATACGTCATTACTTCACGAACATCCTACTATATACCCGAACCTTTGTTAGTAGTAACGCGTGTTGTCTCATGTTTAGGCAGGAAATAACGAGAAATCAGATTGAATAGTTCAAAAGAATAATTGTTACATTTACACAATGTCACCAGAATGTATAATGTAACCAAGTTCGATTATAAAGAACTTTTGCATTGAGAGCAAATGAAAATAGTGATTTATGTTCTGCTTTTCGAATCAATAACAGCAAAGAAGTTAAAAACGTATTTTCGTCTGGTTACGCACAGCGACATACGTACAGGTTTTGGCCTGTCCATTCAATGAAATAAGAAGATACGTTTCATTTAATAATGAATCGTAAGAAGACATCATTTTGGGAATATAAAAATTGGAAAGTGATATTAAAATGAGAATCTGCTGATATATATATGTATATATAGGAATAAAGACAAAAGGAAAACTTATCTTAGCCAACGCATTTCGTCCCCTGAGGCACTTTATCAAAGCAAATGAAACGCGTTTACTTTTGTCTTAATTCATTTTGTTCTTTTACACATAGTCTATCTGAAATTTTTACATATACATATATGTTACATATACATATATATACATATGTATATGTGTTACATATACATATATGTATGTGTATGTGTTACATATACATGTATATGTTACATATACATATATACATGTATATGTGTTATATATACATATATATATGTATATGTGTTATATATACATATATATATGTATTACATATACATTTATATATGTATATGTGTTACATATATATGTATATGTGTTACATATACATATATATAGGTGTCTCTACTGTTCGGTCCTGAATTGTTGTCCTCAGATCCGCAATGTCCAACCATGTCTGGGAAGGTCAATTTTCGTGAGAAGACACTTCCAAAAGGATGCTGTAGGAGTAAGGATGAGACGAGTTCCCTGTCCGCTTGGTGGCAGTGACCAGAAAACTGTTTGAGCTTAAAAGAGCTTGGCTTCAGTTCTTCGTGAATTGTGTTAAGCGTTGCATGGGATCTCCACCAGATTTCTGGATTTTCTAAGTAGATTTGTAAATGTTCCATCAAGTCGTCGTTCAAGACGAGTTGATAATGTCCAAGTTTCTGATCCATACAGTAGAATGTTCAAAAGGTTTGTACTTTTAAGGAGGATGGAAGGTTCGAGAGCCAAATCTTCTAAAGTTTGTTACACGAATCCAATGCAAGAGCTTTGCGGATGTTGAATTTTTTTTAGGAATCTATTATGTGAGCTCCAAGATATTTGATCTTTAACTTTTTGATGGATTCTATTATTTAGTGATTTCAACTCTGCTGGTTCAGGTGAGGTTATGATATATTCTGCCTTACCCACATTGCAATAGAGACTTAACCTGGTTCACTGCTTACTCGAGTGATTGCAGCAAGAATCTGCACCTTTGATACATTGAGAAATTAATGCAAGATAATCGGCAAAGTCAAAGTCAGTTAGATATTTTGGAGGGTACATACAGTACTGGGTGCACGCCGTTTGTAATGAATCTTGGGGATTGTGAGAAGAAGAATATGTCATGCCCACCCCACATCTAATAAGCACTTATATCGAGGTGCTAGACATGATATAAGGGTTGCCGTGTTCCAGAAAGTCTCTGCTCTCTCCCACGCCTTCTGTGATCCATGAGTGGCTACCAAACAGTTTTATGATCATGAAAATCCCTGTATGGGTTTCTTCTACCGCTCTTGATTTAAAATGTTTGGATTAAATCATCCATAGCGTTATCTAGAGCAAAAACAACCAACAACTCCTTAATAACAAGGACTTAATGATGGACGATACTTTTGACAAATTATAACCAGCTGACACCAGCATCCAGTTGCTTCAAAAGCCGCATTGAGGCCAACCACAAGACTGAGGGCGGTTTTATTGAGTGATACTTTTCATTTTATGAATATGATTAGAATCTTTTGTTTTTCTCTTGCATATCTTAGATTTACGAAGTAAACGGCAAGTGCAGAAGGTTTCCCCGATGAAATCAACTGCTATGTATCGGTGACCCAAGTTGGAGAGCATCGGCTGTAGTTTGACCTGGAGAAGGATGCGTTTGGCCAGGCCTACTTGCCTAAAGAGCGTTACGTATAAATATCACTTAGGCTTTCTACTATTCTACTACTTTCTGCTTTCAAATATTTGGAGAGAACTGATCAGATGCTCACCCGCACAGTGATCCTACAGCCATACCCGGGCATGGGATTAATGATAATGATGATTATGATAATGATCATATCTTTGGTTTTCTTTTTATTATAATTTGGTCTAAATTTCATGGCGCACACAAAATACACACACACGCATACACCCCCCATATATATATATATATATATATATATATATATATATATATATATATATATGTAATGTGCCTTTCTTTAAATACGTAATAATAAATATAGCACATAGGTATAAATCTGTCGATACTTTTCGCGTTTTTCTGGTGTCGAAATAATCTTTTTTAAATATTAGGTTAAAATTGTGAAGAATTTACTGAAATAATGTTTTATGTTCCGATTACTTTCAACTGATGTTCGGCGTTTTTATGCAAAGACGCTAAAAAGTCAAGAAAGTGATTTATGTTGTTAACAGTTTAAGGTTTTGAAAATTTGGGCATTGGGTTCGGGCGACGAAATAGAATTTAGCTCAAAAGACAAAAATGATTTTACAATTTAAAGGTATTTTGACACATCAACGCCTAAACTGAATTTTATTGATAATAAGTTAAGTTCTTTTAAAGAAAAAAGCCTGGAAGAATTGTAGTTCTTTTACAATTGGAATGGCAAATAAAGATAATATTCATAGTACGTGAACTTATATTCCTTTCTAATTTTAAACTGTTATCAACACAAACAATATAGTGATTATTTCTCGACTCCTTACCTTCTTTCGTTGAAAAGAATCAACGATGGTTGAAAATACTTGGAAACTAAAACATAATATCGGTAACTTACTTTTCAAGCTTCAGACATTAAACAACGTATTCGTCATCAATAGAAACGCACCAAAAGACTCAACAGCCTGAGTTCTCTCTCTCGCCCTCTCCCTCCATATATATATATATATATATATATATATATATATATATATATATATATATATATATATATGTGTGTGTGTGTGTGTGTGTATGTATGTATGTATGTATGTATGTATATATATGTACTAGCAGAATTACCCGTTGTTGAATGGGTTTGGAAGAAGCTGACAAAATTGTAATATGTTTTGAAAGATTGATTAGAGAGTATTGAACGTATAATAAGAAATGGCTGTTAACAATCATGTAGACAATAGAAAGGACTGCCAGTTTTCATATAGAACAAAGGGATACTTCCTTCAGGTCAATATCATCATGGTTGCATATAAACTTCTTGTCTGTGATTTCTATATTTTAGTTTATAAATGAAGCAATCATCACATATATAATTAAATAAAGGATTGATGAAAACTCTAGACAATATGTATATTACAATATTTATTTAAATATTACAACAAACATAATTAATAATAATTATTCATTCCGAGTCTCGTGTTCCTTCTGGAATTCTAGATTGTCTGGCAGCTAACTACAGTCCGCTTAATATCCATGCTGCTACTTATTTCAGTTTATTTCACGAGTTTCAAATTGTCTGCAATCCGTTGAGCATCTAATCTACATCTACAATGCACTTGTTCTTGACTTTGTGAAGCTGCATACCTTTCTGTGTTTTCTCTCCAGCTTTGTGTGGCAACCTGTCTAGAAGAATTCATTAACCTGCGAAGGTTTGTTTGGTGACCTTGTGCCATGCTGTGCACCAGTTCTCTGTATTCGGCTCTTCCAAAAAGCGTTTCTCAGTTCTTTGAGGAAGTGAATTTAGTAAAATATGCATCTCATAAAAGGAAATCTTTATTTGAGAAAAAATTTGGATGAATGAGTTTAAGACTCTTCTTGAGGAATCTAAATGAATCCGACGATAGCATCGATGATTGCTTCAATACGAGATCTGAAACGTTGACATGCCTGAATCAAATAATTTTTATCTATTTGGGACTCTGGGCTGGTTGTGACGGATTTCAGACTTCCCTCTCGATTACGTCCCATACGTAGTAGTCCAACGGATTCAGGTCTGAAGGGCTAAGAGGCCATATGTTTCGTGTGGCGTGATTGTGGTAATTGTAACTCACACATTCTTCGGTTAGACTTGTGAGACGATACAGAGACGCGTTAATAGGCGTACGGTCTTCCTTTGCTAACGTTCTTTATCCAAGACCTCACAATCCTCTCCAACACCGCCTTGTAGTCACCAACAGTGACCCCTAATCCCTGAAGACAGAAGTTGGGAAGCATGACAACTTCTTTATTGCTCACGACTCCCAGAACCATCACATTTACAGGACACTTTGTGTGCATGACCGTTGGAACGTCCTTAGATTGTCTGCATAAGTGTTTGTCATTCCTTCATTTGACCTTTGGTCAGAGAAAAACAAAAGCATCCCAGGCTCTTGATATTTCAACTTGCCCGACAAGCGATCTGTTCGAATCAGATGGTTAGCTTCTCTCATTGAAGACATAAATTAGCATCTCCGTATCACATGCCGAAGGTCCTCATGCACAATTTTTCCGATAGAATCCCTTGAAACTTTGAGTTCCTTAGCAATCGCGTTAATTGACTTTCTTGTGTTCTTATCGATAATTTTCTGCATCTTTCGTACAAATTTGGATGATAATATTAGGACACTTAGCAGGCAGTTTATACTTGGCTAACTGCGTCAGCGGCTTCCAACTCCTTACGAACTTTGAAAAGAAATGACTATGCAAAGAAGTTAGTAATCTGTAAATCCCTTTTAAGACAATGATTACAGTGTACTTTTTCATTTGCTCGGTTTGTTGAATACTTTTTTATCCCCCCAAAAAATGATAATCAGGACAAGTTAGAGATATCAAAAACATATCCTCAAAGAACTGAGTGACAATATATAGAGACCGGGTGTAACAGCAAAATTGTCCAAATCGTGTAACGGCATCTGCTAATTGTCCATCCCACAAAATGTTTAATATCTAAAAATTCACTAAACTAATTGAGTTTATTTTTCCAGGTTTTCAGATAAGACGTTTCGCCATGTTGACACTGTTTGTCGCAAGAAACACTGAAATCATCTTTTTGAGTTATTCAACTAGCAAAAGAAAAAGTTAAAATCGTTTTGTATCAGCCCCACTGTCTTCAGAACAGAGGAATGGTAAGAGGAAAAGGATCATTAAGGCTTTCAGTAATGGTACCAACATTCATACACTGGCTTCTATCTTCAAAGTCCATTCAAGAACCATAAAGAGAATGGTGAATAAGTTTTTAAAAAAAGGGAAGAGTAAAGAAGAAAACTTGATCAGGAAGTCACAAAAGGAAAAAGGATCAGCTTTTCAACTTAGAGCTAAGTAAATTCTTATTGTTCAAAGTAGAGTCCAATAGTATTATAAAACCTCGAATAAGTCCAGTCAGATTTGTAATTTCTAAGATACCACGGTACAAAGCTTAATCTAACAATTCTATGATTTTGTTGTTATACGATTTGGGTAATTTTGCTGTTACACCCGGTATATATATATATATATATATATATATATATATATATATAGTTGTATATTTAGGCAGCAATCCTTCGTTTATCCATGTTTCTTAACAATATTGACTACGAACAAGGCCACAATGTGCAAACCGTATTCGGAAATTAAAAACATCTCTATAACACACTAAAACATACACATAATGCACACACTCAATTAAACTGAAAAACTTAATCATCATTCATAATGGCTGAAGGCACAGCCGAAAGCGCTCGGAACTATAAAACATTTGGACAGTTTTTACACACTCTTTATCTAGAAAAGAAAGCTCTTGTTCGAACACAAGAAAAATTAAATAAAAAAGCTTAACCGTAGTACCTTTTCTATCGTTCTTAATGAAACATTCACACACACATACACACACACACACACACACATATATATATATATATATATATATATATATATATATATATATATATATAAAGTTAATGGCCAGAGTTGAATTAGACCAGAAAGAGTTCAATACACATATAAAATTAGGAGATCAGCCGATTCTGCTACCCTGGGTTTCAACCTTTCGTTATCTTCAGGCGATTTCGGTCAATTGATTTCCTAACGCTTCATTTTTCTTTTTAAGAAAAAATGTTATGAACACTAAATAATATATACATACATAAAGTTCCTTTTGAGTTTATATGAAGTGGGATGAAAAGGAAGTTTGTATATTTCATTTAAGCCCCACTAATATATTTCCAATACACTTGCTTTTCCTCTCTTCTTCCTCATCCTAACCTTCTACCACACTTAACATTTGTGAGCTTATTCATTTATTTTTTTTATTCATTTTAAAAAATATATAGCCTTCATAATTTTTTTTTTTATTTTATTAACCGAAATCGCCTGAAGATAACGAAAGGTTGAAACTAAGGTAGCAGAAGCGGCTGATCTCATATATATATATATATATATATATATATATATATATATATATATATATATATATATATAAGAGGTGTGAGGAAAACCTCTAGGTCCAACCTGGTAGAGGTTTAAAAATATTCTGATATTTGATCATTTGTTCAGATTTTTTGAGATAGCGAAATCTGAGGAAAATTCAATGACCCACGTGTCTATAGAATTTAATATGGGAAAACGATATATAATTTTTTCTTATATCAAGAAAAATTTTAAGGAAATCTCTGACAATGGGTAATGAATTTTCATGTGACACGTTTCGTCCTTTACGACAAAACACCCCCCCACCCTTCGGACCAATACCAACTTTGATGCGACATGGCACGGAAGAGAGGAAACGATGAGAATTTTAAATTCAAATTTAATTTTTTTTTAGTTATATGTTTTGGATATGTAGTCTAACCGATTTCATGTTTTATCTTTTGTTTTTGCTTTTATCACTTTTGTCATAAAATATCAAACATTGTGATAATCTAGTGATCAATGCACTTTCTATACATTGTCGTCCTAGTAAATTGCTTAGCTCTTTTAATAATTTAATGTATGATGTAAACTATCCAGAAAAGTAGTTGTAGGGTGGAAAATAATTCATCACTTACAAGGACGCGGAGACGCTTTTGAACTCTGTCGAGATTTGAAAGTGAAGACTCCTGCCCAAATATGGCATCAATACTTCATTTTCGGCCTAATCTGACCCTTGGCTTGGTTTATTTTAGTTTACGGTATATCAACCTCAATGGGTTATTTAAAGCCGACAAAATTTTTTATTGCTGGTAATATTTTGTTTTGTCAAAAATCTGTTTCTTGAAATATTTTTCCTTCAAAATTTTATTGCTGGTAATAATTTTTTCAAAAATGTATTGTAATAGTTAACTATTTGCCCATAGCTGGGACCCTAACAGATGGTACCTCCCTGGGTCAGGATGGACCTGGGAACACCAGCAATTAAGAGGTGGTTCCACGCTCCTAAAAATGTCCTGTTCAGAGGACTTGCTGCTGGACGTAGTTTATCGTCTTACCCAGGACGCGGATGTAGTTTAACGTCGACTCTTGTAAAGGTATATGAGAGAGGGAAAGGCTAGGTACTTATTTGAACATTAAACGGAACCGATCATTTATCCAATTACTTTAGCGATGGATCGTATGTACGAGTTCCAGTTGTGGTCCCAATAGGCACAGAACCTCCCGGAGAGAGCGCCCGTTCATCGCGACAGGCGAAAATTCAGGGTCCGCTGCTCGGTGATGATGGAACGTCACTCATTTGGTTTTCAAGGCATTGAATCCGACCAGTTTCCGCCCATCACTGACGTGTTAAATATAGATTAAACAAAGATCAACTGTCAATCTCTGGTCATTTACAGTTTTTGTGTTATATCCATATACGGTTGTATCATCAGCATAGATACTCACAAATAATCGGAGTATACACATAGGCAAATCATTTATGTAAAGCAGAAAGACGGTTGGACCGAGAAGAAGCCTCGATATATATATATATATATATATATATATATATATATAAACGAGCGAAAAATATAAAATTGCGACAATTTACTCACTCTGTATATATATATATATATATATATATATATATATATATATATATATATATATATATATATATATATACAAAGTGCGATGAGTAAATTATTGTCATTTTATATTTTTAATTTTGTGCGTTGTTTATTTTTGATTTTGTCGACAGCACATTATAGTAGGGTCAGTTGGGCACCGTCTGTGAGAGCACCATCACACAATTCACTCCGACAGAAATTTAGAAACGGCATTCTTGGCATTCGCGCTGGAAGCTTCAATACGAACATTTAAGAATGTTTTGGTGTCAATTTGAGGACAGTGAAGAGGATTCGTAAAGAATCAGTCGGATGAGTCCAATGGTGATTATGAAGGTCCGTCAACCCAGAAAAGAACTCCTGTATTTATTAGTGAGGGCCTCAGACTCAACACAGAGACCTACACCAAGTGTCTTGAGGAGGTTGGGCTGCCATGGGTCAAGAGGATGGTTGCTGGAAGACCCTATGTCTGGCAACAGGACTCTGCAACATAACACAGAAGCAGGAGAACCCAATCATGGCTGTTACATCTGCCCACCTAACTCCCCAGACTGCAAACCCCTTGATTATTATGTGTCGGGCGCAGTTGAGTCACCAACAAAACTTCTTGTGGCGCCAAAGAAGAACTGAAGCCAAAGATTATGGCAGCATTCACCAACTTAAACAAGAAGACCGTCCAGAAGAGTTGCAGGAAATACAGAAGTCATCCGTGGTGAAATCAATGGCGAGATTATTGAATGAATTTACTCTTTAGTAATTGAACATATTCTTGTGTAGTTTTGCTTAATATATCTGTTAAAATAAGATGCCAGTGTTATTTAGATCTTTGCGTAATATAGACGACAATTTATCCATCATATATATATATATATATATATATATATATATATACACGTAAAATATATTTTCAGTGTTACATCTCTTTACAATAACTTATTTGTCATTTACTTTATTTACAGTTATCCTCATCGTTGTTGCTGTTATTCGGCCCTCATCATGTGCATGTTGATTCGGTTAGTCTACAACCTTTATTTAATCTACGGGTATAAATTGTTTTCATTCCACAGCTCATCTCTAGGAATATCAAATCGATTTCTTATTTTAGTAATGCTCACTTATTGCTCACAATTAGTATGTCATCAAATTCAAACACCAACGCTGTAATCTACTCGGCTATTGTTTCGTATGACATTCTTCTGTTGAGAATTTGAACCTTTAAAATAAGAATTAGACGTGGTATCCCTAGACATGCGCAATGGAACGACAACAATTTAACCCCCTTAGATTAAATAAAGCGTTCAGTTCGAAATTCTGGACGACATAAACCTGATGAAGGACGAGGGACGCTTTGATAACAACAACAAAGATGGCGACAATAATTCATATGTAAATTAATGTTAACTCATGATTCGAGAAATTCAGAAGTAACTTATTTGGTAAAGCGATTTTTTTTAACTAGTGTCTCGTTTCTCATAAATAAACAGTTTTTCTATTTAGATTTTCGTTTCTATTTTCTATTTATTTTATTTTCTATAAAGCTTTCTGTTGATCGTAAGAAAGATATAATCTCAAATGAGAAACAAGACGAACGTACAGCATGTATAATTGCAAAAAGTTGAAGAGAGATCACAAAACAATAAAAATTAATTGAAAATATTGGCAAGAATAAGATAACATCTGGTTATAAGAATGCCACAGAAAGTGCAATAAAAAATGAAAATGGATTGACTAGCAAGAAAATATATGTAAAAGTTGATTTTGTAAATGAAAAACAGACAAAAAATTGCAGAATATTAAGTACATTGGTTAAAAACTTGATAACAACCAAAGTACCACTTTTAAGTAAATCTTTTTTTAAAGTGTAAACTAATTTCTCAACACTAATTTATAGTAACGAATATAAAGCCACGTTGGAAGGACCTGTTGATTTGAGTATAAGTTGAGTTTATCATGCAAATAGTTAATCAACACGACGTACATGACAGCATCCGGGGTTGCTGAAGTAATGTCTTCCGGTTGGTATTATCGTCAATAAAATTACTGATCTGTTTTGATGATGTCAGGATAAGTTCTTAAACAAGAATTCTTTTAGTACATTTAGGTAAGTCAAAACCCCTTCACATTCTAGAAAATTATATATTATATATATTTTATCTACGTTGCCCAAAAAGGATGTAATGATATCAAATTAATGTAAAAGGCCCCAACGCCTCCAGATATTAATCCATTAGAAAACTTGTTGTCCGTCATTGTGCAAGATTGGTAAACATTACCCAATAAAGAAAATCTCTGGGAAGCAGTAAAACCTTTTGCAAGTAATGTCAAAATTGCAACAGTAGAAAAATTTTAAAATCAATTATTGAAAAATTGATAAAGATTATAGAATGTCAATGAGCCCAAATGAAAATGTAAAATAAATTATGCAGGGGCATATTTTATGTTAATCAAATATATATTTCTGTTGTTTACATTTTAAGGATTTATATATGAATACAAATGTATGCTGTCACATCCAAAACAATTTGTAATCAATATTTTAATAACGATAGATTCTGTAAATTGGAACTTACATGATAGATTGATTTATATAAATATATCCTGAAGATTTGAACAACATTGGTTTGTTCATAGTAAATTTCATGATGAAAATATTAAGTTGCATCACAGAATTTGACATATTTTATAATATAGATAATTTACTTATTATATATACACAATTAATTCACGCTTTTGCGATCATCAGACAAATGATTTCCCTGATGACAAATGGTTTGGCTGATGATCGCAAAAGCGTGAAACCCAGGGTCACAAACTCATATCTAAACAACTATGTTAGCTCTATCACTGATATTGAGCACTTTTCAATAAGTACTGCGCATATAAAATAATAATAATAATAATATATATATATATATATTCAAAAATTAAAACATAAGCATGTTATAGTATCACTACAAAAATAGGCATTTTGTTCCAACACTTCTGGTGTCTTATCAAGTGATCGTGTTGATTGCGAAATAAAGGTTTTTTTTTTTGAAAATTCAAACCAAATGAACCCCGCCTCAATAGGGGAAATTTTGTTATGTAACCTATGACGACCAATCAAAATACAAGTATATGAAAATTCAAAAAACGTTACAGTGTATTCTAAATACAAACCCTTAGTTGATCAAATTTAATATTGGACTAAACTAGAAATCAATATGAAATTAAGTTTTATTTTCACAGTAAAATTAAAAATTAAAAAATTTCAAATTCTAAACTAAACCGAGCATTAGGTTTAAAATATTACAAAGCTATTCAAAAACATAACGGGGGAAAAGAATATATATATATATATATATATATATATATATATATATATATATAATTACTATTCTTAGCTAAATGCCAATTTATCCGGTAAATTTGACGCTGATGTGAAAAGTATCAATAAACGCTACAAACATTAGTAGGCACGAGTGAGTTAGATTATACAGATGACACGACAAACACATTCGCATACTAATACACAGACGCATATAACTAAACATATATGCACGTAATTATAAGAACGACATAGGAAATAGAAGAAAATGAAAGAAAGAAAAAAGAAAGAAAAACAAAAAAGGGGAAAAGGAAAAAAGAAAAACATTCAAAAAACGGAAAATAAAAGTAAAAATAAAGAAAGAGGATAAAAACATAAAAGGAAATTACATCTGAAACAAGCGTATACAAGTAAAAGCAAATAGAAGCAATCACATACATATACCCATATACAAATAAACAAACTCTCCAATATTCAAGCACAAATACAATAATAAAACAACACAAACTACCAATCAATATATTACATCTATGAACAAACATACAGTTAAAAAAAGTGGGAAATCAAATAAAGGTAATAAGGGCAAGAAAATAACCTATCTACGATACATAATTAATTGAAATACACATAGCAGGTTATATACAAATTAAATAAATAAAAGAAAAGATATGTATACATACACAAGCACATATAAACAGCTAGACGTATGCATATACATATATAAAAAATAAAAAAAAACAAATAACTAAATCCGCAAGTTCAAAATATATACATGGTGTGAGTGGTATTTGAGGACATTTTGTTTTAAGTTCACTCCACACACAAATCATTTATAATATTATTTTTTTTATTTCCGATAACCCAGTCAGAGGAAGATGTTAATCCAAGAAATGAAAAGACATGCAGTCATTGTTGTTTTAGCTGCAAAACATAGTGATTTAAAAATCAGTAACTTTTTACATGTTGCCGGATCATTTGTTTATATGGGTTCGGTTGGTGCTAGAGGGATGTGATGGCAATGTTTCTCCTGTAGCAAAAACAAAAAAAAACATTCGTAGCGCTCTGATAACCGTGAGAACACCAGAATTAATACGGAATGTTCAAAATATCATCGATGAGAACCCCCGAAGATCAATGAGGTCCATCGCCAAAGAACTCCAGGTATCAGAGTGGACTATCAGAACGGTGATATATCAGGACATTCGATATAAGTGATATGTAATGAGGAAAAGACAATTCATATCAGCGAAGACACAGGAAAACCGTCTCATACGTTCAAAATGGTTGCTAAACAAAGTGAAAAATCCCCACGAACATAGCATGCTTTAGTTTTTCTCTGACGAAAAAAAAAATTGATCAAGATCAGAAAACAAACAGACGGAATCACAGGTGGCTATGTGCATCTCCTTCTGAAGTACCCAGGGTGATGCACACCAAATATCCGGCTAATGTGATGGTTTTAGGAGTTAGAGCGGTAAAGGTCATGTCATACCACCTTACATTTTCCAATAAGGTCTTAGGGTCAATGCTGCTGGATACATTAATGTTCTTAAAACGGTTGTTAAGCCCTGGATAAATAAAGTATGCAATGAAAGGCCATATGTTTTTCAACAAGACTCTAGACCTTCTTACAAAGCCATTGTAACCCAGGACTGGTTATCAAAGAATTTTTACGATCATGTGACCCCCAACATGTGGCCCCCTATGGACTATTACGTGTGGAGCGTCGTTGAAAGGGAGACTAATCGACATCCTCATAGTACCATAGTTGCACTGAAGGCCGACATTGTTCAGGTGATGTCTTATATGAATAGGGACCACTTAATTGCAGCTTGTGGACGGTTTTGAGCCAGAATAGAAGCAGTCATTGAAGCCAAATGTGGTTTCATAGAATAATTAGATAAAGAAGTATCATGAAGGATATTTGTGTCAATTTGAATTAAATATATACATTGTTTACTAAGATATTGCTGTATATTCAACTTGCACCCTGTATAAACACACAATAAAACATGGGATATGTGAAATCCAGATACATGCTTAAAATTATACACGATTTATTTTTACTTTCTTTTATTTTCCGACATCAAATCATCATTTTTTACATTTATTTAAATATTTTTCTATGTGAAAATCGCATTGCTTTGTTCACAATGATTTATTTTATTTTCAAAATAACGAGTGTTTCTAGTTTGCAATGTCGCCATGCTAACAATTTTCCTTAGTTTTTTCAGTTTTTCTTATGAAACGAAAAGCTGACAACAGAAATGAAAAATATTAAATATCCAACTGATTTGTAGATCTTATATATATATATATATATATATATATATATATATATATATATATATATATATATATATATATATATAACTTTTTCCTGTAAATCATTCATGGACGACAATTTTCTGAAGACTGTGAAAGGGATAAATACATGCATATATTTCAAATTAATAAAAATTCCTTTGTAAATAGTTTTATTTTTCTAAAAGATGATTACCGAATCACTTATTGATTAGTTTCGTTTATATCAATACAAAAGATCACAAAAAGACTATGGGATATAACCAATGACTTTTATGCAATTCAAATCCTTTTTACCCCGTCAGAGTGCATGCTGATCTGCCACGCCTTCTGGCTTCCTGTAGTTGTGAGGAAGACTTTTTGTCTCATGATGAATAGTCGTTAGGGCAACAGTGTTCATGTGTTTGGTTATTTAAGCTTGCCGGCCTCGGTATGCAATGACAACTGCTATGGGGCATTGCATTTGTAATTAAACCTGAAATAATTACCACGGAACATCTGTTACATGTTCATAGATAGATAGATAGATAGATAGATAGATAGATAGATAGATAGATAGATAGATAGATAGATAGATAGATAGATTAGTCTTATTTGATCTGGTTTTTGGCACCTGTAGATCCCAAAATAAATGCTTCTGCAATGAAAGTTTTTTGGGGTTTTTTTTTTCTCCTGGGGCAAAAAACGAAGAATTTTTTTCTGTTCTGTCTCCCGTGGAGTTTTTCCTTTTGGTGTGGATACGTAATTTGGTTGGTTAATTACACTGACAAAGAAAGAAACACAACAGTCAAATGAAAGCACACAAGCACACACACACAGCTACCTCTCTATAGTGTTGCCTATGGTTTCTGAGGTGTTCAGTTGAGTTCAGGTAAAAATACAAATTGAATGATTAATGCAAGACAAGCCTTTTATTTCAACAAGCTAACATTCCAATGCAAATTATTGTTTGCTGAAGTAAAAGATGTTGAACTTTCGCTCACGCCATTTTGCTGAATTTGATCTTATTTCTTTTGATTTTTCATCGCAATTCTCTTCATGAAAGATAGAAAAGTAATCGTCAAAAAACGAAGTTCTTTCATTTAAATCACACAATATTTAAAACAAAGAATTTCGTTTAGGACATATTGTCAGACTTGCATTTTTGACTCGTACTTTTCCTATTTATATATTTTGAAGTGAATTGCGATGAAAAAGCAAGCAAACTAAAATCAAAGTCTACATTGAATAAGAATTGATAAACGCTTCATCTAATAGATTAAAAAGATTTTACAATTGAAAATTCTATCTCTTTTTCGGTAAATAATTTGTGACTAAAACAATATATTATTATTATTATTATATATATATATATATATATATATGTGTGTGTGTGTGTGTGTGTGTGTGTGTGTGCGCGCACGCGCGTGTGTGCGCGTGTGTGTGTTTAAAATAGGATATAGAATCTCGATAAAGTTTTGAAGAAATCTGACAAATTATCGCGTAATGAGTGATTTTTAAATGAGTGACTTATGAGTGATTTTTAAAATGCCGTTAATATTTTTATTCTGTATCGAACTTTGAATTATAACGAAAAGATGCAGAATAAATATTAACGGCTTTTTTAAAAATCATTCAATTTCATTCTTTTCCTTCATCACGAGAAACGCCATCTTGGCGGAAAAAGTACTAATGATTTATTTTTTAAGCATACACTCAAATACACACACACATATTTCTTTTGTTTTTCGATGTGATGAAGCCTAGATACAGGAAACGCGTAATCATTTTTAGTTTCAATGAAACGTTTTTCTATTTGTCGAATATATACATATGTATTTACATACCTGAAGGAAGTTCTTATCTCAAAGGGTGCGTTCTGGAGAATTTCCCATCGATCAAACGGAAGTGGCAAAGGGCAGATATTTTCAACTTTACAATCTGAACTTATCATCCCATTTTACAAACAGTCATTTAAGTAGCAATGAGACGTACTATTCTGTGGTGACAGTCTGACTATCAATTGAGTTTAAATAACTGACAGACAACAGAATTTTATGATTTTAGCATATAATTTCAAATTAGTAACGATTTGATGAGAAAATAATAGCATCGCATTTATTGTAATTAGCGAAAATACCCACGAGACACACTGGCCCAGTTTGGTTTCTAGAAATGATAAGCATTTATATTTATATATATATATATATATATATATATGTGTGTGTGTGTGTGTGTGCATGAAGGTTTATATATTAAAATGGTAATTCCTAGACACAAGCAAAAATGTAGATATCAATTGTCCAAAACAGAAATATTGTCAAAATAAACAGTAGTGATGGAATCGGACAGATTTATTTTATTAATGATATTTACTTCGTTTTTAATTAGATTTTCCATTTATATATACATATATACATATGTATTTGCGTGTATCCACTGACGTCTGTTTGCGTACATGACATCTCTATGTTATCATTCTATGTGTGCTGGTCCGTATTTCAATATGTCGGGAGGGCAAAATGCCAGACTGATCGATTTTCAAATCAACCGAGAAATCTCTAATTTTGTTAAAATGATTTTAAATTTGATTTTCTCAGCAGTCACGACCAAAATTAATCACTAATGCCTTGGCTTAAAATTTTTTTAAAATTCTAATAATAAACTAAAAATACAAAATAAATATGCAAATAAAATTCGATAAATAAAAAACAAAATTGTTTAAAATAAATTTTTAAAAAGTGTGATTGGGTAAACGAAATATATGAATGGGCCATTTCCACTGACGTATTTCACCATTGTTCTTCAACTTCATATTTTAATCATCGACGGACTATCCGGCTTCTGTCGAGGCTGACAATGGAAGTAACAACTTTTTAATTCTACAGCATTATAGATACGGAAGATAAGTGTTTCCAAGTGTTAACATATTCTATTTCATCTTTCAACCACTGTGACATGCCAATAACTAGATAGAAATGAGGCCATAGTTTTTTCACAAATGCGGTGGTGAGAAGGAATCTTGATCAAATTCGAATTCAGAAACTGATTTTGATTCACTGATTGCATTCCTCGAACTCCAAAGGCTACACAGATGAATATACGGATGGAATCAATATATACGACGAATTCTGGGAAGGATCAGTTGAAACAGAAGTAAGATTATGTAAAACCACCCTCTGAGTAAAACCATTTACCTGAACTTCAACACGGGGAATTTAAGTCAACTACAAAAAAGGAGAAGTATAAATAGATATAAAAATCTATAGCAAGGAAGATTGTGATGTTCCAATCTTCCAAATAAGGTTTTCCCCCATTTCTACTGGTTTTTCTCTCTTCTTATACGAGTGATAGCGGTAAGAAATATAAAATAATATCACCAAGATGATTTACATATATATATATATATATATATATATATATATATATTGAATGTAATATTAATGAGCTAAATGAAAAACCTTTTACTTGTACTAATCATATATATATATATATATATATATATATATAGGGTGATAGAAAAGTAATTCACTATTTTAAAATACTTAAAATTTATTTATTAACTATAATTATTACAAGAAATATATATGAAAGGAAAGTGTTTAGCATGGGGTTTTATTTAAAATTCCATATGGGCATCAGATTTCGCTACCAGCTTCTCGAGCCGCCCAGGAATCACGTCAACTGATTTCACCAGGAACTCTTGTGGTAGGGAAGACATAAGTTGTTGTCTTCGCTCTTCAAATTCTTCCAAAGTCTTCATTTGGTACAGTAGACTTGCTCCTTTAACCAACGCCAAAGAAAAAAGTCACAGGGTGTTAAGTCAGGACTCCAGGCTGGTCACTGGTCTTACATATATAAATAGGGAGTTTCTTTTCAATCAGACTGTATATATCAATGGTCACGGAGGCCGAATCGAGAGGCGACAGTCGGTTTCATACTTGGACCCATTCTTCTGGCCATGATTCACACACACACACACACACACATAATCACACACACACAAACACACACACACACATAATTCACACACACACAAACACACACACACACAAACACACACACATATATATATATATATGATCGAAATAAAAGTATAAAACTTAATATTACGAGACATGTTAAAAAAAAAAAAAAAAAAAAAAAACGAGTGAAGCAACCGGTTTCGCTCCCGCTCTTCAGGCTTCAACGGGAGATTTAAAATTAGCACAGAAAAATGTATAATAAAAGGAAT
>OZ010592.1:1416294-1451294 GCA_963932145.1 Acanthosepion lycidas
AGATAAATTACGACTCTCCACATCTTCCTGACTTTGCTGTAAGTTATTTCTTAATATTTAGCATCTCTCTTTGCTTCTGTTCCCCCCAAAATTCACAGATTCATTAAGTAGATCATTATCTAATGTCTCTGGGTCACCACTTATGACTTTTGCTCGGTGTTGTAAGCAGCGGACCCAGAAGTTCATACACAGATGTCCTCAAGGACATATGGCATAGTGGATGAAGTGACAGGACCCAAAGAGTGTGAGTTCAATACCTGGTTAAGGCGGTGGAGAATTTGGAGAGGGGAATTAACAGGAGATAACTGATAACTGACATCCATTAGACATGGCACGTAGAACTAGAACAGTCTACCCCAGTGAGCGAAATAAAGGGTTCAGTTCGACATTGCAACGATTCCGTTGTAATAAATATGTCGACAAAGATGAGGACAATAGTCCGACTAATGTAAATGGTATATATATATATATATATATATATATATATATATATATATAATGGATAATGAAAATGTAAAAGCATTAGTGGATTTTATGCTTTCATTCAAGTAATATTCATGTATATTTGCAAACCTTACCAAACTGTGCAATTTTCTGCTGTCATCATGTGATATTTAATTAAATGCATCTTTTCCCTCCATTTTTTGTGTCATTCAGTTTTTTGTTAATTAGCCCATTGTCCACTGTTTACTGTATAATTTCACCAAATCCACAACAGAAGCAAAAAATAATAATTATGCACATGATAGTTGCTACACAAAAAAAGATAAAAACCATGAATGAATTTTGTGAAGGCGGAGTAAGAATAAATGCCAGGTTCAATGATCTTTTCAGGTCATTCGAAAGAGAAAAAAAAACTTCTTTCGTACAGTTTTGATGACTTAACAGAGACAAAAAATCGACACATTGTTCCAGGAATTATCAACATAGACAAGTGAAGTTTAAGGTCCCAATTCTCATGACTTTAATTTTATTTTTTAACGACGCATTGTCAACTAATTAATTTTTTTTTATTAGTAACTCTTTGATTTTAATTACAGTTGCTATTTATCGCAACTTTTCAGCCGGTCAGTCTCCGGCCGTCAATAAACCGCACAGATACATGTTTCACGTTTGTAGCATTTCGCCGTTAAAGAATTGTCAAGATATTTTTACTTTCCCCCAAATCTAAAATCGCACTCTTTCTCGACTAGAAAATAGAAATTTTTATATGCATCTATCATATTATTATCTGTGGACTCCTAGCTTTCAATTGGCTATTATTAGGGGTGGGGAGTGACAGCAAATCTCCTCCTCAAATCTTGAACCAGGCTAGCATCTCCATTCTACAGTCAGCATGGTCTCATTCATCGACATTAATTGTCTTTGAGGACTGCAATGATTATAGACATAACCCGTCCTCTCTATATCCCGCCTTACGTTGAAACATCAGTTCTTGAGAGATCACCGAAGTTAAGTAACGTCGAGTCTGGTCACCACCTAGATGGGTGACCTCTTGTGAATACTAGTTGCTATAAGCTTTGGTGGTGTAAAGGATAATGGCTTGGAATTGTTAATCGGAGAGCCGATTTGCAATTCCATTTGGGTTCGTTATATGCATTTCTGCGCAAATACCATTGGGAAAGGCATGAATCCACGTCTTCCCTCCACCTACCCGCAATTGATTAATTAGTAAAACCATTATTATCTTAAAAAAAAAAACAATTCTTACAATCTGAAAATATTTTTTAGGGCATCGTTATAAAAGCTTTTATAACGATGCCCTAAAAAATAGTGGATACAAGAATGCTAACATTAATTATAGAAACAATTACACTGACCAGAAGAAAAAAAAAACAGGAAAAGAAAAACCATTTGGTATACTCCTCCGTTTAACCAAATGGTTGGTATTAAACTAGGTCAGAAATTCATAGCTTTAATTGATAAACACTTCCCTACCAACAGTAGGCTTAGTAATATATTTAATAAGAACACCCTAAAATTGAGTTACAGCTGCACTGAAAATCTAGAAAGTATAATAAAAAAAAACACAATAATAAAATCCTGAACAAATCCCCATGCCTGAATAGTATTAATAAAACCCTACACTTAAATTAGACAAAAACAGTGAAAAATTATGTGATTGTAGAAACCCAGAAGACTGCCCATTGGAAAATAAATGCTGCGTCAAATCTGTGGTATACCAATGTACTATCTCATCCACTGAGAGTCCTAATACTAATATGATATACATTGGGTCTACGAAGAATGAATTTAAAGACAGATGGAGGCAGCATAAGAGCTCTTTCAACAATATAAATAAAAACAAATCAGACATATCTATCTAAATATTTTGGGCATTTGAAGGAAATGAATAAAACACCAAAAGTAAAATGGAAAATTATAAAAAAAACTAGAACTTATAAAACTTGGGATGACCTATGCCCTTTATGCCTATATGAGAAACTACACATTATTAAGTTTCTAAATAATAAAAATCTATTAAACAATAGACATGAGTTAACGGTTTTTTGCCGACATCATCAAATCTTTGCTTTGAAAAATTAGCATATAAATTTTTTTTTAAATCCATAGTCCTAATAAATAGGTTAAATACCCTACAAAAAAAGATAACCCTTTATGAAGTCGTCAAAAAACAAATGTTACGGCAGTTTTTTTTTTATATACACAAAACCCTTTCAGAAAAAATAAAATAAATCTCCCTAGACACGTAAACCAGACTAGACTAAATCATCTTCCGTTTTAAATTTAGACACTCCAACCTTACCCTGACTTGACACCTAGAAAGTTAACTCTTTACTGATACAAATAATTAACACCATGCGCCCCTTTATATATGAAAAATCGCGCTGCCCGTCACCATGGAAATTTTGATTTCAATAATGAATCTGCTATTAAAACACGTAAATTTCAGAAATAAGTTATTCCCCAAAAAATTTCGCTTGAAGATGCAACAGGGCTTACTTTAATTCAATTTAATTCAAATAATTATATTGAAGTTTTCGGCTCTTGTTTTGAAACATGAGAACTCTTATGTAGCGTGTTGGAATCATATTTTTAAATAAATAATTATATATATATATATATATATATATATATATATATATATATATATATATATATATATATTAAAAAGAAGAGAAGAGAGGTGCCGTAAACGTTTTTGGTTGTAATGTGGATTTATTTAGAAATAATAGTATGCTATGTTTTACATAATGTTACAACACGGGTTTCTGGTCTTGTGACCGTCTTCAGGTAAAAGCGGAGATTTCCACATATTGTTAAAAATAATTAATTTTTTCTTTTTTTTCAATGTTTAATTTTAAAATTTAAAAACATTAAAATTTTAAAACATTAAAAGTTAAAATGCTGATAAGTAATTCATCATTTCGCTTGGACCAACCTTAATTGTTTTATGACCCTTCACGCAGAACTCTTCATTGCCAATTCAAGAAAGAAATTCGGATTACTAACACAGAAAATGTCTCATATCGAGAATATTTAACATTGAAAAACAAAAGAAAAAATTAATTATTTTTAATAATATGTGGAAATTTGTGCCGGAGTGGTATCAGAAATTTTGAAATTAGTCGTATTGACCGGCTAAGAGACGAAAGGCAACGGCGAAAAGTGTCAGACAATATTCCTGTGGCTATGTCACGAGAACCTCGATGTTACACAATATGCAGGTCACTAACGTCACCGAAGTGTCACATACGACACAAACATAGAACCTGAACAAGGTTGTCGGATCCTAATATGTCGAAATCGCCAGGAGAGTCCACCATCATATATGCTTACCTTACTCCGACAAAGAACCATAACAGGCTGAAGCTTTAAATCACTGCACTATCAATGGTCTGCGAGATTTTTTCAATACAAATCACTTCATAGTTAAGTCCAGATATTTATGAAACTTAGTTTCGTCTAATAGTGAGCCTAATTTGAAGGATAGAGACACCAATTTGCATCCAATAAAATACACGAGCAATGATATAATGGATAACATTGATCTGTATCACCAGCAACTAGCCAGAGAAAAGAGGTAAGGCTTGATTTTTGAAGACATAGAAATCTATAACTTTTATTGAGCAACGGTTGTTCGAATTGTCAATATATATGCAGCGTACAAAATGAGAGAAAGCTTAATGCCTCAACTTAATACTTATGTTTCTATATGGCCGAGTGAATTAGAACAGTAACGTTCCAACCATGAGGCGAGTTTGAATCTAAATAGTGTTCTTTTGTCAAGAAGGTAATTTTTTGATAGTATTTATCAGGCGAGAAACCCATAACGAGGCTTTAACCAAGAATGAAATGAAATTGGGTAGAATAAACTAATTGGAAGCTGTCGATACATCTGTTAGCACAAATTCATAAGTCATCGTGACTGATAGTCTTGTTCAATCTGATGATCACACTATGTTATAAGTTCGTACACCATAGTTGTAGTTTAAACCGCAGCTGGACTCCGTGAAATGTACCTGAGCAGTCGTCTACAAAAGCAATTAACTAACCATCCTAGTAGACTCCATAGTCTTCTGAGATTGAGTGATTTTTTTCCCTATGTATATATTAATAATCCAATGCCCATTGTGTACATAACGCTTTCATTAAGGCACTCTCCTAATAAACACATTGATCATGTCTTGTCACGTGACCATATTACCCAAGGATTCAGTAATGTTGAAAACTATAACAATGTCATTTAATATAAAAAAGGCTACTCAATACTAAAATTGTGACTATGCTTAAATGTACTCCACAGGGCCAGTATTTAGCCACTGATAATTTAATGCTTTCCCTTATTTCAAGTATTGCAAAAAGAAAGTATTAAATATTAATCTAACATAGATGAAACAATATAAAGAAGTGTTCTTCAAAATTATGATTGTTTTTTGGGGGTTTTTTTTACATCAAGAGCATCGATTCAGAAAAATTATAACCTATGATGTAAAATTTGAATTAAAATATAATTCATTTTTCCCTGCTTTATCAATATTAATGACTTGGCTTTCCATTTTTAAATATCAAAGAATCACCATGGAATTTCCTTGTATTCTGTTCGTGATTTCAATTGTGGTGGCGGGTTGGCAGGTACAGTCAAGTTGGAAAAATAAATTTACAGCTGAGAGACACTGAAAGCAAGGGGAAAATGCAGTTAAAAGCAGAATTAATGTCCAAGCGGATAGGTGTAAGATGAAAAGAAAGCAGAAAAGATCAAAGACCGTAGCCAGGTGCGATAAGATAAAAAAAATTCTTGTTGCAGGCTAACAGGTGTGCGAAAAGTGACAAAGTCAAACGATGACCCCCTCATTGTACAAATTGCCTTCAGCAACGATTACGAATTGGTGAGGCGAGTTAAAAGCAAAAATGCCAGGTGAAAAATGATGGTAGTTTTGGAGGTGGAGAACAGGATGGTTGTGGTGTTTCTTGAAAGGTTAGGGTTTGAGGATACTCGGATCTATGAAGGGAAAAAACAGACACTGAAAGGGAATCTATATCAATAAAACAAGACGAATAAAACAAAATCAACCTGAATCCGAATTTGCGAGCCCACCGCGGTGTTTTAATCATGTGGGCATTCTTTAAACACGCACAAAAAATAAGTTTAATTCCGAAAATGTTTCAATACACAATCGGTAAACCTTATGAATAAATCGTAAAGCTTGTACACTTTCGAGATCGAATTCTGCCCCTTATTACATCTACTGCTGTAAAGCAAAAATATAATTTTTCCTTGCACTCTGTTTTATCACTATACGCCATCATCGTGTCATCACTGTCATGCCACGATCTTAGTGTAAATACCTAACCCCAGTACAAGGAATATCCATTAAATAATTAGCAGCAATTAAATTATTCGCAAAAATATTACATTTATAAAGATATTAGGGAAATATATATATATATATATATATATATATATATATATATATATATATATATATAATACAGGTAGTGATTCCGTTGGTATATAATTCAAGTGGATCCTAATATCAAATATTAAAACTGATCCACAAAAAGAGCTCAATATATTTATTATGACATAGCATGCACATAAAATCAAAAAAATACCCTATATATATACATACATACATACATACTACAGGTAAAAAGTTTATGGCCACCCTGTATTTCTTAAAAAAAACACCTCAGTACTGAGTTAACATTTAGAGCCTGTATTTAACATAGTTAAAAATTTTGGTAATCTCAAAAAGTCTACTGAGGAGTTAATGGTGATATCAAAATATAATGTTTCTCATGAAATATTCATAATTTAGCAAAATGCCTTGTAAAGGGATAAATTCAAATTTGAACTTTTTGGTAGTAAAGGAAACCTGAAGAAAGACTGAAAAATAAAACCAAGTACATTGTAGTTATTGAAATTTAATCTTTTACTTAAAAAATATATTAAAATATCTCATTTTAAGATGTTTTATTTAAGAAATGCAGGGTTGCTCCAAACCTTTTGCTTGTATCTATCTATCTATCTATATATATATATATATATATAATTATTTATTTAAAAATATGATTCCAACTCGCTACATAAGAGGTCTCATGTTTCAAAACAAGAGCCGAAAACTTCAAAATAATATTTGAATTAACTTGAGTTAAAGTAGGCTCTGTTCCATCTTCAAGCGAAATTTTTTGGGAATGACTTATTTCTGAAGTTTACGAGTTTTAATAGTATGGTCAGAATTGAAATCAAAAATTTCCATGGTAACATCAAGGGCGGATTGTTTAGAATCGGCAGGGGTGGGGTGTTAATAATTTGTATCAGTATAGAGTTACTTTCATAGATGCCGGGTCACGGTAAGGTGGGGGTGGCTAAATTTACGACGGAGGAAGTTTTCGCATAGTCTGGCTTGAGCGTCTACGGAGATTTATTTTTATTTTATTCTTTTATTATATCTCTTTATGAAAGGGATTTGTGTATATGAAAAGGCCGTAACGTTTGTTATTTGACGACTTCATAAAGGGTTATCAATTTTTGTAGGTTATTAAAACTATGTATATGGGCTATGGATTTTAAAATTTATTTTTTTGTATGCGTATTTTTAGCTAGTTATTCAGAGCGTAAGTTCGGTTGTGTCGGCAGAAAACCGTTAATTCTTGCCGGTTGTTTAATAGGTTTTTATTGTTTAGAAGCTTAATAATGTGTAGTTTCTCATGGAGGCACAAAGGGCATGGGTCATCCCAAGTTTTGCAAGTTCTAGTCCTGTTAATGATTATCCATTTTACTTTAGGTGTCCTATTTTTTTCTTTCAGGTGCCAAAAATATTTGTATAGAGAGGTCTGATGTCTAAAGTTTATGTTGTTGAAGGAGCATTTATGCTGCCTCCATCTGGTTTTAAAGGCATTTTTCGTGGACCCAATTATGTTAGGGTTCTCCGTGGATGATATAGTGCATTGGTATACCACAGACTTGATGCAGCACTTATTTTCTAATGGGCAGTCTACCGGGTTTCTACAATCGCATAGTTTTTCCCTATCATTATCTGATTTAAGTGTAGAGTTATTAAAACTATTCAGGTAAGGGGGTTTGTTCAGGATATTATTATTGTGTCTTCTTATTATACCTTCTAGATTTTCAGTGCAGCAATAACTCAATTTTAGTGTGTTCTTATTGAATATATTACTAAGCCTACTTTTGGTGGGAAAGTGTTTATCGATTAGAGCTAAGAACTTCTGTCCTAGTTTAATACTAACCATTTGGTTGAACGGAGGTGTATACCAAATGATGTTTCTTTTCCTGTTTTTTTTTTCTTTTGGTCATTGCAATTGTCCCTATATTTAATGTTAGCATTTTTATAACCACTACTTTTTAGGGCAGTGTTGTAGAAGTCATTATGTTGGTGGAATATTACTTTGTCAGCGGAGTTACTGCTAATTCTATTTTCTATTGATGAGGGTATATGTTTAATTGTGGATGGAGGGTGGTTTGACTTCGAGTGTATATATAAGGGGTTAGCATTTGGTTTTCTATAAGGTTGGTACGTGTTGCTCGGTTAGTCTAGGGTTACGTCGAGGAAGTTTACCTTTTTCAATTTAGAAGAGACTGTTATCTTTAAGTTAAGTTTTTAAATTCACTAAACATAATTTTACGGATCTTCTCTATCTTAAAGCTAGTGGAACTCCTCACCACCATGAGCCCGTCATCTCTATACAGTCCGATGTCCTGGATATCAATCTCGCGGTGTGCCGTTAGGTTGTACAATATTAAAAGACCAACCAAGTCAGAAGACTCTGCAGAGTCTAGTGATCCCATTGTGATGTCAAACAGGTCGTTATTGTTTTTTATCCATTGCTCCCCATTATGAATGAGGACGGATTTTTTTGCGCTGAGGATTATGTCGGTTTCTTCCTTTGTCAGGTTAGAATATACAGCAGCAAAGTCCAGGGCAGTCGTAAAAAGATCCTTCGAAATTGATGGGTAGTAGTCCACGATATCGAACTGCAGTAAGGTGCAATTGGTTTTATCATCAATATTGTTGAACCAATTGATGACATCTTTAGTATTGATCCATAATTTTAATTTGAGTTGTTTTTTTATTTGGTAAGTAATTTTTTCCAGGATCCTTTTGCTGATCTTTCCTATATCGGGTCGGGTAGGGTTAATTATCCTAGTGGTCGGGTTTTCCAGAAAGTCAGGCTTATGGTCCTTAAGGGTTACGTAACATTCCTTTTCTGCAAGTTTGCCTACTCTATCGCTAATTTTAAATTTATCAGTTATTTTTTTACTTGCTCTGTTTATGCTGTCAACCATGTTTATGTTGTTGTTGCAAGCTTTTTTATAAGTCCTTGTTAAGTTTTTTTTAATTAAGTTTTTGTAGTCATCAACAGCCAATTTGTAGAAGTTGCCGGTTTTGTCCGACTTAACTAATATTTTGTCACAATCATTAATGCTTTTAACTATTTGGTCTAGCTGTTTTTGGAAGTGGTTTTTCTTATTTTGAAAGGAGATGTTGTTGATAAGGTTGAGTAGGTCTTTTTCAAATTCGTATAGTTGTTTGTTGAATGGTGCGACTCTTTTACTTTTAAAGCCGTAAACTTCGCGTTCTTTATCGGTTGAGTTATTCCCACGAAAGTAGAAGTATGCCTTCCATCTCATCCTTCTGATTAATTCCTCTGTTTTTTGCAAAAGTTTAACGAAATAAATTTCGCTTGAAGATGGAACAGAGCCTACTTTAACTCAAGTTAATTCAAATATTATTTTGAAGTTTTCGGCTCTTGTTTTGAAACATGAGACCTCTTATGTAGCGAGTTGGAATCATATTTTTAAATAAATAATTATATTTATGCTCTACTTTCGTATCGAGCACTATTTTTTAAAAATAATTACAAAAATACTAAGGAACTTTGGATTATTTACCAAACCAGTTTCTTTCCTATTTTCTACAATATTTTCACACAGACACACATATATATATATATATATATATATATATATATATATATATATATATATATATATATATATATAAGAGTACTATCCTGTCGTTGTTCAACTCAGTTCTTAGAAACGAACAGCCAGACTAACGGCACATTATAGTGATTAGATTCTAGTGGTCAAGGCTTGTTCAGAACCAACCACAGATTTTGGAAGAGAATACTGAGGTCTGGTGCACAGCGCGCCACAAGATTCCCAGACAACTCTCCTCGGGTTTTGAATTCAGAGTTGTCCTTCTCCTAGACTGGTTGCCACCCAAGGCTATAGCATTAAAGTAAAAATAAATTTAGATAAAACAATGAAAAGTAAAAATTTAAAATTACCAGCATCTCTCCTTCGTGCGCATGCGTAGTACCAATATGAAAAATTTAGTCCGATGATGCCCTAAATGAAGAAACACGTCACGCGAAAATTTTTTCAACTTTATACATTTTTCCCCAATATTGTTCCTGATATATCAAAAATTATATATCGTTATCTCATTTATTGGCTTTCAATACATTTGCCATTCAACCGCAATGACCTACTAATTCCAGAAGTCAATCCATATGTAAAAGATAAGATTTTGTTATTTAGATGAATGACGCAATACAGCCTTCCTCTAATAAGAAGTCCCTCACCACAGTTCGTTCTAGGGTTGCAATAAGTTAAACTTAGTAAATAATGATTCGCCCCACGGTTTTATTAAAAAAAAAAGATATGATGAAATCCTTGTTTAATGTCGGAAAAATTCATCAACCATTCTATTCTCTACTCGATGTAAGAACAGAAAACCTAAATCTATCTTTATTGCCGCTAAATCCTCGGGCTGTACATTAAACATTTCGCTCTGGGAGAGAGTGCGCCTTCTTAATGCGAAAAAAGCCATCCAAGAGAAAAAATATGTTTTCGAAAAGAACCTGATGAAATAAATAAATCCGATGACGACTTGACGAAATTTAATAAAGTTTAGCGTAATTAAAAATAAGCCGAACGATGGCTTATCTTTCATTTGATTTCAATGTGTTTTCAGTTGGAACCTAGTCAGCTGAACCCGTCCGTCATTTTGTCCCTGGAGATATTGAAGATCGACTCTGGAAAAATAACAAAAAAAACAAAAAAACATGATGCGCTGAATGCATGGATTTTTGATGAAATTGCTTGGTTTTTGGTTATCTGATCAAACAAGTCTGCGAATGAAATGAAAACTTCCAAATAAAAATAAAATAGTGTCTTCTGTTTTAATTTAATTTGTATTTAATTAAATGATATCATGACTATGATTAAGTTTATCCGGACGCTCTTGCCATTTTATTTTGTTATTTATTCTCTGCGTTGTCTGTCCGGAATTGATCCAGCCATTTACTGTTGGCGTAAAAAATGGTAGCCTACCTAGGACAATGGCAACTTAGCTCCTTTCAAATTACACAATTATTCCAATGTCGCTTTCATTTTTTAAATAGTCTGAAATATCCAAAGATCGCTATCAGCTGCCTCTTCGTTGTCTCTTTCTCTTGTTTTCAATTTAAAATCTTCTGCCTTTCAAGGGCGGATTTAGATTTAGGAAAAAACATAAGTTGCAAGGAACGAAATCTGACTCAGGAGATGCGATATGTTAACATAGGAGTTGATTGAAAAACAAACGGATGATTTCGTAGAATTTATCAATCACCAATTTTCTCTCTGATTGCATTTGACCCACATAGAGTATTTCTGCTTGTTGAAAACCTTCTAGGACTATGCCTCGCTTTCACTTCCTTCCAGGTTAGGTGTGAAACGTCTTTTCCGTACTTCAAATAGCAACGACGATGAGTATATTTACCTAAATAGCAATAATAGCAATTTTTAAGCATAAAATCAAAACGTAATCGTAACAGGGATATAACTTCAAAAGAGAAATAATGTACCTTAAGGCCACGGTTCCCAATGTGGGGCGGACGCACCTCAGGAGAGCAATTTCATTTTTAGGGTGGGGGCAATTTAGAAATTAGTTATTAACGGTGAATTTTTTTCTAGTGAGTCTGTGTGAGTATGAGTGTGTGTGTGCGAGTTAATATATACGTAGCGTATACAGTATGTATACATAAAAATATTTGTGTGTATGCATGTAGATGTGTAATTATTTATGTACTCTGTATAACATATATGTATATATATTTATATTAGTAACACAATATTTTTATGAATATTGTAAAATTCTAAAATTAAATGATAATACTGTTGCATATATATATATTAAATATGCTTGTAGTTAATACAAATTCTTTCCAAAGTATGAAATAATAGTGCTCGATGTAAAATAGTAGTTATATAAAATAGCAAATATGAAAATAAAATATAAAAGATAAAGTGACAGGACCCAAAGAGTCTGAGTTCAATACCTGGTTAAGACGGGGAACTTGGAGAGATGAATTAACAGCAGATAACTGATAACTAATGTCCATTAGACATGGCACGTGGAACTAGAACAGTCTGCCGCAGCGAACGAAATAAAGGGTTCAGTTCGCCATTCCAACCACCTGAAGAAGGTCGGAGCGTACAACGGTTGAAACGTTTTGATAAATATGGCAACAAAGATGTGGAACAAAGATGTGGTCCGAATAATGTAAATAATGTACATAATACCTCATCTCAGAAATATAGACAGATGCCTATTTGGTAAGTTAGTGAACTTTTCAGTATCCTTAGTGAATATGGAGGCTAACAATGGCTATTACAATGGCGTCAAGGAATTTTGTTCGAAATATCCATATATGAGTGTGTGTCTATGTCTGCGTACGCGCTCGCGTGGGTCTACATTCTTAATTATATTAAGGAATATTAATATAATAATAATAATAATATGCAAAAATATGTGAGAATTTCTATTAATATATGTATGCATAAGTTCCTTTCTCGTACACGCACGCCCATATACACTCAGACATATATATGTAGTCATGTAAGCATACATAAGCACAGATTTGTATATAAACACTCATTTGCAAATATAACTTAATGGAGGCTGCAAGTGTGTACACTGTATAATGACTTCATAAATTTTTTATTTAATTTTTAAAATGTCCACTCCTACCCTTTTCGACAAAATTGTTCACCCAAAACTAATTATACGTCAGAAATTATATTTGCCAGGCATCTTACATTACGAACGCTATCATTGCATCGCCATCTTGCTCTCCAAATCTCATGTGACGTTCATCAGTTCTCGCAACATCACACGAGAGAGAGAAAGAAATTATAGAAGAAGGAGCCAAGAAAATTGAAAATGGTTGGAGCACATTCGTATCAATTTTGTTTGAGATGAAAACACTATTTGCCAGTTTCTATCTTCTGCTAAAAGTAGTTTTTACATCTGTAAAATAGAAACAGAGTTAAGTATTCTGTTTTGAAAGAAACTTGGAGAAATGCCGTAAAAATATAATATGATATGGTAGCATTCAAATTACATGTATATGTCACAGACACAAGTTGATACAATATTAACTCTTTTAAAGAACGTCACTCAAATCTACGCCGAATTTTAAGCCATCAGATATGGAAATAAGGATTTCTCATCAAGTATTACTTTTATCTCAATAGATATCGTGATCTTCAATCAGAAAATATGAAACAATAAAAAAAATTGATATAAATACATTGCACAGGAACAACAGAAAATGTGAAACATAAACGGTAAATATTGATTGACCGATTAGAAATGTAAATATTGATTGGCCCTCTAAAACTCTTGCCTCAAAATTGGAAAAATTAAAAAACCGAGTAAGAATTGACACGATTCAGGTCACATCAGGATCGATAAGAATTCTGTCACTTTGTCTTAGGCGATAAAAGTTTGAATAATTCATTACTTAGTATTGTTCTAACAAAAAGTCACAAATATTGTCAGTTCGATAAACTTGTTAAACATTACGTCATAATGAGATGTAACAAGTAAAGTAATTAAAAATTGTCAAAAAACTTCTACCACATTCTATCAACGATTGCAATAATTCCTATATTTTTAGATAATAATAATAATAATAATAATAATAATAATAATAATAATAATAATAAAGGTAGAATTACATAAACACCCTCAATAGATTTAGATTTTGTCACAAAGATTAGGGAATTGGAGCATGAAGAAGCTTATAAGTACCTAGGAATTAGGGAAGGAGATGGCATACAACACCCCCAAATGAAAGCAAAAATAAGAAAATAGTACTACAGGCGTGTACGTCTGATACTAAATACTGAACTAAACTCAAAAAATAGAATATCAGCTATAAACACATTGGCTGTCCCAGTGGTGCATTACAGCTTTAATGTCCTTAACTGGACCATAGCTGAAATTAAGCGAATGGACGCCAAAACGAGAAAGCTTCTCACTTGCTATCGCATGCATCATCCCAAAGCTGATGTTGATCGTCTGTATGTGCCCAGATCAGAAGGAGGCAGAGGATTAGTTCAACTAGAACTGTCCTACAAAACTACAACAATTGGCCTCCAAAGATACTTGGAAACTACAGAAGACTGGATGATGGTATGCGTCAAGGAACATGAAAGTAGTAAGCGTCTTTACTCCGTAATGAAAGAAGCCAACAAATTCAAACTGGAGCTTCAAATGGGCGTAGAGATGCAACTACAGCACAATACACCGGCTGAAACTGCAAAATACTTGAAAAAGACAGCAAAGACGAATGCAACCGACCAGATACAGAAGCGATGGCAAGATAAACCGCTTCATGGCCAATACTCTGCCCGTATCAAACAAGCTGATGTAGACAAAACCCGTACCCATCAGTGGCTACGCAGTGCAGGGTTGAAAGCGGAAACTGAAGGTTTTATCCTTGCTGCGCAGGACCAATGCTTGCTAACTAGGAATTATCAAGCACATATACTAAAATATTGTGTCAGCCCAAAATGCAGATTCTGTGATAAATATCCAGAAACGATTGATCATCTTGTATCAGGTTGCACGATGTTGGCACCCACTGAATATAAAACCCGACATGACAGAGTGGGCCAATATCTGCACTGGAAAATCTGCAACTTCTACGGGAAGGAAACTGAAAGAAACTGGTACCAACACCACCTAGACCGGGTTACGGAGATAGGACCTGTTACAATTCTATGGGACTACACAATTCACGCTGACAGAACAATCAAGGCCAACCGCCCAGATAGTTATTAAAGACCACAAACAAAAACGGTGCCTCCTTATTGACATGGCAGTTCCTGCTAACTGCAATGTATCTTTGAAGATATTCAAAAAGCTGTCAAAATACAAGGACCTTGAAATAGAGGTCTCGAAAATGTGGCATATGGGAACATCAACAATCCCTGTTGTAGTTGGAGCCCTATGACTGGTTGGAAAAGATTGCAGTAGACTAATTGCAGGAATTCCTGGAAGCCCATGCTTCAAGGAGATACAAAAAATTGTTCTGACAAGTACAGCCTACACTTTACGAAGGGCTCTATCTATGTAATTTTTTTTTTTTTTTGTCAGTGAAAAGTGTCATGATGCCATTTCTAACCTTAGGTCCCTGGGTGGGACTCGAAAAGAAATGTGTAAACGCCAGAAAGCAAAGAAAATAAAAATAATAATAATAATAATAATAATGTGCTTTTTTCTTGACATGGGAGTCCTTGTAGATTGTAATGTGCCTTTGAAGATCTTCAAAAAACTATCAAAATACAAGGAAATAGAAATCTCAAAAATGTAGCACATGAGGACATCAATAATTCCAGTTGTAGTTGGAGCCTTCGAATTAATTGGAAAAGTTTCCGATAGATTCATTGAAAGGGTCCCTAGTAGCGCATGCGTTAAAGAAATACAAAAAATTGTACTCACAAGTACTGCGCACACATCACGAAGAGCTTTATCTATTTTAAATGCGTGTGATCATCTTAGTTTGTTTTTTTTTTTTTTTTTTGTTCAATGAAAAATGTCATGAAGCCATTTCTGATGTTAGGTCTCTGGTTGAGAATCGAAAGGAAACGTGTATACAAGAGAAATCCAAGGAAATAATAATAATAATAATAATAATAATAATAATAATAATAATAATAATAATAATAAAAAAATTGTTCTGACAAGTACAGCCCACACTTTACGAAGGGCTCTATCTATGTAATTTTTTTTTTTTTTTTTTTTTGTCAGTGAAAAGTGTCATGATGCCATTTCTAACCTTAGGTCCCTGGGTGGGACCCGGAAAGAAATGTGTAAACGCCAGAAAGCAAAGAAAATAAAAATAATAATAATAATAAAGAAGAAGAAGTTGGGGGAGGGGATGGAAAGGAGGATAAGAAAACCTAGCATATAATAAATTTCTGTTTTCTGGTAGAAAACAACGGACAAGAATGTGTAAAGGGATATGCGTATATCAGACTTGCTCGAGTATTTTTTATGTTACGGTATATGACGTGAATAGTCATGTCAGTCTTTATGGAAGTGTTAGGAATAGTGAAGAAGACCACAGTGAGAAATGTTGAAAGAGCTAGAAATCAAGAGGAAATTCGGTAATATCCAGACGACTTTAGTATTGGAAAATGCGCGAATACAAAGCAAGTGGGAAAAACTATCACAAGAGATTAGGAACAGTTACCAACTTGTAAACGTCTATATAAGCCAATACTACCAGCAAAAGGAGAGGCTGTTGTAGACCCCAACCCCCTCCAAAAATATAATATATTCCGGGCCTCTAGGACACTGACCAACCTTACTCATCCAAGCATTTACACCTAATTTCATAGTCGTAAATCAGAACCGATTAATTTGTGCAGTTTTTACGGTTTGTCGACCCTTTGTAGGTTATTTAAAGCCGAAACATATTTTGGATTGTAAGAATATTTTTGCGAGTAAATATTGCATTAACAAGTTTTTTATTCTTTTAGAATAACAATTTTTTTTCAAATATAAATCCTACTATTTAACCCATAGCTTGGGGAGAAGATGAATTTACATTTTTTCCAAAGTTATTTGCAGGTAAATGGAACGTAATAGACCTGACTGGAATTCGAACTCGACTAACTCGACTGATTCCTCATTCAGAGCCACTATCCATTACACCATCCATACATCCCGATGAATCAGAAAAAATGATCTGGGAAATTGCTAATGTGGCTGTGGCAGATGACTATAGTGTTAAGACGGGAGAAAATCAAAAACTGAAATATTCCAGGATCTTACCCGGTTGCTGAGAAAATAGTGGGACATGAAGGCTATGACCATGCCCATAATATTTGGGTAACTTGAAATAGTACAAAAAAAAATTAAGACGAGAAGGGGTGAATTAAATATTCGAAGAAGCATTGAAAGTTTCAGCCATTTAAAACAATGGAGTAAAAGCGTCACAACGCAGATGATTTCATTTGTTTGAGTTTACAAAACAGTGATAAAAAAAATTGTCCTCTTAATGTTCACTTGAACGTGAATATTTTGCTACGATGTTTAACCACTATGAATTACTGGCTTTCTTATATATGGATCGTACAGTTAAAGCTATGTAATTATTACGTACATTTAAATTACAGGACTAGATTGTGTGCATTGCTGTCTTCCAACCACGCGTATTACTGACTGACTAGAACTGTCCTACAAAACTGCAACAATTGGCCTCCAAAGATGCTTGGAAACTACAGAAGACTGGATGATGGTATGCGTCAAGGAACATGAAAGTAGTAAGCGTCTTTACTCCGTAAACTGTTTAACATGTCATGCAACATTTTTTGCCAAGATACATTGATTCGTACTACCAGATTATTGATGAGTATGCACAATAATTTGAAGGTATTTTTTGCATCTTTTTATTATATAAAGTTATAACTTGTAAGGAAAAAACAAAAGATTCTTAACAAGAAGACAAGTATATCGATAAAATTGACCGTTTTCTCATTTCACCCTCTGGATGTTCAAGACACGAAAATGCAATCTGAGAATCGAGTTGAAACTCCTGCTAAGATATTTTAAGTTCATTTTGCACGAATGCATTTGAAAATATGCGTAAATAGTAAGGTTGTCTGGTGACTTCTCTATCTTAAACATCGAGCGAGTATCCAGGTTCCCTAAAATCTACAATAAAATTTCAAGTGCATCAACTGCGACCCGAAGCTCCACAAGGAATAAACAAAACTTTTTTTCTGATCTTGATACTGCCGTTGCTGTGCAATCTGTTTCTAATTGTAACTCTGTTTCCAGATAATATTTCATATTCATTTTGCCAGATTTATGGACATTTCGAAAGGCCCTTGTTTTCATGCCGATTAAAAGAAACACATTCTAGGCTTTACACATATTTAAAAACTCAAATTCGACCAGCAAACTTTGAATTTTGTAAGACAATATTTTTATGGTAACAGAAACGGGGAAACAGAACCATATTCGCTTTCCTCTGTAAATTTGGAGATTCTTTTAAAATTATAAACAAAGAGTAAATGGCTGCATTTTAAGGCGGTACACACAAATATACACCCTTACGCACATACAAACAAAACATTTACACAACAAAAAAGTGTAAAAGTGGCAAAAGTATTATACACAAATAGAAATGACAAAGAGTCAATATTTCTTCCACTTTTTCCCTCCTTGGGATTGAAATGCCAAAGGCACCGATTATAAATAATACGTCAAATATTTATAAAACAGAACTTTGTTGTAACAAAAGAAGAAAAAAGCTTTTCTATTTTTCCCAAAGTCACATCTTCAAACTATCAAACTTAAATACGAAATGAATTACAAATGTCAAAAATTAGTGGAAATTCATTTCAGAAGATATATAAATGCATTAAAGAAACTCCTTGAATATTTTGGTTTGTAAATTGACGCGGGAATGTCTGGAAATCGGAAATTAGCGTTACTTTGGATGAATGGGTGCAAAGTTTTTGTTGTTGTTTACAATGTGCTTCCTGTTAGCGTAAAAACAGCATAACTTGATTTATACAGAAATGAAAAGTTATCTTGATTCTTTCTGTCAATTTTTGTGTTTTGCTCTCTCTCTCTCTCTCTCTCTCTCTCTCTCTCTCTCTCTCTCTCTCTCTCTCTCTCTCTCTCTCTCTATCTCTCTCTCTCTCTCGTCATCAGCCATAATTTGTCGTTGGCGTTTGTTCGGTAGAAGGTGTCTGTTGGACAACATTGATCACGTGTCTACCTTTGTATTCCTTGATGGATACAGAAATTTTTTTTTCCATAGGATAAAGAATTGCTGCTTCAAGCATTGTTTAATAAATAAATCTTAGAATATTTTGACAATTAATTAAATCTAAATTTTTGTTCTTTTAAAGAATGATTGGAAATAATCAGAAAGAAGAAAAGAAAATTTTAACTTATTTCTTTGGAATAGAGCTCCGACCCGGTGCCAGTGATTGCAAAGTGACGTTGATGGATACAAGAAGTGCCACGTTGGGCGACTCGGTGTTTTCCTCTTACACTAGCAGATTTGACTTTTCCTTCTCGTTTTAAAATAATTTTTCCGCGACTCATCTTTTCTAGCGGCAAACCCACAACCAATGAAAATAATTTTAATTCATAGATCTTTAAAGGTAAAAACAAATGGACAAAAGAAATGATAGAAAAATAGTAATTTCTCAGTAAAGTAAATTAATATCTGGACAATTTCATAATATTAACTGTTTTATCTTTTTTGCTTCACTGAAATACTTTCAAATGGAATATGATAATTATATGTTTTGTAAATCACGACATATTAATCATTTTAGCAGCTTCTCTTTCACTTTTGTGAGTGTATTTTAAGAAGAATATAGTTTCATGACTAAATCTGAAATTAGCCTGATGATGGCCAAACTGGTAAAACAGCGTCCATGTTCCATCACCAAGAGCTTCTTTATTTCTTTTTTTTTATGCTGCATACATAACAATCATATATTGTAAAAATGACCTGAGCATTGTGAAAGAAAGCAACAAAAATAAGATGTAAGCGTCCAGAATGTTAATGAGCCTAGTCAGATTGGATAAAATCGTAGTATAATAAATAAACAGTTGAAAGGTTCAAGATTGGTTATGGAACAAATGACCCAAACCTAGATATAGAAATTGTTTAATATTTTCCAGATCCAGTCCGTTGATGGTGATTTTGACTCGAGGTATTTGTTGATGTCCCGGTCGTGTTTAGAGTACGACGTTGATAATTGCCACGTTGATGTTGAATCCGAAGTGTATGTACGCTCTGGAGGGAGTTGTGTCCGTTGAGTTCTGAAATCCTTCGAGTTCATGGGCCAGGGTTCATGGGCCAGGGTTCATGGGCCAGGGTACGGTGGATTGTGACTCGTGCGTTTGTTGAGTCCTTGACCGGAAGCGAGATATGTTGAAGGAGCCACTATCGGTGCGGTATTGAAGGTCGATTACAAGGTTGTCGTCTGAAATCTCATGAAGCAATGCCGCTAAGAAGATGGAGAAGTGGATAGGAGCAAGTACGCACCCTTTCTTTTTTCAATTTCCCTGTGGTAGGAATGGGAAAGGGATCGAAAAGTTTGGACACGATCCATCATTCCCTCGTGTAGGGTTCGGATGATGAATTTCCCGGCCCATCCATAGTGTCCGAGGATCTGCAATATAACTGATCTTGTCAACCGCTTTTTCAAGATTGTAAAAAATTATTCCCAGGAGTATTTGCTCCTCTCTGCATTTTCTTCGATTTGGGAAAATCATATCGATGCTTCTTCTGTTGGCTCTGAAATCACATTGACTTTCATCGAAGATATCCTTTGACAGGGAGCGATTGAGAAGTATCCTGGCTAGGATCTTCCTTTTGATGGACAGGAGAGAGATTCCACGCTAGTTTCCAAAAACGCTTCTATCTCCTTTCTTCAAGATTGTAACGTGTCCTTTAGGTCTGACGGAACTTCTTCCTTTTCCCAGATCCGTAAGAAGAGGAGGATAAGAAGGAAGATTCTTGTTTTGAGAGGTAATCCGCCATGCTTGATCAGTTCCAGGCAGATTTTACCAGACCCCGGAGATCTAAAGAATCGGACGGAGGTGAGCACAGCTTCGAAATCATCCACTGTTATCATTGCATGTTTTTACCAGAGCTCATATTGCAACTATATTGTTATCATTGCTTTTCTCTGGCACTCCTCATTACTGGTTCCCTTATTGTATTTATTTCTATGCTTGGTCGGCTCATGGTGTTCCTTTTCAATTATCTCAACATGATCCCACAGAGGGCGGTGATCTCCCTTCTCTCTCCATATGTGGTCAACCACGCCTGATTTTTCTACTTCCCCTCGTGTTACAGCTTTCTGGTGTTCTTGAAGCCTTACCTTGAGGGGGAGGCCTGTCACTCCTTTATATTCCTTTCCGCAGTTGCATGGGATAGCGTACACACAGTCTTTAGTCATGTTCTCCTCTATGGGAGGGTCTCCATCATTGGAATACTGTTCCGTTCTTCCGATAGGATTATTTCCACGAAGTGGAAATAATCAAAGATGCTCCCATCCTATCCAACCAGATGGTGAGCTTGGACGTGGTGAGTTTGTTCAACAAGGTACCCACGGAGGAGACACTCTCAGTAGTCAGAGATAGATTGGCATCTGACTCTTCCCTAGATGAACGGACTAGTATTCCAATCGATAATCTGATGGATATGTTGACTTTCTGTACACAAACAACACACTTCAGAATGGGATCACACATATATCGACAGGAAGAGGGCATAGCAATGGGCTCGCCATTATCACCAGCAATGGCGAATATATACATGGAATACTTTGAGGAAATAGTATTAGAATCTATATCTCTAAAGCCAACTATATGTTTAAGGTACGTAGATGACACCTTCATACTTTGTCCACACCAGGAAGATGTTCAGGTTCTACTCGACCATGTGAACTCAATAAGAATTTCGATACAATTCACAATGGAGGAAGAGAGTAACAACACACTCCCATTCCTGGATGTTCTAATATCCCGAACAGAGCATGGGTTCAAGACATCCGTATACCGTAAACCGACATTCACGGGACAGTACCTCAATTTCAACTCCCACCATCCATACAGTATAAAGAAAGTGATCGTCCATTGCTTACAACACCGAGCAAAAGTCATGTGGCGATCCAGAGACGTTAGATAAAGAATTGTTCAGTATAAGTAGTACCCTACAATGTAACAACTACCCTGGGTACATGGCAGCAGCCCCACAAAACTGGGATAAGCGGGTACAAGAGGAGGAGGACAACAACACTCAGAAAACAGTCTGCCTGCCTTATGTGAAGGGGTTATCAGAGAAAATACAAAGGATCTGCGGTCCATATAACATCAGGACAACATTCAAAAACTTGACGACACTTCGCAAATATCTCTCCCGAGTAAGACCCCCCCCCCCATACAGGAGAACATGACTAAAGACTGTGTGTACGCTATCCCGTACAGCTGCGGAAAGGAATATAAAGGAAAGACAGGCCGCCCCCTCAAGGTAAGGCTTCAAGAACACCAGAAAGCTGTAACGCGAGGGGAAGTAGAACAATCAGGCGTGGCTGACCACATATGGAGAGAGAAGGGAAATCACCGCCCTCTGTGGGATCATGTTGAGATCATTGACAAGGAACACCATTGGAAAATTCGTAAACTTAAGGAATCAGCACACATGCTAGGCCACAAAAATCTCCTGAGCCGACCAAGCATAGAAATAAATACAATATGGGAACCAGTAATAAGGAGTGCCAGAGAAAAGCAATGATAACAATATAGTTGCAATATGAGCTCTGGTAAACCATGCAATGATAACAGCAAAAATTGCAATATGAGCACTGGTAAAAATGGTTGCTGAAGATATTAGGTTTATAATACCCAGAAATTCATACCCAGATGGACACATGGCACAGTGGATAAAGGCGTTGGTTAGATCCAGTGACAGTGTGAGTTCAATACCCGGTTAAGGCAGTGGAGAACTTTCAGAGGGAAATTAACAGGAGATAACTGATAACTGACATCCATCAAACATGGCATGTGGAACTAGAACAGTCTACCCCATAAAGGGTTCAGTTCGGTATTCCAACCGAATGAAGGCCGAAAAGTTGTGATAAATATGGCAACAAAGATGAGGACAATAATCAGAATAATGTAAATAATGTACAATAAACTAGTTGACGAAGATGTCACTAAATTTCCCAAAACCCTTAATAAGGAAAGAGAAAGTGATATAAACATGCTGATTGCTAAACCCCACAAAAAGCCCACATTTAAAAATAAGCATAGATTAGAAAAATGCTCAAAACTAATAAACATAAACCAATGAAAAAAATATAAAAGCAATAAAGAAAATTGTTCCTTCACGCAATTAGACATTAAAAAAAAACTTCAACAAATCTATTAATGAGAATAAAGCAAACAACGAATTAAATATAGCAAAACAATAGATGACTATCCTCAATGAAGACTTAAATATAATTAAACACTGCCGAAAATCAATATTATACCACAATAAAAAAAAATATGGTCAAAAGGGCAATAATAATAATAATAATAATAATGACTTTGAAGGCAGCTATGATGGTGCAGACATATACATAATAAATTAAGAATGTCTATGCAGGGACGACGGTCTATTCATTCTAAGAAACTACAAAAAACTTAAGACAAGAAATAATAAAAAGTTTCAAAACCTTACAATTTACAATAGTAAATTTATTAGATTCAACCTAAACAACGGAATGTACAAATCGTATAGAAAACAAAACAACAAACTAGTATAGATTAACAAAAATTCCACCCTCATCTATTTAAACAAATAGCCATATCTATACATAAAAGAATTTCAACAAATTCTAGTAGCCTAAAATATTTCAATGAAAATATAAATCATATGAATCCGCCCTGAGAAACAGCGGATATTCAAACAAAATAGAATACAAAAACGAAAACAATTCAAACAAAAGCAACAACAAAAAAAGAAACATCATTTTTTTCATCCCACTACAACGATACAATAAAAACAATAAGGAAAATATTCTTCAAAATAATTGACAAACATTTCCCTAAAAACAGCAAATCATCACAAATTATCAACAAAAATATAATTAAAATTAGAGCCTCATGGATTACATAAAAAAAAATAATACCATTAAATGTAACTGTAGAAACAAAGAAAATTGTCCACTTAACAATAGATGTTTAACCAATAACATATTATACAAAGCTATCATAAATAAAAACAACACAGACGAAAAAATTACATAGGCGACGCAGAAAAAAAAGAAACTTTTAAAGATATTGTAACCAGTCATTCGAAAGAAAAAATTGAACAAAAGATAGATCTCAATCAAAAACCATATAGAGCCAAAAAGAAAACAATATTCCCACAAAAATTAAATAGGGAATTCTAAAAAGAGCAGCCCCATACAGTATTAGCAGTAAAAGTTGTAAATCATGCTTAGAGAAAAAATTAGAAATAATTATTTCTAAAACCCAAAATAAACTCTCAGACAAGAAAAATGAAATAATGGGTAAATGTAGGCCTATAAAGAAATAATTTGTCATCTAAGCATTAATTAAGAATAAACAAATAAATATAAATAAACTAAATATAATATAAACTTTAAATAAATAAATTTAATATAAACTTAGAAAAAAATTAATTTATTAATAAATAAATAAACGAACAAATATTAAACATACGCACCTATACGCGTGTGTGTGCATGTACATATAAATATATAAATACACACACACAATCACCTACAAACAAGCAAACCTAAACCCCTATAATTATTACCTCAATATGTAACACCAAGACAAAAACAAATAAACTACTAACCATAAAATAAAATGAAACATTAGATAAATGACAACATATATGAGCAAATACTTACTTTAAAACATATATACACTATTTAACAATTACATATATATGCGTGCCTGCAGTGCGTGCATGAGTGAGCTGGAGTATATACTATATATAAATATTCAAGAAATTAACCCAACCAACCATAAATAATAGCCTAAATATTAAAAAAAACAACTTCGCCATTTAAGCATTAGTTTATTAATAACAAACCACAAACATAAGTGTACGTACCTGTGTACGTACGTTTATATGTATATATGTGCACGTGCGTATACCTATATACGTGCGTGCATGAATGCGCATGCGTGCGTATACATAGGCGTAAAAATACAGACATATGCACATAAATTCAAACAATAATGAATAAAAATTTAATTATAAATCTAACATTTTTTTTTAAGCATTTCACCCCAAGCAAGGCGAGAAGCCACTAGCACGCAAATGGTTACAGAGGATTTGAAGCGAGAGCAGATAGGAGTGATAGAGGAAAGGATGGGGAGAATGATAGTGGATAGATCAAGGCAACTGGATATGCCGATTGACATTACATTTGAATAGTTGGAGATTATAGCTATCAGGGAAACAAGAAAAGGGAAGGGAGTTCCACAGGCGAGAGGTGCGAGATATGAAGCCATTGGAATAGAAGAGACGGCTATATTTAATAGCTTCAACAGTGAAAGTGTGAGAAGGGATGTCAGCCTCGTAGGACGCTTGAATTCATGGAGTCTGGAAACCCGAGAAAGCAGCTCATCGGAGCAATTACCATGAAAGTATTTATAAAAAGACAGAGAGAGACGACGGCACATCTGTGTGAGAGCGACTGCAGACGAGATGCTAGATCAGGGCCAATTACATTGCATATCCGTCTCTGGATCTTATCAAGAACCCTGAGGCAAACAGAAGGGGCTCCAGACCATATATGGCAGCAATACTCCATGCAAGGGCGAATGGTTGATTTGTAGATCTGAAGGATCGATTCCGGGAAGAAAAATTTCCTGGCGCGGCACAAGGAGCCAACTTTCCTTGCGGTGGACGAAGCAATTGACTCAATGTATTTGTTCCATCACAGGTCAGCAGTCAATGTGAAACCGAGCAGCCGCAAACAGGTGCTCTCGAGAAGTTGAGCGTCAGACATTCTAATGGGGGGGGGGGGCAGGGAAGGATCTTTGTGGTGATTAATAGAGAGTAGTTTTGTTTTTGAGGCGTTAAAGTTAACCAGCCAATTCCTGCCCCACTTCACAACTGATTGGAGGTCCTTTTCGAGACGAACGCCCAGGTTAGTTTTATCAGCGACACTAGATCTGTTTTTGAGGCAGGAGTAAATTGTAGTGTCGTCAGCATAGATGCCTACTTGGGAATCTATGACATCAGGAAGATCGTTAATGAAGATAAGTAACAGAGTAGGGCCTAGGATGGAGCCTTGGGGAACACCTGCGTTCGTGGGATAGGAGCTGGAGGAGAATCCGTTGAGAATGACCTTCAATTCACTGTTTGTCAGAAATGAGTGTATTAAGTCAAACAATCGACCTGTAATTCTATAACCCTGGAGCTTGCGAAGAAGGCCGACATGCCAACCCTATCAAACGCTTTGGAGATGTCTAGAACCACCGTACGAGCTTCTCGTTATTTTGAAGAGCTTGGTAGATGAAAGATGTTTTACCTCACTAAACGAGTATTATGTATGCACTAATCGAATTTTGGTATATAAAAATTTTAGTGCACTAATCGAAAACACATTAGTCGAATACGCATTAATCGAGGGAATCCTATATTACACACACACACACACACACACACACACACACACACATATATATATATATATATATATATATATATATATATATATATATATATATATATATATATATATATATATATATATATTGAACAATAAAAAAAATTAAAAAATTAAAATCTTCAGACACACTGGGTTGTAGATTAATATTCTTTGGTTTTTTTATTATTATTCCATTTAGATTCCTCGACTAGTTTCGGCCGAAATGGCCATCATCGGGAGGAGAAATATTTCTGCTTGCTGCTAGCACTAAACTACAGAAATGAATGTCTTGATGGAGAAAATGAACTTTTGTCTGTAGTTTTCATTTGTTTTTTTATTTTTTTATCTTTTTAACATGAATCTTTTAACATTCCTTGTGTTGGTCAAACAGTCTCTTTTAAGTTGTTATTTGAGATAAGAGCTGGATAGATACATGCTGCTATGAATTCTCTGGTCAGTTTGACAGTTTTATTGGACTTGGTGAGGGGATGTGTCTCTGTTTAGTGTTTGTGTGTGTGTTATTTGGTTCTTAGGGAGTGAGTGAGAATGATATGTGTAAGCGTGTGTATTGCTGTGGGTGTGTGTTATCATTTGGCTCATTAGGGAGTGAGTGCGTATGATGTGTGTAAGAGTGTATATTCGTGTGGGTGAGTGTATAAGTGTGAGGCTTCCACACCTCCGTAAGCCTGTCTGTCTTGTGTGGGTGAGAAATGTGGGTAGGTTTTTTTATTTGTTGAGTTATATCTATATATTGTTAAATTTGTGATTTAGCCGGGCTGGATATTTTGTTTTTAGACGTTGTATCCACTTATTTTCATGCGACTCTAAAATCTTTCTAATGTTATCTGCTCTGAATATATATATATATATATATATATATATATATATATATATATATATATATATATATATATATATATACAGAATTATAATCGCGAAGTGCATATATATATATATATATATATATATATATATATATATATACTCGCACATATATATAAACCTATATACGCATATATATATATATAAACACACATATATATGGACATGTATATATATATATATATATATATATATATATATATATATATAAGATAGTGGAGAAATTGGAGAAGGGAAATAACAGGAGATAACTGATAACTGACATTTATTAGACATGGTACGTGGAACTATAACAGTCTACCCCAGCGAGCGATATAAAGGGTTCAGTTCGACATTCCAAACGCCTGAAGAAGGCCAGAGCGTACAACGTCCGAAACGTTGTAACAAATATGGCGACAAAGATGAGGACAATAGTCCGAATAATGTAAATAGTGTACATAATACCTCATCTCAGAAATATAGACTGGCAATTAAATATATATATATATATAAAAAATAATTTATTCAAAGATGCAATGAAACTTTAATGATTTATGAATCCATTATGATTAATACACACACACACACGCACACACACACACACACACACACACACATATATATATATATATATATATATATATATATATATATATATAGAATTATAATCGCGAAGTGCATTGAATCCGTTTTATTTTCAGATATTATTTTCTTTAATTCTCGAGATGTTTCGCTAATGTATTTGAAGGGAGCATTATTTATTTGAATGGAGGGTGCATTATTTATTTGAGGTGAGGGTGCATTATTTATATTCTGTTTGGTAAACTCTTGCTGTTGATGTGAAATTAGGATTTTTCTTTTTGCATGGATTAGAATTTGTTTTTGAAATGTTACATAACATGATACATTTTTATATTGAGATTAGCGCAATTTCTTTATTGCTGTCATATATGTGAAACATTCACAATATTTTTCGATTTAGAGTTGAATTTTCATTTTAAAGAAATACTTGTTTAAATTAGTAGGAACTCAAAAAAAGACCAGGTGTTGTTTCTTTTTTAAATGCGAATTGCTCTTGTTATAGACAGCAATATTTACAATAAAAAATAGAATATTTATTTAGTGGCAGAAAGATCTAAGAAAAAATTGAAGAACTCAAAATTAATAAGGGAGAAATATTCATCAAATTTACCAAAAAAAAATTAGAATTAACAAAATCAAGTCACGATTTATTGAATAACAACCCAAATGATTTATTGAAAATATATTATTGGTTCCAATGCATTTCTTCCTAACCAATAAGATAGGACAATTCTCGGTCTCATCTGACTCAGTCCCGGTCTGTCTTCTCTAAAAGTCACAACTCTACGTTCGTTTATCTGAATTTGCTCTCGTAATAATAAAGTTACAACTAGTATTAATATTTTTATATAAGTATTATATATTAGTATTAGCTCTTTATATACAAATTTACTAGTTAATAATTGTTTAAACTTTCTACTAAAGATCGGCATCACAAAATCTAAAATAAACCTCTCGTTACTGATCAGCAAAATCCTAAAACGGTGTCGATGGTAAAAACCAATGTTTTTCTCACACATTCAATAGTAAGTTTTATAAATAAATATTCAGTGAAGTGGGACCCTCTGGAATTTGTCAGTGTTATATTGGCATGCTTCTTTTTAGAACTCTTAGAAGCCATCCCATTTCAAAATATCTTACCCCAAACGGTAAATACTTTCTCTGTATAATTGATGTCTTTCTAATATATCTACGCAAAACTAAATGAGAAAATTTCATAAATAAACTAAACAAAATCGAACTTATAATTGAATTTATACATGAAAAAGAAACAAATAACATCTAATCTTTTCTTGATATTCTGTTAATTCCAACTCTGTCCGGTTTAAAATTGATCGTCTATCGTAAGTCGACTAATAAAAACGACCTCATGAATTTTTAATCACATACCAACAAAACAAAATCTTTTTTGAGAAGCTTTTAAAATTTTGAACGTTTACCTGATGAAGAAAGTATATTGAAAATGTTTTTAAATTCTCTGTTATGCGAATTGTTTCATGAACAATGCCAAAAGGTAAAGCATAAAAAACCCCGAAAACTAAAAAGAACTTATAAACGACAATACAAAAACTACACACATCGTTTTACGTTTCCTTCTTTTTATGTGCAATGTCCTTTCAGGACGTAGGCGATCATGACTCTCCACCTCTTTCTATCTCTTGCAGCTCTCAAAAAGTTCCTTCCCTCTGCTTCTTCCCCCAGAATACGTTCTGTCATCCACTTGATTAAGGCCTCTAGGTATGTCATGCGTTGTTTTCCCTTGTCTCTCTTCCCCTCTATTCAACCCATGAGTATCAGATTCTCCAGGCCCTCCTTCCTCCTCTAAAGTCCATTATCAATGAACTTGAACGAAATTCAGTTAATCTATCACAAATTCTTCAAAAACATTTACAAATTTGATCAAATTAATACAAAAACGTAGTTTGCCAAATAGAATATAAACAATGCCCCCGCCACCCCCATATACATCGTCAAAACAACTCGACATTTAAAGAAAAGACGATATAAACATAGAAAGATTGAAATTTAAATAACACACAAAATAGACATGTGTGCCATCGAAGGGCACCCCAAAAAAGCAACGACATCAGAAAAAGTGAACAATATTTATTTATGTACTGAACTTACAATTATTAGGTTGGTGCAAAAATAATGACGTAATAATGTCGTTTTTTGACGTATTTTTAACGTCAAAAAACGACATTATTACGTCATTATTTTTGCACTAATATTTGACCTCCCACCCATGACGGGCGGACTTTTTCTCTATTTTTTATTTAGTAAAGCAATGTAGGATAATTGAAAATATTAGTACAATCATTTGACTTGGTTAAAATATTGATTCTATAACGACACAATCAGATTAAAAAAGGGCTTTAAACGCTGTTTCGTTTTAGTAATAGATTTGTTTTCAAATAAAATTGCTTTTCTGATAATGCCAATTGTTATTGGCAAAACATGAAGTGCTAAATATTTCTAAATTGTCTTATGTATTTTTCACACCATCGTATTTCAACCAATTATTCTCTAATATATATATATATATATATATATATATATATATATATATATATATATATATATATATATTGTAATCCACAAATACACATATATATAAGAACAGACACTGTGATCAACACCGTATGGCGACAGTCTATTTTATGCATGAACGCACGCATTCCTTATGCATTCAAACAGGACACGGACTTTTACCACGAGATATTAACCTCAGTGTCCAATTTTATATTTGCATACGCTCCGTTTCTGATATTGAAGACATTCCCCATAAAAATATTAGGTTGGTGCAAAAATAATGACGTAATAATGTCGTTTTTTGGCGTTAAAAATACGTCAAAAACGACATTATTACGTCATTGTTTTTGCACCAACCTAATATTAAATCTTGGGCCAGTATATCAGCCGATATGACAGTCAACCCTTTAGCATATCCTTCACGTGGACTTGTTTCAGTTCAATTTTTATGTTTATGTTTTATGTTTATAGGTCGAAAACGACCGTAGAGTCCATTATATATTAGGGAGATGCAGTAGAATCTTTTGTATGATAGATGAAGATGATGTAACGAGAGCAAATCAATATATGCGCGGATAAAGCTGGTTATGAAATTATTTTTGATGATCGTTGCTAGTGGAGTGACTTCATTCCTGAGTGTCCTACTCTTTGGGAAACTTCTTTAAAGTACATTGCTATATTCTACTTTGTATAAGAAACATGCTTGTTGTTTTGAGCATCTGCAACAAAGGATCGACTGTAGATTAAAAGCGCAGTTCTTAACTCTTTCTCTTTGCTCGCAAATCAACTGAAAGAGCGAGATGAGGCTAAAAATTCTTCAATTTGACACACATCCCAAAATCTGACTCAGAATCCCAAAAATTAATTTTAATTTTTTTTTTCTTGTGTGGGACGGGAATCATTTCATGGTCGCGTTAAGATTTTTACCCCCTCCTCCCCCATGTAATTGATAACTAATATTTGGAAAGAAAATGCTACGTAATATTTGAAAAGTATTCTTTCAACAAAACTTCCTTTCTGGGCGTGCGTGCATGCAGGGGTGCGCACGTGTGTGTGTGTTTCTTCTTTCTCTTCTGAAATTTGTCGAGGATTCTGGTTAAATTTCTCCTATTTTTGTATTTGTATGAAACTTTCTTTTTGTAAATAAAAAAGCCGCTATATTTTATTATTTCAAAAGGAAAGAATAAAGTTAATAAAGTGATTTCCTCATTCAGATATTAACTATTTTCGTACAAGACGAACAAGGTTTGTAAGGAATTTAATCGTCTTTTTTAAGAAAAATGAAGTAACATCTACTAAATTACTGAAAAATACTCTTCTTCTTTGTTTTCTTGTTTCAGCATTATCCGACATAGACAAGCCAACTGTAAAGCAATGCCTATCAATAGTATTCCTGAAGTAATGAGTTCGTGCTAGGCGAGATTCCACACTGACGCTATTTGCAAGACAATTCTAAGTATACATATATATATATATATATATATATATATATATATATATATATATATATATTAAACAATAAAAAATATTTAATATATATATATATATATATATATATATATTAAACAATAAAAAATATTTAATATATATATATATATATATATATATATATATATATATATATTAAACAATAAAAAATATTTAAAAAATTAAAATTTTCAGACACACTGGTTTGTATATTAATATTTTTTGTTTTATTATTTCAATTAGGTTACTCGACGAGTTTCGGCCAGCATGTACATCATCAGGAGAGAAAAATCCCTACTTGTTCAGGAGTGAATTAATGTTTTCGAAAAAAGGGAACTTTATCTGTCGTATTTCATTTGTTTGTTTTTTGTTTTTGTTTTGTTTTTGTTTTGTTTTGTTTTTAGCATTAATTTTGGTCAGTCCTTGTGTTGGACTCTCTTTCAAATTGTTTTTTATATAGAGAATGGGAGATTACTGACTTTAAAAATTCCCTCTTTGGTCATTATGGCAGTTTTATTGGGTAACTATATATATATATATATATATATATATATATATATATATATATATGATGCTATGTGAAAATTGTCGCCATTTTATTTTTTTAATTTCCTGCACGTTGTTTGTTTTTTTTTTATTTTGTTGGCTGCACAGTATAGCAGGGTCAGTTGGGCACAGCCTGTGAGAAAAAGAGCATCGTGACTCAATTCACTCCACCAGAAATTTAGGACATGCCACTCGTGCTGGAAGCTCCAATACGAACATTTCAGAGCGTTTGCATGTCATTCTGAGGATACTGCAGAGAATTTGGAAAGGAGTCTAATGATGATTACGAAGATGTTTAGAGTAATCACTAGTGATGGCGACGTTATACCTCCAGTCATCTTCCCACAGGCCGTCGACACGCAGGCCTACATGAAGTTCCTTGAGGAGGTGGTGCTACCCTGGGCCAAGAAGGTTCCTGCAGAAAGTCCCTGTATCTGGCAACAGGATTCTCCACCATGCTACACAAGCAGGAGAACCCAGTCATGAATGACAGACAATTTCTGCGACCACATCACCCCTTACATCTATCCACCTAACTCCCCAGACTGCAACACCCTTGATTATTATTTGTGGGTCGCAGTTGCGCGAGAGACCAACAAAACTCTTTGCAACACCAATGATGAACTGAAGGCAAGGATTATAGCAGCATTCGCCAACTTAAATAAGGAGACCACCCAGAAGAGTTGCAGGAGATACCGAAGTCGCCTGGAGACCGTGGTTGAAGCAAATGGCGATTTTATTAAATAAATTTACTCTTTAGATATTTTCGTGTCAAGATATTTTTGTGTAATTTTAGTAAATATATCTGTTAAAATGAGATGTCAGTGTTATTTTCATTTTTGCACAATGTAGACCATTTTTCCACCAAGGAGAACTAAGAAGATGCGCTGCTAGGGTCGATGGGGATAATGAGAAATTTATGCAGACTTGCTGTCACTTAATTTTTAGCAATGGCTATTAGAATATACAAATGTATGTATGTATGCATAATAATAATGATAATTATTATTATTATTATTATTATTATTATTATTATTATTATTGAAGGAGTCATTATTGTACTCATAAATACAATCTACACCTTACGAACGTTTTTATCTATGTAAAATACGTGTAATTTTTTTTTCAAAACTTTCAATGTAAAATGTCGTGATGCCATTTCTGACCTTAGGTCTCTGGTCCGGACCCGGAAAGAAATGAGTACACACCAAAAACCAAAGGAAATAAAACTATAATAATAATAATAATAATAATAATAATAATAATAATAATAATAATAATAATAGCAGCAGCAATTCTTACTTTTTATGAATTAGTGTTTGAGGTGTCAGTTTTTTATCACTGGACGTGAAATGACATTTCTTTCAAAATTTCCCCATCTTCTTCGTTATTCTTGTCGAATCGAATCCTCCTCCGGTTAGAAAACCTCAAACCTTCCCCGAAATTCCACTTTCTCTAAATTAGTATCTAAAGTTGTTTGAGAGTTCCCAGTGCGACGTTTATTATGGGTGCAACCTTTACTTTCTTATTTTTTCAGTACCAGGGCGAGATCCTATTGTTAGTACTACTACTACTACTACTACTACTAGTAGTAGTAGTAGTAGTAGTAGTAGTAAACATATAATAGGAAGTAAGAAGAACAACAATAATAATAAAAACACCAAATGATAAATCTTATAGCATCTTCACCACGACTCTTTCTACTTCTGTCCTTTCCTCTTTTTTCTTAAATAAGAATAATAAGTCGAACACAATCACATATCAACTGCTGCTAAAATATATTTAGTCTTTTTCCTTCTTCATTTAAATTCTAAAAATAATTTAAAACTTGACTGCAAAATAGAGTTGTCAGTGGCTAAATACACTTTTGGTTATTTATGTTAGTTAAAATCTTGTTGAAAGTCTGCTTTTGATTTTTCGGTATTTTCTGTTAATGAATAGCACAGTGTTTTTCTATCCCGATCTGAATCAGAAAAGATAAGGGAACATTGAAAAAAAATCATGTATACCTTAGCTACGGATCATTAATGAATCGGTGAGCAGTAAGATCATTTTTAATCATGTTTGACTACAAAATATCTGAAGAATCCAAAAAAAGTTCCTTGTCGTAATTATCAATAATTTCAAGTTTCTTTTTTTTTCTTTTTTTTCTTTTGTTTTTCTTTTTTTTTTTTTTTTTTTTGTTGTTGTTGAGATTGGCCCTTCTCCATAACAAATACTCGCCTGTACGTTTTTATATTCAGTTGCTGTCATTATTTACTTTTTCCCCCTCTCGGTAAATAATGATATATGACGTTTGTCCATTGACCGACAGAAGGCGTTTGATGTTATTTACTTACAAAAGAATATCGTCGAAGTGGTTTATGCAAGAATTAAACGGGAAGCTGAAATTAATTAATCGAAAAGACGGTAAAATAACATCAAACGCTTGAAATACGTAAATATATGGACAAATTAGAAGATAATTATTCTCAATAAATTTGAGAAGAGTCATTAACATGCACAATGTTTTCAAATAATTCAGTCTCTTCTTACTTTCTTTTTTATTTTGCTATTGTGAGCACAACGAATTCGATTTCATACACTTCATATAGATCTCCTTTTCTGGTAGGGCAAAATAAGAAGAAAAAAACTGACCACCAATATCTAAGATAGATAGATAGATAGATAGATAGATAGATATGAACTGAGATAGATAAATCAAAACCAAAATCAAAGGATGCCCATCATCCAGGAATCATAAAGTTTACACTGACGTGTCAAAAGTCATGGGGTGGTAGTATGTAAAAGTAATGGTAGGTAGCGCCCCCGTACCTTGATATCATGGAAATGTCCAATCCTATATCACTTGTACTCTGGCATTTAGTAAGTCAATATGAACACTGGCTAGGTTGTTGATGAAAAGGCGACGTGAATTATGATAGCGGGTGACAGACGGGTGGGAACATTCCGTTTCTGAAATTGTAATGACATTTGACCTCTCTCGTACTACGGTGTCGCGTGCGTACTGGAAATATCT
>OZ010592.1:1456294-1461294 GCA_963932145.1 Acanthosepion lycidas
TGTGGGGTGTGTAAGTTTTAATTAGATGTGGGGCGTCCAATTTTTTTCCAGAATATATGAAGAAAAATACTTTAATGTGTTATTTCAGTAAAAATGTATGCACTATCAAGTGAGAACAAAAATTTCGTCCAGTATCTTACCAAAATAATTCAATTTTTATAATTGCTACTTGTATAATTTTAATAAAACACGTAATTTTCTTTTAGACCGGACAGATAAAATCTCCATTTGATATTTCTGTTTTAAAAATACTTGTAATCAGTCAGTGCGATTTTGAATTTCATCCCTTTACTGTTTAGAGCAAGAGTTTCTTTTCTTAACTAAAGAAATGTTTAAAGATTCAAAAAATGTCAAGTTTCATGCAATTTTCGAATTCAGACCTTTTTTAAAGAATTTTATTTTCTTTTTAACAACTTTTAGATTATTTTTGCTTTGGATACATAAAAAGGACATAATTCTGATATCGCTTTTTCATTGACTACTGTTCAATATCGGAAGATTGTGATATTAATTTAATCTAATATTTCCTGTTCAGTCAATTTTTGTGTCTTGAAATCAGTTTTTCACTTCATCCCTACGGCCGTTTATTTTATTTTATTTATTTATTTATTTATTTTTGTATTTTTGTCTTGTTTTGTTTTTTTGTCTGTCTCTGTTTTTCTGTATTTATTTACAGATTCTTGTAGCAAAAATGACCAATACGTTTTCAATAATTAAATGTAGACTTTTATTATAAGTTTTTATTATTTTTAAAATAAATCTTTATCTTAAATTTTCCTGCATAATTTTTCCCCTCACTACCAATAAAACATTCAGAATTACGACGAAACTATTTCATTCGCAAGAAAAATACTTTCTACTGTAATTTTTCTTGAATTTACTCTTAGAATTATTCGGACTATTGTCCTCATCTTTGTCGACATATTGTCGTCATCTTCGTCGCCATATTTATTACAACGTTTCGGCCGTTGTACGCTCCGGCCTTCTTCAGAGAAAAGCGATAATAACAACAAAAATTGCGATATGAGCACTGGTAAAAAAATGTGTGCTGAAGACATTAAGTTTATAATACCTAGAAATTCATACACAGATGTCATCAAGGACACATGGCACAGTGAATAAAGGCGTTAGTTAAATCCAGTGATAGGACCCAAAGAGTGTGTGTTCAATACCCGGTTAAGGCAGTGGAGAACTTTCAGAGGAAGAATTAACATGGCACGTGGAACTAGAGTTCGACATACCAACCTGAAGGCCGGAGCGTAGAACGGCCGAACCATTGTAATAAATATGGCGACGAAGATGAGGACAATAGTCCGAATAATGTACATAATACCTCATCTCAGAAATATAGACAGTTACTCTTAGAAGAAATGTTTTTCTTTTCACATTAATCTAAACGCATGTTTTGCTTTATATTTTTAATCCCTTCAAATTTATTTATTATCCTAAGTTTAAAATGGAACGTATAGAACAAAAATTTATATTCTTAAACTATTGGTTATAAATTGTTGATTTTTGCAATGTTATTTCTTTAGGTTTCATTTTTTATTTTTTCGCGCGCTTTTTAGAACAGGGTAGAATAGGCTACGGTACGTAAATAAAATGTTACTTTCGTTCTGTTTTATGTAAAATTTAGGCATGATTTTTAGAAAATCCAATAAATTCATCGTTAAATATATTAGCAGACTTCGAAACACATCTCTAGGACAAACATTAGATTTTTAAAAGAGAATTTTAAATAAGTTGATTACGTTTTTCGTATACAATGTTGGTTCGATGAATCGATGAGTGACGAAAACACGTGGCGATGTTTTTAAAAAGCCGAAAATGTTTATGTATACACGGAAATTAATTTTGCGTTTCATTCGGATTATCTTTAAGCCATTATCTTTCATATAGAACCGAAGTTCTAAAAAGGCATTTAAATTATTTAAAATACGTTTTAAAGTCCGTAGCGGTACAAAATGCATATATACATTTGTTGGATCATTGGCTGCGTGTATCTATCTATCTATCTATCTATATATATATATATATATATATATATATATATATATATATATATATATATATATATATATATACATATATATATATATACATATATATATATATATACATATATATATATATATACATATATATATATATATATATATATATATATATATATATATATATACATATATATACATATATATATATACATATATATATATATACATATATATATATATATATATATATATATACATATATACACGCAGCCAATATACACACACGCAGCCAATGATCCAGATGTATGCACGCATATATATATATATATATATATATATATATATATATATACATTTACATACATATGTGTCTGTGTGTTTGTGCGTGTGTAATATGTGTGTGTGCCTATCTGTCTGCCAATTTCTTTCTAATTACATATATATATGTGTGTGTGTGTGTATCCGTGTCTCTGTATGTGTGTCTGCTTATGTCTGTGTGTTATGAAGCAATAAATGTAATTTTCTTGTTGAAATAACAACCACAATCTCTAGCTTCTCTCAAAATGTAAATAAATCGCTGAAATTTACCGACTTGAAAAAATGATAGTTGCTAGACGGCTTGATTGATTATTACGTTCATTAATTTATCTCAATACAAAAAAAAAGAAAAGAAAAGAAACTAGAATAAAAGCAGAAAAAGAATAAAAGTTTGTAGTGGAGAACTTTCTCAAAGAAAGAAAGAAAGGAAAAAAAACGAGTTTGAAACATAAGTAGAAATAAATATGAATGAATGATTGAAAAAAGAGGGGAGAGAATTAAAAACAAAGAGCGAATAATAAAGACAGCGAGAGAGAGTATTGTACGATTATCGTACAATTAAAAACTAAATGACATTAAACTAGTGAATCAATCGTAAATCTGCGCCAACACAACGACCACCCTAGCCCCGCCCACATAGCCGTCCTCTTCATTGATTGGTCGACTTTGGTTTGTAGCTCCGCCCGACACCAACGTTCCACTGAGTGAAATTGATAAAAGAAACACAAGTTATTACCCGTGCTTCCTTCGCAAGCCATTTAAGTTATTAGAGACTCAGGTCACAAGCACGCACCGACGTCGTCGTTATCAAAATTGTACCAATAAGTAGTAATAGTAGTAGTAGTAGTAGTAGTGGTGGTGGTAGTAGGAGTCATTCAGTCGCCACTGTCATCATTGTAGTGCTGATCTTTTTAACACTCCCATATCCCTCTCTCTTTCTCTCCATCTCTTTCTCTCTCTTTCTCGCAGTATTTTTTCGAATCTCAATGTGATAAAACGTGTCTGCATAATATTGTGAAAATCGTTGTATTAACAACATTATCATTATTATCATTATTATTATTATTATTTCCATTTCTAGTGACGCCACCACCACCACCACCACAACAGCCACCACCCACTACCACCACCGGCTCAGTTCCAATGTCTTTCAATATCAGCCTTAAGTGGACACTAAATAAATGAAAAGCCAGCCAGAGAATATGAATTTCATCATTAAGCAATAGTAATAATAATACTAAAATCATTTAGTTGGTTCAATGGATTTCTGCTTGTTGCATAGTACTACACCCACGGGAAACATGTTTACACGTGTGTATGTGGGTAAAGGATATTCTCATCACCTTTTACGTGTTTAAAAAAAAAAAAAGACAACTTGTCATGCGTATATATACATACCTGGAAATACAATTTATTCACATGGACTGTTTTGACAACGCCAGATTGTTCAACAGGATTCAATTTCTATTCTAATATATATATATATATATATATATATATATATATATATATATATATATATACATATATATATATATATATCTACGCACACACATACATACATATATAAGTATACATATATATATTTATATATATAATATATATATATATATAGAGAGAGAGACAGAAACAGAGACATATCTAAATACAAACAGATTTACATATTCGTATGATATATATATATATATATATATATATATATATATATATATATATATATATATATATATATATATATGCATATATATAGTTTATAAAGATTTATATATATATATATATATATATATATATATATACGGTTATACATGAATATATTCATATTAATTTAACTAAATATATTAATTCAATAGACATACATATATATGTTTGTGTATGTATGTACATCGAATTATGCATGTGTGTATGCATGATATAAATGCCTATGAACATGTGTACAATGAACGAATTCACAAGAGAATAAATATGCATACGCACAGCTATTTTATCCAATATACACATACTAGAAAATACAAAAGCATCTAAACTGTTTTATATTTATTTATATACATACATACACACAAGATCATATATTATATATATACATATATATGTGTGTATGTATGTATGTGTGTATATGTGTATGTATGTGTGTATGTCCAAAGTTATCCGGAAGTGTGATTTGTGTTCTGCATCAACGGAACTTGCAAACTCATTTCATATATTTTCAACGCCATTGAATGCCCATGAATCCATATGTGTGTCAGAAATTAAATTTCTCTATTTAATTAATCTCACGGATTATGAAACGGGGTAAAGAAAAGAGATAAAAATGGCCCTCGTTCAATGTGAGGGCTTGAGATTCAAGTCATTGACGTGCAAAGAAACTCCAATTTATACCAACAGACAACTACATTTATGTGGTGGACCCCCAATTAACTATCGACACCGACCCAGACATTCGTGACGTCGAGGAAATAATTTTTTCTGTAAACACGACACTCAATAAAAAAAAAAAATATATAATAAAATCAGATAAATAAACAGGATCATTACTGCATTCAACGGCGACATTTTATGACATATTTACCGGGAAAATTTTGTTGTTGATTTTTAACACCAAAAATAACGTCAAAACAGTGTATGTACACTCACATTTTTATTTATTTAACTATATGCATGGATAAATATATATACATATCCATATAT
>OZ010592.1:1466294-1468794 GCA_963932145.1 Acanthosepion lycidas
GATTTTAATCGATACATCCAAAAAAGGGCACCTGTCAAGAGTGATCACAACATATCTTTAATAAGATAAAAATAGAGACATTTTAAATTATTTTTGAAAATATGATGCATTATCAGTAAATATGAGAATAAAATAAGAAAAATAATTTTGAAAATCATAAAAACGTTTATAAGAAAGAAAGAAAGAAAGAAAGAAAGAAAGAAAGAAAAATTGGACTGAATGACCTCCTGTACAGACCCCCAGCTAAGTCATTTAAGAGAACTAAAACGTCTGAAAGTGTAAGGATGCATACGCGTCGCGACTATGTTAGGCAGTTGAAGAAGTTGTGGAACATGAAGTTGACAGTCGTACCAGTAATTATCGGAGTGTTGAGAAAAATCCTGAAGAGTCTAGGAAAAATATTAGAGGAAATAGATGGAAATTAGTTGAAGGTCTGGAATTCTTCCGAAAATGGGAAGAACGCCGATTAAGAATAGTGTTAAGAAGAGGATTGATGAAGATTGTTTAAACAAGGTACCTCCAATGTAAACAACTAGTTACTTTTGATAGCGACATTTAGTGGCAGATAATAATAATAATAATAATAATAATAATAATAATAATAATAATAATAATAATAAAAATTGTTCTGACAAGTACAGCCCACACTTTACGAAGGGCTCTATCTATGTAATTTTTTTTTTTTTTTTTTTTTTTGTCAGTGAAAAGGGTCATGATGCCATTTCTAACCTTAGGTCCCTGGGTGGGACCCGGAAAGAAATGTGTAAACGCCAGAAAGCAAAGAAAATAAAAATAATAATAATAATAAAAGGAAATATGAAATTCTTTGTGATGGACGTAATTATTCTGCAAAACAATGTTTATAAAACTTTAAAGTACAAATACCAATATTCACAGATTTTATGAGAATTTAATTTTGCGCTATTTTTTTTCTTTTTTTTTTTTATGGGGGTGACATACACTGTGAAATCCATACAACAATTAATCAATAATTTGGAGAGAAAAAGAAAGAGAAAGAGAAAGAGAGAGAGAGAAAGAAAGGGAAAGAATGAGAAAGAAAGGGAAAGAGAGGAATTGATGTAATTATTTGTTTAATTATGTCTCTAAAAATCCACCCGTTTGGTAATTTACTGACAAACACACCAGGTGGGGGGGAATGTGTTTTATTCGGGATCCTGAAGGCATTAATTCTATATACTCGCCTTCAAAGTAACCCTCAATATTTTTTTCACTGTATTCACATACATATTTTATCAAATATTGCATAGTATCTTTCTTTTATACTTTATTTTTATTCTATTTTTTCAAGTGATGGCCACAACGAACTAATTAATAGTAAAATGCAATTGATTGATAGTATTTTAGGTCCATCTTTAAGTAGCTAGATGGGTTTAATTTCATTTATTTATGATACAAAAGGATTGTATTGTGGACAATTTAAACTTTCTGGTAATTAGACAACTTATTTCTTCCTTCATATATAAAACTGTTTCGTAAAAAGCCAACTCCTCACAATACTAATGTCATTTTTCCCTGCACTCACATTGCAAAAGCATTTAATTATGCTTTCATATATATATATAACGTATAAGAAAGATTTTGATTTTTGAAACTTGGGAATATTTTATGCATTTAAGATAGCATTCCTCTTTATTGATGATATGTTCTGTGTGAATTGCTTATGACAACATGTTTATTTATTATATTTTATTAATTTTTAATTTTCAATTTCTTGCTTACAATAAATTATTTTTTAATTTTTGCAGCTGCCATCACGAAATCCTTGTAAGGAAGCAAAAAAAAAATTCATCCGCCAATGAAAGACAACTAACTCTGACAAAACATCCATTAGCCAAATTTATTTAATGCAACAAAAATCGTACATATGCCATACAGATTCATATGTATATATATATATATATATATATTTACAAACAAAAGAAAAAGCGCAAAAAATCACAGCGAAATTTGCCCGATGTTCTAAAACAGTTAGAGAGCCACTAGTTTACGAGCATTAATCAAGACCGTCGTCTAGGAAACAGGAATTACAGAAAATACACCGAAATAAAATAAATAACGAACAACAGATCATTTGCCAAAAAAAAAAAAAAAAAAAAAAAAAAAAACGAATTAAGCTGTAAAGTCAATGAAATTTCTTTTTTATTAAAAATAAAAAAAAAAAGTTTTGAAAAATGAATGCCCATTTAGATTTACTAGACTCTGGGCCATATGTACCCGTTTCTCGCTATTCGATGGCTGCACATCACTTACAGGGGTATGTGGCCCATCAACTTACATCTGGTTCCTATGGACCCCTAAATTTCTCTACGGGACAAAGTATGCATTGCCCTTGTGACTACCAGGGCTTCCAGAACAACAGAATAGGATTCAGTGTTGAAAATATACTTTCACCTTCTTCAGGGAATATTACATCATCACCAAATCATGTCGGCCACAATAACGATGACAGTCTACCGATGGGAAGTCCACAAAGGTCGTC
>OZ010592.1:1473794-1476294 GCA_963932145.1 Acanthosepion lycidas
GTACATATATATATATATATATATATATATATATATATATATATATATATATATATATGTACATTCACATATATATATATGTACACACACATATATATATATATATACATATATATATATATATATATATATATATATATAAGTATAGGGTTGGTGTATAATCATTTATAACATTTACGTTATAATTTTCGAATAAATTATATATATATATATATATATATATATATATATATATATATACATATAAATATATATATATATATATATATATATATATATATATACATATATATATATATATACACACACACACACATATATATATATATATATTTCTTAATACATATATATATATATATATAGGATACATAGGGGTATTTTCCTATTTAAGTTGGATGTACAAGTTGCTGAAAAAACTTCTTGAGCCGACACAAAATTGGAATCAATGATAAAATATAAGAATCGTAATAAATATATATATATATATATATATATATATATATATATATATATATATATATATATATATATATATATATAACCCTATATACAACCATATTGTCTATTTATGTAAAATTTAGATAGATAGATAGATTGTGAGAGGGGATAGATAGAAAGATAGATAGATACTGAACAGACAGGGATAAATAGATAATATGAATATATGCATTTTTCCATGATGAGCGCTCGGTCAGCTGTCGATTAATATATAAATTTCTGCTCAACTTTTAGTGTTCCATCTGACTATTTCCTCCTGTATTCAATTCGGAAACCTGATAAAGCCAAACACGAGTTGATTTTTTCCGAAATTAATTTCCTTATTTTACAGTCACTGAGAAAACGGAATACTTGGACAAACGCCGATGTCGTAGAATCCATTATGTTACTGAATTGCCAAGAATTGCGAAAGTTGTTTTCGCATTGAAACATGAAAACAAGTGAACTCTTCAAAAATATTTATTCTTTAGGAAAAAATTATTTCATTTTTGTTTTTCGTAACGAACTCGGAAAACTATTTTCAGTACGAATTTCTAGATTCAAGGCAAAATTTGTTTGAAAATGATAAATTTTCGCTTCCAATAAACTCTACAATAATTCCCTTCCATAACAAAAATTAATATATAGGTCCGTGTCAAAGTGAAAGAAAAAATCCCACAGGCATTCAGCGAATCATTTTTACATGCGCATAAACGCGTATGAAAGAGGGGGTGTGTCGCAGGCTCCATATTGAGAAATCTTTTTTAAGATCCGAACACACAGATATAAGATGTTTCATTATAAGTGACCCTCTGCCCTCATTTTCCACACACACACATACAGACACATACATGCACATACACACACGCACAGGCACGCACACACACAGTGCTCAGTAAAACTTTGATGGGATTCCTCCTCAAATTACAATTCTAATATTTTATCATTGATTCAGTTCAGATTTTGTATCGGCCTAAGTAGTTTTTTCAACAGGAAAATGCCCATTTCTTAAACATATATATATATATATATATATATATATATATATATATATATATATATATATATATATATATATATATTCTTTCATACCTACATACTTCAAACGTTATTTTTATAGGATGCATAAATTTAAGTAGTCACTTCGTTTTTTAAACTGTTTATTTTTCGTCTACCGGCCTCCGTAATAAATAAACAATAAATAAACACTGTTTAAAAAGTGGAGCGTCTACTCAAATACTCAACTGGTTTCTACTAAAAATAATATTTGAAGTAATTTTAAATATACCCGAATAAAAATAAAATTCAATAATTTTTTTAGAAATATACACATTCACACATATATATATGTGTGAGTGTGTATATTTCTAAAAAAATTATGTGTGTGCACGCGCGTGTATTTCTAAAAAATATTGAATATATATATATATATATGTGTGTGTGTGTGTGTGTATGTATGTATGTATGTATGTATGTATGTATGTAAAAATGATGTCTGAAAATTGCCTTCCATCATGAAACAGATTGTCACTTCGCGGCGTTGACCTCAGTGTCCACTTTTATATTTACATACACTCTATCCAAGATGATATTGAGCACTTTTACCCCTAAATATAGCATAAATTAAAATTATATTTTTTTTATCACATGTTCATATTTATAATCATATTAATATTGTTATAATATATAATATAATATATACGCGGACAATCTATCAGTACTATTATAAGATTATATATATATATATATATATATATATATATATAATATGAATAATTATATTATATATTAATAATATATTTGATAAGTATGTATATATATATAATATAATATAATATAATAAATATATATTTATTGTTATATTCATATAATATATATTAATAATATATTATGTATATATGATAAATATATATTTATTAAACATATGTTTTACATTTCTTTCTCAATAATGCCAGTAAGAAATAAAACAAAACTCGCCTCTAATGTCACCAGTGACATTAATTATTGCCGTTAATTACCGAAC
>OZ010592.1:1481294-1483794 GCA_963932145.1 Acanthosepion lycidas
GCGGACCATTTTCGGCTTTCGTAAGCCATTTTCAAGCATCTTATTCTTATCTATTTTATCATTTTAGTAGGATATAGCGTTTCATGTGACAGTTCGCGTCATCACGTCGTTTTTTGTTTGTTTGTTTTTTCTTATGTTTGTTCCTAAATTTCATAACATTCTACTGATGTTTAGTCGTTTGTTTTTATGATTAAGGCTTTTGGTATTTTGTAATTATTTTTTACAGTTGATGTGATATAGTAATTTTCGGATACATACATACATACATACATACATATATAAATATATATAAATATATATATATATATATATATATATATATATATATATATATATATATATATAGAGAGAGAGAGAGAGAGAGAGAGAGAGAGAGATAAAACTATATTTTATCATATATGTATGTATGCATACATGTATATAGTGAATGTTTAAACCCTAACCCTGTCAGCCAGTAAGTGATTCTTAACCCCAAATTGTGATTTGGTCATTTGGTTAAATTTTAGAAAGTGCATATCACCGATATTTTCCCCGCACCTCATATATATATATATATATATATATATATATATATATATATATATATATATATAGATAGATAGATAGATCGATCGATCGATCAGAAAATTACCTATACCACATAAAGTGTAATACATATATATATATATATATATATATATATATATATATATATATATAATATTATTGCTAAATATACACATACATATGCAATATATATATATATATATATATATATATATATATATATGTATATATATATATATATATAGCTTGAAATTAATTTTAGGAGATAAGAGATTGGATTTAATTATTTTCTCTAACATTCTGTTGAATTCGTTTTAATCTGTGACATTTTGTTTGGCTTGATTCCAATTCGACCCAATTCCTCCGATCAAATCGTCGGATAAATCAAAACAATTTGTGGAAAAGTGTTGTTTCCTTCTTCCAAAATGTTTCAGAATATTTTAATCTTCGGTCAATTGTGATTTTTAATTAATAAACAACAAAATCACAATTAAACGTCGCTGAACGTGAACTGGATTCGATCCACGATTTTATATCTTTTACTTATATTCTTCGAAGTTTTTTTCCTTTTGTATTATTGCCGAAAATTCCGAGCAACCTCTGGAACTTTTGCACAATTATGTTAAATAAAGAAAGCTTAGTCTGACACAAGGACAGATGTTTTAAAATATTTAGAACACGCAAGATAGCTAAAATAATATCTTTGTGACTACTTCGATCATTCAAATGTTTATGTTTAGCGTACATCTCCATTTTGTTTTTTATAAAAAAAAATTCACATTCTGATTGTGTGAAACACGTGATTCTTAATCTTTTTCAAATATTTTCTTTTTAGGGTCCTTTTTTTAATACCTTCCTTCTATGTGAGGAAATTATTTGCGGGATGATTTCGCTAATATTTTCATTATTTCAAAAATGTAGGAGAAAGACATAATTAATGGTTTGGATTTTCTTTTTTCTGAAACAAAATTTTATAAATCAGAAAATCCCAAAACATCGATAGAAGTAAAATAAAATAAAATAAAATAAAGTAAAATAAAATAAAATGAAACCAATTATTATAACTAAAGAACCAAAGGTAAATAAATAAATAAAAACAATTGTGAGGAAATCGGAGGGACAGATACAACAACAATGGTGTCAATTGAAAATCAGTTCTATCGTCCATGATTACAAAGTGGCCAAGGGAATTTCAAATGAAATTAATCGGAATCTCTGGGGTTGTAAGGGGTGGAGTTAAGCGTACCATTCAGATATTAATTAAAACATTACAATAATAATGACTTGGTTAAAAAAAATATTTCAGTAATAAAAAAGGCAAGAAAAATATTTTTAAAAATATGATTTGTTTTACTGTAAAAATTCCTGTAGATTTTCATATTTCCAAATACCAAATAAAATGAATGTTGTCATTTTTTATTTTTTTAGTTGCTTTTTTAAACTGAAAATTCTAGTTTAGTGTCTTTGTGTTGATCATCACTTTTCAAGAAAAAATATTGAGTTCTTGTTTTTTGATGACATGATAGGTAGCGTAATAGACACACTGGGAAGGTTTACTTATTTATTTATTTATTTATTATTATTATTATTATTATTGTTAAATTTATTATTATTATTATTTTAATATTATTAGTATTATTATTATTAGCAGTAGTAGTAGTAGTAGTAGTAGTAGTAATAATAATAATATTTTGAGGATATTTTCCAACCCTCACTATGAGCTTGTTAAAAGCATTTTTAATTTCGCATTTTTACCACTCTAAATGGCTCTTAGACATCCCACCATTTTTTAACACCTCACCCCGTTTATTACGAGCTCCCGTCCCGATTATTAAGATCCTCTTTGTATTAGTCAAATGAGAATAGGGATAAATTTTATCGTCGAGAATTGCGAAAATGGAAAGAAAATGTGATCGTTTTACCTTTTTTCTTTAAATTTTTTTTTTATTCTTTT
>OZ010592.1:1488794-1513794 GCA_963932145.1 Acanthosepion lycidas
AAGGCGAATAAATTTCATGTTAATTGTCAAAACGGGAAACAAGAAAGCTAACATTCGAAATTCTCACAGCTTGTTTCTTAGGTTTGAACAATAACATATGTAAATAACCACCTATATCAAACATTAAACAATCCAGATAAATAAATGAACAGACTGAGATAGATAGATAATGAATAGATTGATATATATATATATATATATATATATATATATATATATATAGAGAGAGAGAGAGAGAGAGAAAGAGATAAAGGCAGATAGATAATGAATAAACTGATATATATATATATATATATATATATATATATATATATATATATATATATATATATATGTTTGTATGTATATCGATACATAGATGGATAGACATGAATAGACTGAGAGATAGAGGTGGGAGAGAGAGAGTGATAAAGCGTCAGACAAGTGAGACCACAAGTTATAATGCTAGATCAATAGATGTACTTAAAGCAAATAAGTTCCTATATACACATGAATTGTCTATTTTAATATTTGTATAGTTTCGTTTTATTTTTTGTTTTGTTTTTTACAATAAAACGATTTCATAAATATTCCGCTGATATTTAGACAATAATTTGTTCATTTAAAGTATTTGTTCTTCTCACTCGACGAATTCTAAGAAGGTGCTTTTATATGTTTCAGGTGACTTCTTAAGTTACAGGTGAAATATTATTGCGAGAGTTTTATTGAGAGATATTTACTTCTTTCCTTGTCTCTGTTCCTTTTTTCCATCTTTCCTTCTTTCTTTTCTTCTATTTGAGATTAATATCTCAGATTTTACTTTTCCTAAATTCTACAATTTGCCATCTAAAATATTTTATTAAACCAACTCATATGTTTGAGTTTCTCTTATATAAATTTATTGCATACCGGGGACTATAAATATTTATACTAAAATGCCAACTTTTACTTTTTTATGCACTCGTATTGCTACTCGCACACACACATACACACACACGTGTATATATATATATATATATATATATATATATATATATATACACACGTGTGTGTATATATATACACGTGTATATATATATATATATATATATATATATATATATATATATATATATATATATATTTCTGAGATGAGTTATTGTAACTATTTACACTATTTACATTGTTCGGACTGTTGTCCTGATCTTTGTTGTCATATTACCGAGGTTTCGGTCATTTTACGGTGTGGCCTTCTTTAGGAGATATTAGTTGGAATTTCTGAGCGAACCCTTTATTTAGTCCACGTGGCAGAAACTAAGGTACCCAAATCCATGGCACGTGGAATTCGGAGAATCTGCTCCCGTTAAATAAATTTAGGGTTCGATCCGAAATTCCAAGTAATATCACCTGAAGATGACCGGATCGTACAACGGCCGAAACGTCGTAAATATGGCAATAAAAATGAGGGCAACAGTCCGAATAATGTAAATAGTGTAAACACGTATGTACTGTTCAAAATTTGCTATATTTATACGGCAAAATGTATGTATATATATGTTTTTGTGTATATACATATATATATACAAAAGAAAAGATGAGAGGAAACCATTTGACGAAACCCATATATATATATATATATATATTTCATTGAATGTGATAGAAAAGAAAAAGTATTTTTAAGTTTTCTTTTTGATTTTCTTATAGTATTTAGTTTTTCTTTCATACATTTTTTCACTTTGTATGAATGCAACTGTACGTATATATATATATATATATATATATATATATATATATATATATTTCATTAAATGTGATAGAAAAGAAAAGGTGTTTTTAAGTTTTTTTATGTGTTTCTTTAAGATTTCTTTTTGAAGAACTACGATTAATGGATTCTACAAAAACACTTGAAACAATTGCCATTATGGACAGCTTCTGCACCCGAATTAAACTAAAAGCACTTTAGAAAAACTCAATAAAATTTTTTTTATTAAGATTTTCTCTCCTCTGTCATATTCAGACATGTATAAAAGAAAGGTTGCTGCCAAAATACACAATATATATATATATATATATATATATATATATATATATATGTGTGTGTGTGTGTGTGTGTGTGTGTGTGTGTGCGGGCGGATATCAAAGGAGTGTCAGAAAAACCTGTTCATCTAAATATTTGAGTTCAAAACTGATCAGAACTTTGTAAAAAGATCGTTTTTACAAATTTGTTTTTCAGCAATTGTTTTATATAGATTACCTTTTCTCGCGTATATACAGAGAAAGTCAGAATGTTGAAATATAACATCAATCTGCTTAATGACAAAAATTTTATATCTGTATTAATATAATATATATATATATATATATATAAATACATTATATACATATATAATATATATATATTTATTTATACGGTGCACGATTAAAATAAATATATATATATATAATTAATAAACATATATATATAACAATATACTTATATAGTGCAGGATTAAAATTTAAATATCAAAAGAAGGGACTCTTCCTTTCAACACCCAGCAATTATATTAATTATTTTAATCAGAATTTCAAACGGACAAAAAAAAATAGGTTAATTTTTCCATTAATTATATCGTCATAAACCTGAATTAATCAGTTTAAAGACATGGAACAAATTTCCATTCTTCATTTTTTCACAATGATATGAATTAAAGTTTAACAATTCTCATACAAACATTTATATATATATATATATATATATATATATATATATATATATATATATATATATACATTTTGTTCCTCAGCCTTTTGTACCAAACTAGAGTGGCAATAGTCAATAAGTTAAATGTTTAATCAACTTATATATATATATATATATATATATACGGTAGCTGTTCTAATGCCATGTGTTGCAAGATTTACCCGTCTTGTGAGTTCAGATCTCGATATCCGTAACTAAACTGATAAAACCTTTAAATAAGTTAAGTAAATAGCATCCACACACATAAACGGAGAGGGAGAGAGAGAGAGAGAAAGAAAGAGGGAGAAAAAGTTAGAGAGAGAGGGAGAGAGAGACCCTATCATTTTTAAAGATATTCTTTGTTCTTACATAAGCAAAAACTATCAGATATAAATGTGTTGAAAGAAATTAATCAATAATGATTCCTTATCGATTTTAGATTTCCTCCTATTTCTATTTTTCAACTTCCTGTCGGTCAATATAACGATGTCATTTTCGTATGCGAACGCATCTTTTCTATAACAAATAATATTTTTTTATATTTTCTCCAACTTTTGATCATTTCATCCCGATAATCGTAAGTGGGTTTTAAATGTGTCAGGTCTCAGGTCAGTGAGGTTAAACCCAACAAACCAATTTATCCACTTTGTGTAGTCAGTAGAAACGTCATCTTTTTCATTTACAATAGTTGTTGTGAAACGTCATTCCAATACTCTAGCACTGAATGACTTCCCCAATAAAAAATGTTGTTGGCACAAGGCCAAATTCCAAGAGCACTCATTGAAATAAAAACGCACTGTCAATGGCTTGCGATATCCGCAAATAAGAATCAAGGCAATGAATCACTAAACTGTTGCACATAACTTTTTGGTAGATAAGATTTTTTGACAATTATCATTGGAAATTGTGGGGGGTTTTTTTTCCCCTGGGCTTGACTGGTGGGCTGGGTTCGTGGTGGAAAACAACACAGAAGCAGGCGACAAGTATCTATCAATCAGTATTTACTAAGCTTGTTAAACACTTAATGCCTGAGATTCGCATATGTGATATTTTAAGCTTAACGTCTTTATGTTTTGCCTTTTATGTTTTGCATTGTTGTTATCGTCACAACGTTTCGATAATTGTGCTCTCCGGCCTCCTTCAGGTGTCTGCCTTCGTACTTGATGACCCTGTCTGATTTCCACGCTTAGGAAATATTTCCTTTTATTTAATAATTAATACTCATCGGTTTTAGTCACTTTTATGAAATTTGCACATTTTTTTTTTCTAACCGAACCAGAATGGGACTTTTCAGCGTTACCAGACACAGGGATCGAACTTACACCTGTCAGAAAAGCAACGTTTTAATCCATTATGAGATTCCAGAACCTTAAACCTAATGCGTAACAACTAAGTGCTGCATGCTTTTTCGAATAGCAAAATATATAATAATAATAATAATTTATCATAAAAATGCCAACAAAATATTTTTTAACACTTTTAGGCACGCGGACAAATCGAAGTAAATTGTCACTGCGTTATGCCAATTTCCAATGAAAGGAGGGCCTGCATGCATGCCTAAAAAATCAGCATTTGAAATCCTGTTTTGTTACCGCATCTAGAACGCCCATAAGTGACGTGAATGCGAAATATTTAGTTCTAATCTGCATAAAGAAGTCAATCGAACCTAACAAGAGGTAAAACAACGACGACGACGTTGCCATGTCGACAGGAATTTTTCGAGGTGGGAGTTTCTCTATGGCTGGGGTAGTGGTTTATTTATCTCCCTTCGGTGGTAGAACTAAGATAAAAGGACAGGATTTCGAGTGCTGATTTTATAGGCAGGCAAATCATACCCACTTAGCAAATTGGCCCAGCGGAAACTTCCTATTCTTTAATTTGGCTTTGCGCCTAATTTTAGTAAAAATTTAAATATATTTTTAAAGTCGAAATAGGAGTCCTTTTCAAGAATCATGAACATCAGCATCAGCAGCATCAAATAGTAGTAATCGTCGTCGTAGTAGTAGTGGTAATTTAACCCCCAATGTTACTTGGTGAATGTGTGTGTGTGTGTGTGTGTGTGCAGTTCTGTGTGTTCGTCCATGCGTGTCGCACGTGTTAATATCTTTATTTGTTTACTTATCGCTTTTATCTAATTATTCCTTTATTTATCTATTTTAGTGTGTGAGGTCTGCGTCGCAGTAAATAACTCATAATTTACATTTCTTTCTTCTGCTATTATGAGAGTAACACAATTCAGGAAGTTGTGGAGAGCCATGATCCACTACTTCTTTATTAGAGAGTTATAATTTAAGTTCATTTGTTTCGTAAGCCAAATTTTGACGCTATTAACTGGTCCACTTAAGGCAAAGCTGATTGTTCGAGACTTCGATGTGCCTTGTCCCTTCAGGACATGGGTAATTAAGTGTCTCCATAACTTCCTATTCTTTGTAGCTCTTAGTAATGTCTGTTTTCTTACCATCCCTCCAGACCCCACCCCCCTTGTTTCACTATCGACTCATATAAACTAGTCAGGTAGATGTTCCGCTGACTACTCTCTCCTTTTTACCTTCGATCCTGTGAAGGTCAAATTTTTCTAGCCCTCCTTCCTCATTATATGACCCAGAAATTTCAACTGTATTTTTCTGATACCGAGTGTAAGTGTCCTTTTTGTCTCCATTTTCCTTAAAACTTCATTGGAGTTTACACGCTTTGTTCATGGAATTCTCAGCATCCTTCTGTAGAACCACATTCCTCTTGCCTCAATTCTTTTCATCTGCAAGAAATTTGTCCTGACTCTAATGCCATATAGGTGGATTGATATTACATATCAGTTCAGCACTTTTTTCTTTGTTTCTAACAAAATCTTCCTGTTTATTTTGGCGCCTGATGAAGACCGTTTTTATTTTATTTTATTTTTTCTTTTGCAAACTTCTTTTATAAGTATTTCGCTAATATTCTACGGTCTATCATCAATTGGTTCCTCGTTAATACAGCCCTGCGCCAGTGTAATCTTAGTACACACACACACACACACACACACACATATATATATATATATATATATATATATATATATATATGACTGTTGTTGAAAGGTTGTGGGCCCGAAATAATTCTGTTGTTTCTTCAGACATGGGAGGGGGAGTGATTCTGGCTAAAATCATTTCAGAGTGTGCCCATCATAGTATGTTGGCTAGCAAGCTAGTCTCATCGGCCCATTGTTGTAGGTTCGATTTTCAGTGTGGGTCACGCTACTGAGTTCCTGTGATAGACATCAAAAATATAAAAAAAATTAAATAAAATGTCTGATGACCTGCTTCGAGAAGCTATAATCAATGACTGGCCAAGATGTCAAATGCTGATTGTACAAGACTAGCATACACTTCCTACTTATCAGACTGAAAATGTGTTGCGTCAATCCTCTGTATTAAGGATCTGCGTATTTTTAAAGGGTACATTCCAACACCAGACACCGCATATGTGTCAGTGTGAATGTGAGTGTGTATGTGAGTGTGTATGTGAGTATGAATGTATGTAAAATTCATTTCGAATTTGATAGAATGACATTTATCTACTCAACGTCAGTAAAACTGTTTAATATGTAAATTGATAATAAATAAGAGAGAATATTATTATTCTATTTTCTAATTGTCTATATTTTATTAGAATCACTTTTACGCAAGTTCAACCTCCACAGATAAAAATTAATTGAAGCTTCTTTGACACCGATAATTGCTAATAGACTTTTTTTCTGCCTTCGATAAGGTTTCTTCAGTTCTTACCTGCTAATTTCGACCATTCTTCAATACAGAATCATTCCAAATTCCATTCAGTGTCCATGGTTTCTATTTATGAATAGAAATGTTCAATTGGATTCGGTTCAAGCTACTGAGAAGGTCATTCTTTTACCATTATCTCAATTTTTTTAAAACTATTTTAAATTAGTTTTCGAAGTATGCAGGGTCGTTGTTTTGTTACTCCATGAATCGCTTACAAAATCTAATCGGGAGAAAAAGGGTAAAACTTCTTCGAAAGAATCGACTGTTTAACAAACCCCTTTGCAAGATTTTGTTGCAGGTACAAATATTAATGATAGCAAGCAGTACGGGCATAATTAAGAAGACGGTAAAAAAAGAGGAGAACAATTTCAGTAGTTTAATAAGAAAGAAAGAAAGAAAGAAAGAAAGAAAGAAACCGGTTATCGTTTCTCAATCTTCAGAACTCGATTGAGAAAGTTTATGTTGCGCACAACACACTGAAAGAACGCATGTAATAGAAAATATACTGCGACGAATATATATTTTAAAGACAAATCACATTGAGTCCCAGCAACCATTCCTTCCTTGTTTACATAAGGACGATTGCCTTAGCCTAATAAAAAATAAATTCTAGGATTTTTAGATAACAATCTGAATGTGACCTGCACTGAATTGAGAACATATCCTCTCAATAAATCGTAACATACTCCCTATTTTGTGTAAGGTTTTCAACGATTGCATACTCGGATAATAGCAGACTTATGCAAATTACCTACTCGTCCTTTTTCTAATGGACGCCGGGATATAATGACCAATTCCTTTCTCTATAAGTTAAGTGTTCCTATCTATTCAGTCAGCTTCGAAAAGACATTTAAATAAAGAAATTACAGAATTAGCTTTAAAGTTAGGTCAGTTCTCTTTATGGACGGATCTGATCATAAATTGAGAAGAAATCATAATTTGCGGAATATCCAAAAAATAACATTGTCCGACACAGGTGGTGATTTCCTTACAAATCTCGCACAAGTTTCGCTAATCCACAACAACCTGAGATACACAGGGACATTTTCGAAACCAAAAAGGTTTAACTTACAAAAGTGGGCAATCTTAGCATTAATGCTAGATTACACCAACTCTAGAGGGTAGTCATTTCCAGAAAATATTTTACTTGCAAATTCTAATTTATGTTCTAATTTCTGTTTAGAACTGATCAATAAGTTCCGGTGGAATAAGATTTTTACAAGATTAATTTTATACCGTCCAGGACAAAATGAATCTCAGTGAATATGTAATCCCGTAAACATGGGTTTCTTGTACACAGATGTAACAATCTTGTAACTCTGTATTTGTACAAACACATCCAAAAATGGTAATCGCTCTCCCTTTCGCAAACTAAACAGAAAACCGCATGTAATCCGTCCAGAACGACATAAAATGCTTCTGTGTCTGACTCACTGTTGAACACACAAAAGGTGCCATCGACGTAACACACATAGCAGTTTCGCTGGTTAGCACTGGGAAACAATAATTGCTCATAAAACCCCGCGAATATGTTAGCCATCACAGGCCTCAAAGGGCTACCCATTGCTATCCCGTCAATCTGCTTGTACATTATATGGTCAAAACTGAATTCGAGCGACATAGCACCAAATTTAATAAGCGGAACAAAAACAGTTCCTGGAATATTTCGGGGGTGAAAGATGACCGTACTACAGAGCATCAGCCTAGTTTCCAGGAGAAAATTTCTCGCCGAGTTGCAATTCCCGTTGGGTTCGTAAATACCCTTGGGGAATGTATGAATTCACATCTTCCCCTCCAGCTACGGGTTAATTAGTAAGACTTGTAACGCTAAAACTTTATTATTTCCGAAAAAAAAATTCTTACAATCTAAAAACTACTTTCTGGCTTTCGATAACCTGTAAAGGATTTGATAAGCCGTAGAAAACGGATCAATCAAGCAAGCAAATCTCTCAATCTTGGAGATTTTATTGACACTTGCTGCGCTAAAACTGTTAAAAATACCATCCCAACTATCCTGCTAAAAATATTTAAAATTTTATTTTTTTTATATTCTGTCAGACATTTTATATTTTTTTAAAGTCTAGTGTTACTGTTTATGTCTTTAAAGTACAATTTTGGTTTTGTTTCACCAAGCAACCGAATTTCATTAATCATTTGATTGATCCCAAACCTTTTTAACCAATACTAAAAAAGAAAAAAAAAGATTCTTCAATAGTGGTTTCTCTCTGAAATTTATGTCCGTTCAATGTTTTTAAATTTTAAAAAAAATTTAAATGTCTAAATTTAAAAAATTTAAAAATTTAAATTTAAAAAATTAAATTTAAATTTAAAAAAAAAAATTAATTAAATTTAAAAAATTTAAAATGTTCTAAAATTTTAAATATATATGACATCATATATGACAAATTTTAAATATATATATGACATCGCTTTCTTTGAGCAATGGAAAAAACACGTTCGTTAACTCCGATTTCAGCGTCTAAATTCTTTATATATATATGTGTGTGTGTGTGTGTGTGTGCCTGTGTGTGTGTGTACTCTGAGTTTCCTAGAGATTGTATTTTCTCGTCAGAAGCTATATTGTTTGAACAGATAAGAGAACATTTAATTCATTAATGCTCTACCTCATATCCAACACTTTCATTACAAAAACTATTTCCCTTAAAAGCGTTAAATTCCTGGTCGTACAATTTTTTGCAATTTTTTTTTTTTCGTTTCTAGAAATACAATGTTTGTTAAGGAGAACAATATTAACCCTGACATTAATGAATCAAATTCTACATGAAAACTTTAACGCGTGTTTTCATATCATTCTCCCTGTATTATTTCTCTATATTATTTTATGGAAGTATTTCAACAATTATTCATGTTTTTCATATTGAGTTGCCACTTTGAGTAAATTCATATCTCTCTCTCTCTCTTTCCTTCTCCCCCCTCTCTCTCTCTCTATCTATCTATCTATCTCTATCTCTCTCGCTATCTCTCTCAAGCCTAACAAGCATTTCACAACAGTGTGTGATTTACCAGGACATCTACACATCAATATGGCACATTTTCTTGCCCGACTTGGTTGTACGTATCATGAGTTTCAAGTGACCTAAAAATCATTTCGCCACAGCTGGCTGATCGTTTGAAAATGCTTTTAAGATTCTTATTTGGTTTCATTTTAAAAATAAAATGACATATATCCTTTGCTTTGTTGCATATAAAGAATGTTAAGTATATTTGTCGCATTTATTTGGTAATTTTCTCGTTTTAGAAGTGAAAGGCCAATAATAAGATGGAATAAAAGTAGCAATAAAATAACTGTAATCATGTAAAGTGTATTGAACCAGAGTGTTGGAGCAAAAAGCAATAAGAAGAAGATGGGGTAAAACTAGTAATAAAATAATAACAGTTTAAAGACTTCATCAAAAACGACGAATAAAGATGATATGAAAAAATCGGGAGGTGAAATGACAGAATGACAAGAGTTATATGGCCCGTTTAAGAAGGAACACTGACGTGGTCGAAATGGTTGAGGCGCTGTCCATAAAATCAGTACACGAAGTCGAAAGCCGAAAACCACTTGATTATCACTGATTTCTCGTCTGTTTTCCCAAACAGTCGAAAAGTGTACCGACTTGTTTTGATAAATAGCAGCAATTAAGTGAAACCGGTTGTTGTTGTTGTTGTTGTTATTATTATTATTATTATTATTATTATTATTATTATTATTATTATTATTAGGGCATGTCTTAAGCAGTTTTGTTTTCACAGTTATTTACTTAAAAATTTATTTCATCTACATATATAAAGACGATTTATGATTCCAATATATTATTATTATTGAGTGGACAGCAATTCAAAATGACGTGGGGTACATATATACATATATATACAAAGCTCAATATAGTCATCTTAATATCCAGTCTAACATAAGAGTTGGTACATCCACCATAGCGAGGTGTGCGCAATATGGTGACAGGTTTTCATAAAATCATAACAAAACCACGCTGGTGGGATGCAGTTAAAAATAACTTCATGTCGAGTAACCCCAGTCCGTTTAGGAATGGGGTCCCTAGCTAAAGGTCTTCCCGACTCGGATTGAGGAATCGGAGAACCGAGTTCGAATTCCAGTTGAATCCATTACATTCACTTACGTGCTAATACCCTTGGGAAAGGTATGAATCCTCTTCTCTCCCCCCCCACCAGCTATGGGTAAATAGCAGGACAGACTGGGGTCTATAGCCTAGGATGGCAACTGATCAACCACAGAAAGAAATGACAACCTACTACAGGAAAAAATCTGCCTCGTCAACCATGTATCGAAAGATACATGATCGCCTACGCGTGTATCACGCATGGCACACAACTGACTGAAGACGTGAAGCTTGAATGATATTTATCATTCAAGCTTGAGGAAGCCAACCGCTTAAAACCCGGCCATGTTGCTACCTCACTACTTCCGCTCATGAACAGAGATGCATAGTGGTCAGCCTCTAGGGAGCAGGCCAAACTGGTTAAGGTCAGTGGCAAGCAGCTATGTGGTATTAAAAGGAATATTTACTGTGGCACATCTTAATTCACCACAAAAAAAAAAAAACATGTACATGTTAACACCGCCCTCCCCAATCAATTAAAATCAAAAAGCCATGTGAGCCTGATGTAGCACCAAGGTGTATTTTTATTATAACTAGATTTTTTTTTTTTTTTTTTTTTGCAAGATTTAGTATTGTTGAAGTTATCGCTAACATTTTTAATCGAGATTTACAAACTCTACGTTTCGCTCAATTTCGCAAACCATTCGATGAAATCTAAAAACTAAAAGAAAAGATATGCAGAAAACAATATTGCATTTTTATTAAATAAATATTTGTTTTTCTTAACCATTAAATTGTTTTTAAAATAAATAAATTAAATATTTTGTTTTTTAAAATAAATAAATTAAATATTTTACATGTTAAATAATAAAACTTTTAATTTTTCCAAAAAAATGAATGAAAATTTATTGCACTAAGCTATGCACCCTAGTAAAACCAACTGTACTTTGTACCCACTCACCTGTTTGTACTTCTCCCCAAAATTTCGATCGGTCAGTATATGGCTATTTTAGAAGGCGTGACAGACAGACTAACAGAAGTCACAGAATTTTATATATAGATTATTATTAATAGTAGTTGAGTAGTCAGTGAGTTTTTACATTTCTATGTAGATATCAATTCCCTGTTATCGCTTGAAATCAAGTAAGAGCGAGTGCCCTAAACTCGACATCACCTTCCATGGTATCTTGGTCGATTTTAACAGGACCTTTATTCTGCCCTAGAGGATCCCTTCATTCTTTTGGCAAGAGTCACTGAAACTGTTTCCAGTTGGTCAATGATAATGGGTTTGTCTCTGATTTTCCATCTTCAACATTTTCTTCACTTCTCGTGCAAGATCCTGATCCTTTTTCTAATTAGTTTCGGCTTCAAATCTGTACTATGGCAGATGCCATCTTCTCCCTTCGATATGTAGACTCTTTCCATTGTGTAATATTGATTTTATTGTTTTATTCTTATTATCTAAGATAGCTTCTGGTTCACCACCATCATCATCATCATCATCATTATTATCATTATTCCCTTTTATTTCTGTTAGATATTTATTTCCTTCCGGTCCCCAACCAGAGACCTAAGGTCAGAAATGGCACCATGAGATTTTCACTGAGTAGTTTTGTAAAAAAAAAAAGAAGAAAAAGGTAACTTAAGGTGACACACATTTTACATAGATAAAATCCTTCATAAGGTGTGAACTGTACTTATGAGTACAATTTTTTGTGTTTCTTAAAAGAATGGCTTACCAGGAATTTCCTCAATAAGTCTATCGGAACCTTTTCCAACCAATCCGAGGGCTCCAACTACAACTAGAATTATTGATGTCTTCATGTGTCACATTTTTTAGATTTCCACTTCAAGATCCTTGTATTTTGATAGTTTTTGAAGATCTTCAGAGATACATTACAATCTGCAGGGACTGCTATGTCAACACGAAAACACATTCTATTTTTGTTGTCTTGATCATGATATCTGGGCTATTAGCTTTGAGTGTTCCGTCTTTGTGTCTTGTAAATTCACCTAAAATTGTTTTAGGCCCTATCTTTGTAACCCGGTCTGGGTGATGTTCATACTAATTTCTTGCAGTTTCCTTCCGCAAAAAGTTGCATATTTTCCAGTGCAGATATTGGCCCACTCTATCATGCCGAGTTTATATTCTGTGGGTGCCAATATGTATGGGTGCTTTGTAGCAAGCATTGGTCCTGTGCAGCAAGAAAAAACCTTCAGTTTCAGCTTTTAACTCTGCAATACGTGACCACTAATGGTTAGGGGTTATTATTATTATTATTATTATTATTATTATTATTATTATTATTATTATTATTATTATTATTTCTAAATGTCGGGAAACCAGTGTTGATAAAACAAATGGCAAAACTTTTCATCAAATTTCCTTAAATTCTGTTTTTTCTTCGAATAAAGTTTCTAAATGTTCATGTCTCGATTTCTATTTATTGAACAGGTTTCTATAAATGTCTAGATAAAAAGTTGTATCGTTTATAACGGGATAAAAAATTCATTGTAATAGTTTATGACGATCGTGTTGATATTTAATACGACACTTATTATTATTTTTTTATTATTTAGTAGTAGTAGTGGTCGCTATGTTGATGGCATTAGTAGTAATAGTAGTAGTATAGAGATATTTTAAGTAATTTCCCACTATTACTATTTATTTCCCTGAAGCGAAATTTCGTGCAGTTGTAAGCAAAATAACAATTGCATGGCGTGCACACAAACACATGCAGTGATGGAGTGCTCATGCACTGTGCCGTTTTAACAGCGGGACTCGTGAGCAAGAATTCAAGAGCTTCGGAGAGAAAGAAAGAAAGAATCAGCACTTCAATAACAATAACAATTCTTTACCACTTCACACCTATCTAGCGAGGTATCTATTTCACTCTCTCACACTTCCTCTATCTCCCCTATCTCTCTCTCTCTCTCTCACACACACACACACTCTCTCTCTCTCTCTCTCTCTCTTTCACACACACGCATAAAGTTTATACATTACCTATCTACCTACCTATATATAGATGATGAGCAGACTGATATCTATCTATCTATCGATCGATCTCTCTATCTGTCTGTCTGTCTGCCTGTCTACCTCAGTCTGTTCATATCTATCTATCTATCTATCTATCTATCTATCTATCTATCTATCTATCTATCTATCTCAGACTGTCGCCTCTTGACCCCAGTGTGCAGTTTTATATTTACATACGCTCTATCTCTGATATTGAGCACTTTCACCCATAAATACAGCATCCCTTAAAACTATATTTTGCCATGGATATATATATATATACATATATATATGTGTGTGTGTATATATATATATATATATATATATATATATATATATATATATATATATATATATATATATATATATATATATACAGAGAGAGAGAGATAATGCAGATACTACACTCTGGTCACTCTAATCCTAGATAGACATCCGAATATTCTGAACTTACTCAAATGCGACGTAAATGATTTAGTTTCTTTACGGGCGCTATGCTGGTCCATACATTCATACATACATACATACATGTGTGTGTATGTGTCACCTTCTCTATCGGTATGCATGTATGTATGTATAGACACGCATACGCAGACATCGAACCATATACGCATACCCTGTCTCTTAAATAAACTAAATTTAAATTTCAATGATGTTGATAATAACTTTGAATTAAAACTTTGTTATCCTTTGCACTAGGAGTCATCACTGCATACGTACATACATACATACATGCATTCATACATACATACATACATACATACACACACGTGCGTACGTGCGTGCGTGTGTGTCTCTGTGTGTATTAATTTATTAATAACTTCGCCTATAAACGTCTAGATACCTCCTTTTCTATCTAGTTTTACATACATTAGCACACGCAGGTAAGTATGTCTACATTCTTTGTTAACAACTGCAATGATTCTTCTTATCTGAAATTAATCAGGCATTTTTAAATAAAGAATAATTTTATTCTATCAAATGCTAAATCGCTTTTCACTGTGAAAGATTTCTCTTGTGTAACAGTCATAAGTCAGTTGATTTTTACAACTCCACCTCTCGACGATCACAGCAGTGTTCTTTTTTAATTTAAGAAATCATATATATATATATATATATATATATATATATATATAGAGAGAGAGAGAGAGAGAGAAAGAAAGATAGCAATTCTTTTCAATCTGATATTATATTACTTATTATATAAATGTTATATTGAATACCCATTAATTGTAATGTTTATACGCACAAATACATATATATATATATATATATATATATATATATATATATATATATATATATATATAATTATATATATATATGTTTGTATGTATGGGAGTCAGCTTGGTTGTGCTAGGACGAAGTGACAAGTCATCGTAAAGAGGATTTGAGCGCACTGACCTTGTTCAGATCGTGGATCCCGTCAAATAATTCGCTCTCTTCCAGAAACTGTAACTAAGGTCAGCTCAGCATACTTGCAGTATAAAGCTCTGTGGGTGTTGAACAAATACAAATATGCCTGAGCAGGCGTCTGCAACAAGTATTGGATAGCCACCGTAGTAGACAGCTATAGTAGGCCAGTCATTTATATATATATATATATATATATATATATATATATATATATATATATATATATATATATATATATATATAGATAGATAGATATATGACTCACGTTACATCTCTCTGACCATAGGTCTCATTTAAATACACACGGACACCTACCAAACTTCATCTACAACATATTCGTTCATAATACAATTTTAATAGCATCATCCACAAGAAAAAGACTATAATTAATGGAAACATTATTAATATAAAAAAGACAACACTCAATAACACCAACTATTATAAGAACACAAGAAAATTTAAATAAAACACTTAACCAAAGTACCTTGTCAGTCGTTTTTAATATATATATATATATATATATATATATATATATATATATATATATATATATATATATATATGTATTTATGTATGTATGTATGTATGTATGTATGCGCGCGCGCGTGTGTGTGTGTGTATTTTTGTGGGCTGTGTGGTTGTATATTTTCTGAGTATACCCCACTCAACGCTACTATCATTATGAAACACATTCACGATACAGATTGCAATTATTTTGCAATAAAATTCAAAATTCAAAATTCAACGATCTTTTAAATAAAAGTTAATTATCACCAGATTATTCAAGAGATTAATTTTGATGCTGGTAGATTTTTTTTTTTTTTATAATCTTCGATTCTGTTAACAAAATCTGTTCACATTTTTAAAATATTCACAATACTTTTCGGAAATTGTTTGAATTTTGAACCTAAAATGTTATTTTGAAACACTCGATAATTTCACGTAAAATTAAATAACTAAAAATATACAACAGCAATCTAAAAGGCCATTTTCTTTATACTAAAATACCTATTAAATTTTTATATCTATATAATTTTTTCTTTATTTTATTCGAGATTTTATTATCCAATGTTTTAAAGTATACTAGAGACATTGCAAATAATGAATCAACTTGACCGTCCCATTTTATACGTCGACGATTGATCATTAATGGACGACGGCTTAACCATTTAGGCTAGCAATGCAGTTATGATTATTCATTTAATAATAGGATTTGTCTGTCTAAAATTTATTCTTAATTTTGAAAGTGTTTAATAAAACACTCACACAGGCTTCAAATTGCTTTTATCATGTGGAGATATGCGTTTAAATTGTTATACCTATAATTTCCACACAAAGGTACTTTGGTATAAATATCTTCTCCCTTCTGATCTTTATTATTACCCTTGGAGATATGACCAAAAGCTATCTATCTATCTATCTATATATATATATGTGTGTGTGTGTGTGTGTGTGTGTGTGTATCTGTGTGCAGTTTCTAAAAAACAATTTTTTTATTAATCTGATAAATTTTATCACGAAAAAGTTATTGTTAATAGATACCCATATTTATTTATTAAACACTATATATATATATATATTGTGTGTGTGTGTGTTGTTATAAATTCTTCATTAAGGCATATTTGGCTAAAAACGTCAGAGAAATTTCTTTCATTTCAATTAATTTTTCTTGTTAACATACAAATAATTCTTGTCTGGATACAATAAGCCTTTCAAAAGACAGAAAAGTTTTCAAATGTTTCAGATCGCATATTTCCTGACCATTATCAAGATCGGAGACTTTACAACATGGACAACAAATTGACAGATGTCAGTCATTTGTAAAGCTTCACTTTCGTCTTTATAGCGTTTTCCGTTTGCATTATATGATGACGACACAAACGGCACAACATACACGGGAAATTCTTGCCTGAAAAACAGATCTTATTTAGTCTAGGGGTTTTAACAACTGCACACACACACACAGATACACGCATACACAGACACACACATAGAAATACAATATCAGTTATCAAAAACAGTTCGAAACCGACTGAAAAATAATTTGGGCGTTTCTCCGTGGAATTACAATTTGTAACCTATTCTTACAGATCCTTAATATTGAATAGTTTACACAATTTGTACCACATGCTCCCAAATTCATGCCAAATACGTTGTATCTGTACAGAGTTTTACGCAAGGTTTTCAATGTCAGTTTATATTTTTGTACTTTTTAGTGTAAAATTTATATTTCTGGGAAAATCTGAATATTTTTGTAAGTAAACCCTTATTAAATATCTTATACCTAATGGATGAGATAGTTGCATATTTCCAATAATTATCAAAGAGATTCGAGAAAAACGAAAACGTCAAACATTTATGAAATATTCAAAAATGCATCATGTGTCTCGGGAGGATGAAATAAGGAAACGACAAATATGAAATGAAATATCAATTGCGCAACCTCACTACACACACATATAGAAACATTTAGATAGATAGATAGATAGATAGATAGATAGATAGATAGATAGATAGATAGATAGATAGATAGATAGATAGATAGATTTTACTAAGCAAATCAATGTCTTCGCAAGAAAGCTGATTTTAAAGAACAGAAGTTGGTAAAGTTTTCGGAATATACTTATACAATATTCTGTGAGTGTTGATAGGATCTAGAATTCGAACAAAATTGCAGGAATCAAAGTGGGAAACCTTTTTATTGATAACGCGTTTCGCCTTCCTTCCCATGTACTTCCATTTAATGTCAATGCATAGAGATTTTAATTTGGGGTGTAGATTATCGAACTGCGTATGTTTTATGTTATTGATACTTCGATGTAGATGATCTGACCATGTTTTTTACAAGAGGTTAATTTGTCGAAGTGCCAATCTGCTTTTTATGTTTTTATTCTCCCCATCTCATCTGCAAGCATTCGTGAACATATCTGCGGAATATATGGTTTGATGTTCTTTTACTATTTGATGCGTGCTTTTAGGGATGACTTTTTCATAAATGCAGGTCAGAATCATTTTTCTATTTCTGTAAAAATCGACTGAAATTTTCTGATTTCATCACTTTGGATTCTATACCCTACTGACACATATCCTGTCGACATCGAAAACTCAAAGACAAATCTATACTTAATCCAAAAACACAAAAATCTCTTGCCTTCAGCCCATTCTTACAGAAATATGTTCACGAATACCTTAAATCCAAGATACTGTGTTAGTTTCAGTTTATAATATCCGTTCTCATGAAAAGATATTGACAAAAACTTATTATGGGGTGTCAAGCTTTATCAGATAAACAAATCAAGTTCAGATTTTTGTTTATAAATCAGTCCAAAGGATATAGGCCATAGAATCATATATTTATTTAACACAATATCCTATATTTTTCTTATTTTATTAACTCCCGAATCGTCTGCTAGTCATTCTATTAATTGGTGTCATTAAAACCTTTTGGGCAAGATGGGCAATAACTTTGCAGAATATAAAGAATCATTCATAAATATCGTCTTTAGTTTAGAGTTTCTCGGTTTTGACTTGTACTATTAAAAAGAAAACATTTTGTCCAAAAGGTTGAAATAATTGTGTACATTTACCGTGTCTGTCATTTTTAAATTGATCAACTTTGAAGGCAGCCATAATTATACTGTCGACAAAACAGGCCTTATAAAATGATCTTCACCCAATCGCCGTTTTCTTCTAAGTTGTATTTGTTGAGAGTTTTCATAAAGAAGCGTGTCTCTACCCAATTGTCACGTCCATCCAATGTAGCTCTATATTCATCACTGTTGAGAAAGAAGTTTTCATGTACTTCTTCACATAATTTATACATTTCTGTTTGTGTTGTTTATTTAAAGGTGATAGTTTCGTTGCTTTCACGCCTTTATCCAATCCACTTAATATTCAAAACATTAACCAATACAATTTTCTTGTTTATTATGATTATTACTCTTTTAAATCTTTGCCAAATTTTTTTGTGACATTCTTAAAGCCGGCTTTTTCTTTTATTATTATCTTGTGAATGTTCTTTGATTTTTGTTAAGTTTTTAAAATATCCAGCATTCTATTTTTCCATTGCAAATTTGCAATATCTTGTTTCTGATATCAGATTGTCTTTGTTATGAAACACGGCCATTTTTATATCTTTAATTAATATATATATAGGAGGCATGGGGGATTATTGCAAATATTTCTAATAAAATAAAATATTGTCAGATGAATGACATGCAGTATATTGTTCATATTAATGTAAGCACAACCAGAACATTCTACCAACATTGGGTTCTTAATACCAATTTTATTGCGAAAAATCATTGACTTGGGTAAGAAAGATGTGTAATAGATAGATAGATAGATAGATAGATAGATAGATAATCAGGTATACAATACCTGAAATAATGAAAATTTCGATTTCTAATCAATAATATCTGTCTCAGTTGTCTCAATAACTTTATTGACGTTACTCTTTTCCATAGCACATGGTTTTCGCACATCCTTCCTGCTGTTAATATGCGCATGTCTGGAGATCCTCATCATTTCAAGTTTTACTGATCAACTGACTTTCTCAATATTTTGCTAAACATTTTTACAACGTTTTTAAATATGGCCCTTTAAAAAAACACTGAAGAAAACAATAAAAACATTTAATAAGTCAAACCTAAATTAATTTAGTCTCGAAAGAGAAAAAAGTGGAAGCAGTTCACCATGTGCACACGCGTGTGTGTGTGTGTGTAAGAGAGAGGGAGAGGGAGGGAGCGCTGTAAGTTTCTTAAGAGGGCTTACTTTCGGAAGTCATTCTTGGTTAGGCTAAGAGCTTTTGAACACACACACACACACACACACACACACACACACACATATATATATATATATATTAATTTTATTTTTAAAAAATATGATTCCTTCGCTACATAAGAGCCGAAACTCTCAATATAATTATTAAAATTAAATTGAATTAAAGTAACAAGCCCTGTTTCATCCTCAAGCGAAAATTTAGGAATAACCAATCCCCTTCCTGAGGGTGACTGATATGTGGATAAAAATTAACCCTTAGGCCCCTTATCAAAAATATCGCCCCAGCCGTTTCCATAGTAACGAATGAACATGCTTATAACGATGCGTAAATTTCAAGATTGGTTATTCCTACATTTTCGCTTCAACAGGGCTTGTTACTTTAATTCAATTTAATTTTAATAATTATATTGAGGGTTTCGGGTCTCATTTTTGAAACATGAGAACTCTTATGTAGCGAAGGAATCATTTTTTTTTTTTTTTTTAATATTTATAATTTAAGCTCTACTTCTGTATGGAGCACTGTTTTTTTAAAAATAAAAACAAAAATACTAAAGAACTCCGGATTATTTACCTAACGTGTTCTTTCCTATTTTTCTAAATACCTGCTCACACATACACACACACACACACACACACACACACATATATATATATTATTCACTAATATCTGTTTTCCTCTCTCTCTCTCTCTCTTCTCTCTCTCTCTCTCTCTCTCTCTCTCTCTCTCTCTCTCTCTCTCTCTCTCTCTCCACACGCACACATGTATATATTCCTAAAAATCACTGATAGTTATCGATGGGGATCAAGTGACAGTAAATTTCAAACCTTCAACATTCTCATCAGTATTTTTGCTAATTTTAAAAGCATATATTTTCGTTTTCTTTCTACTCCATTAAGTTTTCTTGTAAGAGTCTTTCGAGCCATTCCGGTGCTCCAACCATTATGTACACAACTGTCAATTTTATATTTACCATTTTCTTTTATTTTCGAACAAAGTGTTTGTATTTTCCCATATTTTTCAAATAAGCCCTAATCAAGTGAAACAAGAATATTTTATTTCGATCTTTTTGCCATTGTTCCCAATAATCAAGTTGATTCTTTTGCTTTTAGGCTCGTGTATATCTCAGATATTTAACTATTATAATTATTATTATTACTTGAATTCATTGATTTTTATCTTTATACAATAACTGGTAACTTTCATTCAAGATCAAATGATAGAAAGTCTGATAATACACCTACATTCTCCCCAGAATTCGAACTGTTTCCATTAATACCATCATCAGGACGATTTTAAAAATCTTGTGCAGATTTGCTAGGTTGTTTGGAACAGTTCTATGTGTGCTCTAATACCGAATCGGCTAAACTATTTGCTCTCGGCTTCCATAATTATTTTCTTCTCTTACAAAGTCTTTGTTCAGCTTTTCAATTGCAAACTGACTGAATTCCGATGGCTAGTCTACAAATTTCAAAAGCTGTTGTCAGTAAATTATCAATAAATTGAATGACAAAATTGAAAAAATCCTATATAACACATTTCGTCCTTCAGAAGTATTTATTCGAAGAACGTTTCTGAAGAAGTCCTTTTGAAGGCCGAAACGTGGTACATATTTTTCACTTACCTACCTTTAAGCAGATATATAGAATTATATAGAATATCATATTCTCCTAGTTGGTTTATTATTATTGATCTACCTGATGTATCTCACCTTGTGCTAAGTTGATATAGCAAAACAAATCATTCAGAATTTTTCTCTGACAAGGGTCACTTCATAATTTTCTTTTTTACCAGTTGTCTGTTTATTTCGATCAGACATCTGTGTGTTTAACAGCGAGGATGCAAAGTGAGCCCCACAATACCCCCACCCCACTAAAGGCATCCATGTCATTGTGCTTTATAATGTTGTACAAGGTGTCCAAAATCTTACGAAAAAGTTTTTAAATTGCACATTCGTATACATTAATTATGCATAAAATATTCATGGACCGGTTGCACTTAATTAAAAGCAAAATATTGCACTTTATTTTATCCAAGAATCTGTTTACGACAAGCAACGTTAAAAATAATTCTTACCTTCAAATCCAGTATCTTGACAAAAAAACATTCAATCATAAATAATTTTAATAAATTAAATAAAGAAATATATTTTGATTGAAACTTGAAAAGTTTTAATGACGCCATAATATATTTATTATAAATTACAATTTAAATATTTTAGTTTTCTGTTCGATGTTTGAAACTTACCGATTCTCAGATTATTTGTAGGTGTAGGATTTTCAGTGAAATTCACTTCAAATGTGTTTAAAAATATGATTTCAATAGTTTATTCCATTACACTCAAAAACTGGGATCAACCTTTAAACGAGGCAATGAATGATTTCTTGGGAAAAAAACATTGTTCGACCAATACACGGGTATATAAAGTGAATATGGTTTCTGTTTGACTTTGAAACAACGCGACTTTTCAGTGTTCAGTCGTTGCAAAGTCAGAATCCATCAGCAATCAATTATTTTTTCTCCGCCACTGAAAATCCTTCTTACGCCCATATCGCTAATTAATCGTAATTATTTTCATTATTCCAATCAACACATTTAAATTCTTGAACAGTTAAGTTAATGATAACACAATAATTGCACAAAAAGCTATACCAAATATTTTGGTAATACAGATTTTACAAGTAAATAAAATAACTTGAATCTCTTCAATCCGTAGATTCATTTAAATGCTTTTAGATGACAAATCGAATTTCAAATTATTCCACAATTTTTCAAACTAGTCTCTTTATTTTTGTTGTTTTTAGCACCGTCATTCAAACGTTTAAGTTTATCACGGTTTTCTTTAAATGTCATTTCGTAGTTTCCTTTCTTTTTCTTCCTTATTTCAATAAAAGGAGCAAAATTTCAACAAGTTACTGACCTAGTCATGTACGGAGGATATTTTAACTGAGGCTGGATACATCTGAGGTTGGCCGAAGAATGTACCTGTGTTGAATAATGATAATACATCATCTGAGAATAGTTTTTAAAAAGTTCATTAAAATTAGTAATTACCAGGAAGATGACACAAGTATTCATCATAAGAAAAGGGCGCATTTACTTCCAAAACAAATGGTGAAATATTTGAGAAAGTTTGAAATTGCTTTTCAATCTGAACTCTTTATTTAATGACACTAGCATCCATCATAAAAAAAGGGCGCATTTACTTCCAAAACAAATCTGGCAAAATGAGGTCTGGATGACAAAATTATTCTATCGTGGTAGTAAAAACTAAAGAACAGGACGAATAAAAAATAATCCAAAAAAAAAAAATATTTGCGATTTAGTTTAACACAATTCTAACCATGGTGTCAAAAAAATGATGAAATATTTGAGTAAGTTTGAAATTGTATTTATGAAATATCCCATAATGCTATGTTGCTCTGCATTACGAAGTAAAGATAAAAATTGATTCTCTGCCTTGAACAAATGATAAAAATGAAAACAGCAATAAATAAGTCAACTAATATTAATAGACACATAAAAAAATAGGCTTATTTCTCATAAAAATATTATGAAAACGTGTCACCCAGAAAATATACTAACACTATTTACATTCAAACTAATATCCACGTTGGTATTATCACGACTTTTCGGTCCTGATGTTCACCAACTTTCTTCAGGTGCCTGTCGATCGGGATAACCCTAAAGGAATTTCAATCTGAACTCTTTATTTAATCTACGGAAGTCAGTTTTCACGTTCCACTGTTCAAGTCTCGGAATATCTCGTCGAGTTCCTATTTAGTACGCATCAGTTATTACTCACCCTAAATGGAAATAATGATAACTCCTCATTTCAGAAATTTAAACAGAAAATATGAACAAATATTATTTTTCTTTTTTGTTATATATTTTGTTATATATATATATATATATATATATTTCTTGATATATAAAATATATATCGTTATCTCATATATATATATATATATATATATATATAATTAATATATTTATTTTTAATCTGGTATTTTTTTTCTTGAAAAGGGGCAAATAGAACCGTGATGGCCTGTAACGATGTCTGTAGTCGAGTTGTCTAAAGCACACTCGATCAAACGCTGAGTTTCTCCAACAAAGGTAGATGCAAGTTCGAAATCCGTTGGCGGGGGGGGGGGGTACACTTTTTTTATTAAGTTTTCTCGAGTGCCCAGGCTGGCAGACGTAATACACACTGTTTACAATTTTAAAAAATGGTGCGTCTATTTCAAACTCGAGTATCCACTAAAAATAACATTTGAAGTACTAAAGATATTTGTTAGTATTTTGTTAAATCCTTGTTATTCACTTGTTAAAGTACATATGAGAATTTATTTAAATATTCCATTTTATGGATTAATTTATTTATATCAAACTGTCTACTCTTGGATCGAATTCGTTGCCTATATCCCGCCATCGTCAATGTGAACGGCTTGACAAAAGTTAAGATTTTGGATGCCGACTTTCAAGCAAAGTAAGCTACTCAATCCGCATTCCCAACCTTCCCACTGCCATTCCTTAACATAAGCTTAAATATAAATGATGAAGATAAACGGATTTTATTTGTTTGAAATTTATTTTTGTCGAAGTGATTCTTTTAAGTAATTTTTACAATGGAATTTTCAATTAATCGTTTTACAAATGATTTTATCAATGAATTTTCTACATAAGTCAATCCAGTGTTTTTAAGAGATTTTTAAGTGATTTGTCATTTTAAACGATTTTCATAACTAATTTTACAATTATTTCAAATAATTTTCTCAACCGATGATTAAGAATAATTTCAGTCAAACAATATTATTTTATTTTAATTAAATGTCATTAGACTTTTATTGTAAAAACTGTCCATTCATCTTAAAGTTTAGTCAAGTATCGGTTAAAATCAAAACAAATTGAAGTAAAAATGGTTGAAAAATGAATTCGAAGAAATTTGAATAAGTGCACAGTTTGTAAATATATCCCATCATCAGAAAATAACGAAAATTTTCTCGTTTACCCCCGACAAAAGAATTAGGAGATGTTTGGAACTGTGTATTTGTTACATTCGGAGAAGGGATACATTTGAGACTATTTCTGTTTTACCATTTCGACTGCCAAAGAAATGATTTTTCTGCAATTGCAAATGATTTTTATATTGTAAAATGAAGCATTGAGAATTATTAATTTTCCATCTGGATTTCTTGGTAGATATTTTCTATCACAGAACAAAGTGATTATATTTTATATGCGATGATCATAGTCGGCATC
>OZ010592.1:1521294-1528794 GCA_963932145.1 Acanthosepion lycidas
TTGAGTTTAAGCAAGCGAATGAGCCAATTGGAGTAAAGTGCCATGCAGATTTAAATTTTTCCCACTTGTGAGCTATCGATTTTTTTTTTTTTTTTTGCATGCTAGCATGATAGTTAACATTCGTGTCAGTCAGCTGTTGGCTCTCACGCTGGCCAATAGAATCTTCCTGCCTATTCGTGGCAGCCAGCTATAGGCTCTCACTCTGGCCAGTAGAAAATGACCGCAAACTACATGAAAACTGCCGTAGAAGCATGAAAAAGTCGATTATTTCCACTATCGATGGGAGTTGGGAAATGCAAAGTCGGTCCCGCTAACTTGGAGCATGTGCATGTAAATTTTGGTTCAAATCCGTCGAAAATTGCGGCCGTGCATTCGTTACACACACCCACACACACACCCACACATCCTGCCTTTTATAGATAGAGATAATTATGAAGTGAAAATAAAACTATGTATAAATGTTTCTTCATTTTTTTCTCGTTTGTTCCTTAGAGAATAAGTTATTTTAAGATTCCAAGGCGAAGAATTTTTATTTATACATATTTTTTCCATTATTTATTTTATTTAGTTCCTTTCTTGTGTTGTTGTATTTTTCATTACGGATAGGAGAATAACTAAAAATAATAAGAATATAGTGCTTGACTTTCAAATACTCACTTTGTAAGTCATTGTCTTTGAAAATGACTCCTTGAAGCGAATTAGAAATTCATTCTTCAGATTTCGTGCTGTTCGGTCTAAAGAATGGATCAGCTAAAATTTCTTGTGGTAAAAAAGAAAAATAAGCTTATTTACTAAGAATTACTATTAATGAACATAAGTAATAATGAAAATACATTACGCCAGATTTTGATTGATTTGTTTTCTATCTTATCAACCTTTTGTAGGTTCTTTAAAGTCAGAAAATATTTTTAAACTGTAAGAATCTTTTTGGATAATAATTTCTTGATACAAGTCTTACTGATTAACCCATAACTGGAGGAGAAGAAATTGATTTATATTTTTCCCATGGGTATTTGCGCGTAAGTGATCATAACACATCCAATTGGAATCCGGATTGCCGATTAACAATTTCCAGCCATTATTCATTGCCCCACCCTCACATGCCAACTGACAACACCTTTGATTCCCAAGCGGTCACCAATCTACTTACTGACACGACGAATAATACAAAGATCCAATGAATTCTTGTCATTTTGTTGTCATTATTATTTCTTTTTATGGATGATTTTTTTTTTTTCGAATTTAGTTTTATTTGTACGTAAGAAAATGGAATCGAATACAAATTGAACTGAGCTGCAGATTGCGCCGCTAAGTTTCACGAGTCGACAATATTCTTCTGCCACGTATAATGGTTCTGAATTGTGTGGTTTTTTGTTGTTTTTTTTTTTGTTTTGTTTTGTTTTTGAGTGTGTGTGTGTGTGTGTGTGCGCGCGCGCGCGCGTGGGAAACTTTCGCGGTGGCGTAAAAATTAACGCAGAGTTTTTTTTCTTCTTTTGTGCAAAACGTTGTAATTGTTCGAGAAGTTTTCACGAAATTAGCTTTTGGTAATACTCATAAGTGCGCAAATTTTATCCACGTTTCACAAATGTCGTAAATATCGCTGAAGTCTAGAAAAAAGTTCTGTAATGACCGTCATCATAGCATTGCCGAAGTGACTGGTTCATTTTGCTGGTCATGCCAATGAATGCAGTCAAAAAATAAAATGTGTCTACAAAAATCGTGTCTCGTTTACTTACTAAGAATAAAAATAGAATCGCCTGAATGTGCACTGCAATTTGGGGGAAAAGTTCGAAATGACACACAGTTTGTTTTTTTTTTCCTAAGCGGTGACCTGGGAGGAGACTTGATGCTATAGTTACGACCCGAAAACTAAAGAAGCATTAGCCAAAAGAAAATGCCAAGGGGTGTGGCGGGTATGATCCAATGTCAAAATCATGTTGATTTGTTTCTTTGATGTAAATGTGATCGGGCAAAAGGATTTTTTTCCTGGTCAGATGGTGAATCAACAATTTAGGAAGAAGAAATTTGACAAAATTTAGAAGTGGCGGTGAATGGATAACAAAAAAAGTGTGGGTGTATCCTTTTTTGTTAAACTTAAACAAAAAAGGGCACACCCACACAGCCTTGAGCATTCAAACGTTTTTGGCCCAAAACATTCTGACGGTTTTACTCTGAAACCCTATTATACACACACACACACGCACATATATATATATATATATATATATATATATATATATATATATATGTATATATATATATATATATATATATATATGGAGAGAGTGGAAAGTGTGGGAGGGAGGTTGATGACAGGGTTTTTAAGGATAACAACAAGCTTTTATCACGTAGTGTCAGGTTCAAAAATGTCAAGTCAAGAGATCTACTACTGGACTGGAATAAAGTTCGTGGCGTTTTTTTATGGGAATTTCAAAGACAATATGTAGATATTTGTATGTTGACATAATCAGTCACATATATGCCATTTTGTTCCATTAACCTTTGCCATCTTCGAGATAGCTTCATGACTGTATCCTCCCAGAATTGGCATCTTTGAACTAGTTTTTCCAAGCTTCCAGACGACTGAATTCTTCCCATTAAGAGAAATCAAAATAAGTGGTAATCCAAAAGTTCAAGTTCAGGTGAATACTGTATGTTTAGTAAGACAAGGTGTACCAATTTCTGCCAGGCCCGCAAAGACACGTAAACCTGATGGGACACAAAACCTTCTAATTAGCCAATTTCGTACATTTTTCATCAACTGCTTCCATTAAATGGTTCGATTAGGAAGAGTACTTGTCGAAATACAATGTCTGTTCACACTACACAATACCTTTCCAATACCACTGACTACCCGGTACTACCTTCTTCGGGTGCATACTGATTTTGTGACTCGTAATTTAGTTTTCCCCAGGTCCTTCTTTCTTTCACGTTGTCAATATTCCATTTTTCATCGCCCATGATGGTTTCTTTGAAAAATGGCTCCTTATTGTTGTGTTTGAGCAAATATTCACAGATGGAAATGCGGTCTATTAAACTCTTTTCTGTTAAATCATGAGGCACACAAACATCATGACAATTCATGTATCCAAGTATTTTCACATTCATATGTGGAGTATCTCTGCGATGTCCCGTGTCGTGTAATCTGGATTATTTTTAATCATCTTTTCGATTGGCTCATCATCAACAAAAGCGGTGCTCCCAAATCGTTCTTGGGCTATCAGATCCAAATTTTCACTTCTGAATCGAGCAAAACACTGCCAGACAGTGCCCTCAGCTATGGCACTTTTCCTATAAACAGAACATGTATTTTATACTGTTTTGTAAGTTTCCTTTTTTTTCTTTCCAGAAATAAAAAAAAGCATCAAATGATGAAAATGCATCTCATTTTCCTCCTTTTTTACTTTTAATGTAAAAATATTTAAAATTCACAATCCTCACAAATCGTTAAAATACCACCTTTCTGGATGCCTTTATATCATCCAGTATTTACAAATATTTGTATCTAGAAAAACACGTTTACATAAACCTGGATCTTGAAAAACTCCAGAAGCCTGGTTGAAAACATTGAGTTATCAAGATTCAAACGATATATATACTCATTCAATTCAAAACATACACATTCTCATGTACGTATACAAAAATATTGTTGAAAAAAATATTTTGTTTTGTCATAGGATGCATCAAAATATGTCTTATTGAAGGCCAATATATCCGAAGAAAACAAAGAAGAGATAACCTCAAAGTTTCAACAAAACAGACGCAATCTCTCTCACTTTCTGTCTGTCTGTCTGTCTGTGTCTCTCTCTCTGTCTGTCTCTCTCTCTGTCTGTCTCTCTCTCTGTCTCTCTCTCTCTCTCTCTCTGACATGAATAAATAATAAACCTTGAAATTCGCCTTTGAAAATAATTCAGTCTTTCATTTTGCGTACGAAATTTATATTGAAAATAGAATCCATTTCTAAGATATGTTAGTCGACTCCACTAGCCACATTTTCTCAGTTTCCTTCTACATCAAATGCTTGCCAACCCAATTATAATGACGAATGTCAGCACAGGTATAAAATGGCCCTTACGAAAATTGCATCAATCGAGACAAAAATTCTCTTTTCCTCAAAAAAGAACATAACAAAATGAAAGACGTGAACAAAACTGATTTTCAAATGATATCATTGAGAGACAAATAAAAAAAAGAAACATCGCAAAAACAAGATCGTAGTTAGTAATAAAAACTCAAGAAACCTTTTCTAATATAACGAAATGCATTCAAACTATAATTGGGACGAAGCACCCATTAGAAGTATTATCTGTCGATAAATATATTAGATTAATAATTTAATAAAAAGATTAAAACATCTCACCTTATTATCACTAATAAGACCAGCCTTCAAAATCTCCACTGCACCACACCAACGCCATCTTTTTAATTGTGGAATTACATTCACTATGATGGACAAACATCAAATACTTACGTCGGACATATTAGGTTGGTGCAAAAATAATGTCGTTTTATCACATATGTTACTATGTGAGAAAACGACTATTTTTGCAACAACCTAATACTACTATTACTGTATTCTGTAGATTAACCTGCCATCTCACCGCAATCTACACCCATATCTATAAGCAGATAAGGACATGTATATCACACAACAAACGCATTTCAACTAACATAAGACACTCATAAACAGCGCATATATACTACATGATATTAGCTGCAAAAATTACTTTAAATGGCAGAAGCCCTCAGCATAAAATCAAAAACTAAAAATATTTTGTCTTAATCTTTAACGTTGGAACAGCGATTCTTAAAGGTACTGAATAGTTGAGAACACATTTAGTAAATGAAGAATCTCTCCCACCTATCATACGCTCGTGACGTCACTATAAGGAGTGAACGTAACTGAATATGAAAAAAACGACACAGATTTTTAAAATGGCTGGAAGCAATCGATCACAAATAATAGGACAATATGTCATTGAACCCACAAATGCATTCTCTTGTACGTGAACAAGAAAATTTTGGCAATCTTTAATATTTGAGCCCCCCCCCCCAAAAAAACCAGTATCAAAAGGACAGTTTTTCCATTGCACCGCTATTATTTTAACTACCTTCACTCCTCGGCAATATTTATTGTTTTAAAAAGCGATGATTAGAAATGTAATAAAACCTAAACATATGAAAGTGAATTTATAAATTTTCATTGTTCTTCAGAATTGACAAAATGTAATAAACACTATTTATTAGATTGTTTATTTACACTATTAATTTATTATATTGTTTATTGGAATAGTTGGCTAATTGCCAATCGGCTAATTGCCAATTGGCTAATTACCATCGACTAATTGCCAATCAATTCGAACTTCACAAAATGGTAAATAATAAGGATTTATTTATAGTTGCTTCATATATTTTAACAATTTAGTAAATGTCTATAAATTTATAAATAAAAATTGTTTTCATCTCTGTTTCTTTATAATTTTTTAAATGATAAATAATGCATTGCAATACTTTTAATAACAATTTTATTAGTTTTTGAGTGTTGTAGATATATATATTATTCTTGTAAATAAACAATCTAACAAATAAATAGTATTTAATATTTTTGCTGCAAACTCTAAGAACAAAAATGTATAAATTTACTTTCATCATATGTTTAGGTTTTATTACAATTATAAGTTTCGCTTTTTAAAACAATAAACATTGCCGAGGGGGTGAAGGTCGTTAAAATCATAGCGGTGTCAAGGGAAAAATTGTTCCTTTTTTTGCGTACACGAACGTTAAAGATTGCCAAAAGTTTACTTAAAAAAGTAAGAAATCTAATAAATTTCCGTCAAACAATGGAAAACTGTTGCCCCCTCCCAACAAAAACATTGGTTGTGAGCGCATTGAGTTAGGTAGTAGGTAATGTATTTCCGAATTTGGCGACAGTGATGTGTACGATAAGCCAACGAAGCTAATCACACACGTTAACCCCTGAAGTGTAGAATGACTTGATGCGTTCATCCAACGAATTGCGAACAGGGAACAAAATGTAGTGCGCGTTGAATGACGGCTTCAATGCGCGTTGGGAATGATGTTGGCAACTGTTGGATTATTCCAAAGTTGGTTTCAAGTTGATCCTATAGATGTTGACACAAGAACAGAGGCACCACCAAAGGCAAGTCTGTCATGAGCTGCTGACCCGCTACAAACCTGAAGGTGACAATTTCCTAGACCGCCTCATCACCAGTGACGAGAGGGCGTTGTCACTACAACAAACTGGCATCAAAAGATCGGCTTTTGGTGTGGCGACATGCGAAATCTCTATTAATTGTATATCGCTGGTGCAAATAGAAGTGGGGGGGGGGCGACGATATGTGAGAATAGGGAGTGTTTTGTAGCTGACATTTGCCTCTATCCAACGGTGTCATTGGGCACTTAGTATCTGTTTATCGAGGAAAGAGTGCGCTCAGTATCGAGGAATGACCACACACGCACAGAGACACACAAACACACACATACATATATATATATATATATATATATATATATATATATATATATATATAGAGAGAGAGAGAGAGAGAGAGAGAGAGAATATATATATATATATATAGAGAGAGAGAGAGAGAATATATTGAATAAAGTCTATTTAGGTAGCTCGTTTCCTTTCATCTATATATTAATGAATTTAGAAGACAATGAAAAATGGTGAAGCTTTTTAAATTCCCTTTTATTAGTTTCGAATCGAAAGCTTCAAATTAGATTGATATCCATGAATGAAGAGTTCATAGTTAAATTGGAAGAACAGATAGGACCTTTTGATCATTCTGTCGGTCATCATTAGGGAGGATTTTGATTGACTTATTTGTCTTTTTACAGCTTATCAACTATTGGGGTGGGTTCTTAAATCCATATTGGATTGTAAGGATAATTCTTTTTTATGCCAGTGATTTTTCTATTAACTAGTTTTGGAACCTAATAATGATTTTCACAACGACAAGTGCTACTATTTAACCCATATCTGGGGATGAGATAAATTCATACCTTTTGAAAGGATATTTGCGCGTAAATGAATATAACGTGCCCAACTGGAATTCGAACTCAACTCTCTGATTTCTCATTATGAGTCATCATTAAGCAAGTTTAGAAAATATAAATCCCAGGATATATATATATATATATATATATATATATATATATATATATATATATATGTGTGTGTGTGTGTGTGTGTGTGTGTGTATGTATACACATATATATGAGTATCTTCATGTCTCTGCACGACATACTTAATATCTAAATATTCCATATTATATATATATGTGTGTGTGCGTGTATATATATATATATATATATATATATATATATATATATATATATATATATATATATATTATAAATTAACTGATTTAAAATATTTTAAATCAGTTAATTTATAATATTTATGCTCTGTAAATTTAGATTGAGAACTGTTTTGTAAAAATAAAAATATCAATAAGAACACCGGATTATATA
>OZ010592.1:1533794-1536294 GCA_963932145.1 Acanthosepion lycidas
GTTAGCAATTAGTCTGGAAGGAAAATTCTCAATTCAAACCACCTTCTGTCCTCCTTAAGCAAAGGCTAGAAAAAGGCAACTTAAACAACAAATTCCTCCTCGCGTGTCGTCTTGAATAAAGGAACCTCTCGCTCTAATCCAAGCCAATGACAATAACAGACTCCTCGGACTTCTCTCACCCACGTTACTCCAGACGGCCATACACTGCCCGGCCCATTGATTGAACCTGCAATTACTATGTCAGTAAATTAAAAAAAAAAAAAAGTCACCGCTTTTATCAACTAAGCTATTATTATCACCAACTTTCGCTCTCCGAAAGTTTCTCACTTCTCTGATGGGGTAAGTTTTTCATTCCTTTCAGTTTTAGTTTACTGGAAGAGCGACATTTACATGTGAATATGACGCAGGTGTAACTTTTCATAACGAATTTGTGTCGAGATCTTTTGAAGTTCTCTTCAATATGATTGTGCTGAGATAAACACAAGACGGTCGCTTAAGTTCAACTGTACAATCGCCCACCATTAGAGGTTATTATTTCTTTTCATTTGCGGTTTTTGATCCAATCATTTACCAAAGTCTTTCATCGCAGGTAAATGACGGATTTTCTGAGGATTTTTTTCACTATACTCGCGATTAGAAGAATTTTTTTCTAAGTATCTTAGCAGTGGAAACTCATTAAACACAATCTTTTAAATTTCAGACAAAAATAGATTTCGTAGGATTTTTCTAAATGCGTCTATCAGTATTATTATTATTATTATTATTATTATTATTATTATTATTATTGTTGTTGTTGCTGTTGTTGTCGTTGTTGTATGAAATAATGTTAAGCTATGCAAAGTCGAAAACCATGTAGAATTTTTATAATAAAGAGAAAATAAGTTTTTATATAAAAGTTTAATAACTACGTGTCTATTTTTATTCATAATCGATTTTTTTATAAAAAAAATTGACTCAAGTTGAGGCTGAAAAATTGGTTACATGTAAAGTGAATTCACGCGTGTGTGTGTGTGGGGGGGGTCCGAATGTGCTATAAAGATAGATGAATAAACTAAAATACTGGATTATACCGCAAAGCATAAACGAAAGAAAACTGGATCTGAAGTTAATTAACACACACACGCGCACACACGCACACACACACACACACACATATACATATATATATATATATATATATATATATATATATATATATATATATATATATATATATATATGGACATTGAAGTTAACACGCAGTGGCGACAGACTGTTTCAACCTTAAACGCAATCGTTGTAGCCAGACGATTGCGTGAACAGATTGTCGCGGCTGGGTGTTAACTTCAATGTCCACTTTTATATTTATATAAACTCTATCCCTGATATTGAGGATTTAACCCATAAATAGAGTATACCTTAAAACTATATTTTTATCATATATATATATATATATATAGGATTAATGTTAGTAAAATGTGTTACATATCTGATTGATGTTACCTTCAGTATTCCGACCTGTCCGTCCACTGTTCAAGTGATATCAGCAATTTACTGCTTATATTTTTTTTCAATTTTTTTCTTTTTATACATATTTATGTTTCTTAATTAAACGAATTACTCATTTATAGCTCTCTTCATGTGATTATTTACCCATTTGTTTAGTTATGAATTCCATTTCCGACCGTCTTATTTTGCAGAAAATCCTTCACTTCTCTTCAGGTACAAATGAAGATTTCGAATATTTATTTATGACATAGACAAAGTCTATCTAGAGATTATTACATTATCTCCCAACGCGAGTGTAATTGATAAATCCAATGATAGAAATACTATTGCAATTACCATGTTGTATCAATAACTATTTCAACTTAATTATATGGACTTACTTATGCATCACATTCTGTTCATGCCATGTGTATGACAAAGTGTAAAAAGTTTTCTTGTCTTGCGTTTCGTCCTTTAGGACATCATCGAACTAAAATTGTTCTATTGGTGCTACTGCACATGCGCAGGATTCTCGGGATTTTAAATTTAGTTTTTTTTCTTTTTGAATCGAACCGATTTGATTTAGATTCTTTTTGTTTCCATCACTTTTGTTAGTATGTTTGTTCTATTATCACAGTGTGCTAATAGAAGTTCTGCCAGGAATGGTGAAATGTTGTATGAGCCCGGGCGCAAATTTACTTAAGATGACCTTGCGATCAAGGCACACATCTTCGTCGTAATGAATTGTTTTTCTCCTTCGATCAGAGTAGTGATGGCAAAATTGTGCTCAGTCTCGTTACTGTATAGTTATCTCATATATATATATATATATATATATATATATATATATATATATATATATATATATACGTACACAACCACTCCCATATATATATATATATATATATATATATATATATATATATATACATATATATATACATATATTAATTCCTATATATATATATATATATATGTAATAATATATATATATATATATATATATATATATATATATATATATATATATACA
>OZ010592.1:1543794-1561294 GCA_963932145.1 Acanthosepion lycidas
CATGTTTTAAAAACAGAAGCTAAAAACTTCAAATTCAATTATAGAAATTAACATGAAATTAAAGTACCTAGTTCTGTTTCATCCTCAAGCGAATTTTGGAATCCAATTCCTATGTAGCGATGGAATCATTTTTAAAAATATATATATTATGATATGGACTAAGTCCGACAATTATTTAATATTTTTTGTTTATACGTTATTTTTATAGATACAAATATTTAAGTAAATGTTCTGTTTATAATAAACAGTATTAACAACATTTACCGGCCTGAATGTCTGAGAAATTTCATACAAAATATGTATCCTCCAACAAGAATCGAATTTGTAACCTACACGGAAGCGCCATGTAGCCTAACGTGCTATACCATTTTGCTACAGAGGAAGCGTCTGGTTAGCAAGGTTAAATTACTGTTTTTGAACTACAACCAGATGCTAACTAACAACTGTGTTTAGTATGTCTATATACCAAATTTGGGGGCTCGACATAAAACACGTTGGTCGTGTATATCAAATAAAGACAAACAAATTTTTCCCATATATATATATATATATATATATATATATATATATATATATATATATATATATATGTATATATATATATATATATATATATATATATATATATATATATATATATATATATATATATATATATATATAGGAAAAATTTCTCCGAGTTAACCCGTAGAAAAAGACAATATTTATAAATGTAAAAGACAACAGGAAAACTGTAATATATATAGCCGACGCGTTTCGTCCAATATGTTGACGTAATTTTCAGTTGACAATATGAATATAATAGCGTTTTCTAAATTCTTCCAATTGCTAAGGACATTTTGTTTTGTTATTAATAGTTACTTTGTTTTAATAAATTCATTTCGTTTTTGCCTTGAAAAATCCACATTGAACAAAATGCGTCGGCTAATATTACAGTTTTCCTATTGTCTTTTACATATATATATATATATATATATATATATATATATATATATATATATATATATATATATATTAAAGACATTGAAGTTAACACCTTGAGACGAGAGTCTGTCTCATAGTAAACGAAATCGCCAGGCCATATACTCTATCCCTAACATTGATCACTTTAGCCCAACAATTTCTGCTACCCGTTCTCAACTTCATTCAGGGACAAAATAATAGCGCCCAAGCTAAACAACCCCAGATAGATTCATGATTCACAGGTGGTCCCAATTGAATGGAAAAAATAATCTCAGATCTTCTCCAATATTGAACACCCTTAGCATAAATTCATCATGAATACTAAACCGATATTTCGAATTAAAATCCCTTTAAAGTATTTTATTGTCTTGAGTTGTAAATTGCGACTCGATGAGATTTGAACCCATTTAGTTAATAATGTTCAGCATTTCAATTAGTAAACTCCTAGATTCACAAATCATCGGAGAAAACTTTTTACTCACGGTTCCATCATTTGTTTTCTCATTAGTGAATGAGGCTAAATTGCAATTAATAATTTAATTAAATAATTCGATAACAGTAGTAATTAAATTCCTTGTAAGAATGGTGTGGCGTTTTGCCACTGACAGAAAATGGTTTGGTCGAAAAATTAGGGCTTATTCGCAATGCAATTCAGTGAAAACGCTCGCAATTAATTAGGATAGCAAATCCGGACTTCTTGCACTTGGTCGGAACTATAGAATGCCACGCACACGCGCGCACACACACACACACACTCACACCACACACACACACACACACATATATATATATATATATATATATATATGTGTGTGTTTTGTGTGTGTGTGTGGCATTATCTATGTCTTTATCATATATGTATATATATATATATATGATAACGACATATATATATATATATATATATATATATATATATGATAATGACATATATATATATATATATATATATATATATATATATATATATATATATATATGATAAAGATATAATTTTAAGGTATGTTATATTTATGGGTTAAAGTCCTTAATATCAGGGATAGAGCGTATGTAAATCTAAATATATATATATACTTTAAAAATCAGAAGATCAATTGAATCCGCTACCTTGATTTCAACTTTATGGTATCCTCAGGCGATTTTTATCATGTGACCTCTTAACGCTTTATTTTTTCTTTAAAGAAAGTAATGAGCGCTATATTATTTTTTAAAATAAATAAACAAACGCACGACGTTGGATTTAATAAAAAGGGAGGAGGAGGATTTGAAGAAGAAGAAGAAGAAGAAGAAGAAGAAGAAGAAGAAGAAGAAGAAGAAGAAGGGTTAGTATTAGGGTTATTTTTAAAAGTATCGGTAGTCGGGGAGGTATTTCAAATTTAAATTTTTTTCATCCAGCCTCATGTGTGCTTAAGAGGAATTTCTTAATATGTATGCAAGGACTCAAGACTTCGATGGCATCAGTGTTCTTTGGATCCGGAAATGTCATTATTGCTAATATTTCCTGTTGGCAGAGGTTGCAAATTTTATTGTGCTTGTTGTAAAGCTTCGTCTTTTTAAAAAAATTACCAGCTTACAATCGGATACCTGATATTTTTTTCTTTTTAAATTCCACACATGTTCAGCAAGTTTGGTAGAGCACCTAAGACTTACTAGCTTGAATTACGACCTGTGATTGTAGCATTTTTGTTTGAAAGTATTAGGTTGGTGCAAAAATAATGACGTTTTTTTCAGTTAAAAAAAATGTCAAAAAACGTCATTATTTTTGCACCGACCTAATACCTTCAATACGTCCTATGTACGTTTTATTCTGGCCATTATTATATGTTACTTATGCTTTCAATATATATATATATATATATATATATATATATATATATATATATATATATATATGAACAAAAAGTTTTACATAGCGAGAAATTAAACTGAGATGGGATTTTTACTAATAATTCCATCTACAAACAAGATTCTCCCCAGCCTCAACAACTACTTTTGGTGAGTCTTCACCGTTTCTCTGTTTATTTCTTGCATCCGCTGATGGAGGACACAATCATGCCTGAAAAGTTCGAACTTGGAACCTTAATCTCCATGCTTCATTTTTGTCATGTGGTTAATATTAATAAATGTTTTTCGAACTGATCACATCGATAACCTTTACTTTGTCTTTGTTTTATTAACCAACTTATCTACTCTATTATATATATCTATATATATATATATATATATATATATATATATATATATGTGTGTGTGTGTGTGTGTGTGTGTGTGTGTGTGTGTGTGTGTGTGTGTGCGCTCCATGAGATAAGAATGTTTTGAACGACTGAAACAAGAAGAGATGCCTAACTGGTTAATGTCAGGCAACTGTGTTACTGAACCGGTTAGTTACTGTGATACATTTTAATTGACCAAAGACAAACATGATCGCCCAAATGTGTATCACGTATGGCACTTGACTGATAGGATAGATGACGGTTAACCTTAGATTTGAAGATTGTAAGGGAAGCATCCTTTCAGGAATCCGTTCCACAATGCAACATTTCTTGGGATGAAGCTGTCTGAGTAGAACTGAAGAATCAAGGAATGAGAATTGTGGCATGGCGGATAATAGCTTTGAAAGTCTGGTTTTTTTTTGGGATTATGAAATTTAGCTCGTTTGGACATTTTGCCATGAAAAAGGCAATTTGTCCTTGTTGTGGTTGATACACTAACGGGACAATTTCCAAGAATCTTTCTGCCTCGAAAGATGCCTTGGAGATACGTGAATGTTCATCCCGATATATCATAAATGAACACTTCTTCTTACTTCTTCGCTTTACGCTTTTACAACCTCATTCATTGGAAAAAGTAGAAAAAGTAGAATTATTATTATTATTATTATTATTATTATTATTATCATTATTATTATTATCATTATTATTATTATTATTATTATTATTATTATTATTATCATTATTATTATTATCATTATTATTATTATCATTATTATTATTATCATTATTATTATTATCATTATCGACACTGAAGATAAAGGGCATTTCTTTACACGACCATCTGGTAAAATAATTATTTTTACATTCGCATTTGAACTCCGATTTATTTATTGCTGTTTGTTGTTGTTGTTGTTGTTTTTTCGTAAATAGTTAAAACCATAAAATAAGAAATATTTTCAAACGACCTTGACTTTCAAACGACTTTACTTTCAGATTTAAACTAATTAAGTCGCGCGTTACTGTCTATTTATATTCAGAAATAAATTAAAACTAATATCTTCATCATTAATTAAATTTAAATGAACCGAAGAATCAAATCGGATTTAACTTCAAGTAATTAAAAATTTAAAATTACCCTTTTACGTATTTAGGCATTTAAATGTAGGCGCATAGTTTTGTTTGAATTTCTTTTGTATTGGTCCAGCTTGTATATAACGTCCCACCGTAAAACTTGTGAATGCTTCATTATTGAGATCTTTTGAAATTTGTTGATTGATAACATCGTCCATATTCCATCAATGGCATCCCTACTAGCGATGATAATATATATATATATATATATATATATATATATATATATATATATATATATATATATATATATATATATTTGTTTGAATAAAAACAGACCACGTTAAGGTTCCATGTAATAAATTATTTCACCATAACCCCTTTAACAGGGCTCTGGATCATCAGACTTTACTTCCAAAAATTGAAATGAAAAATGAAAAGAAATTCACACATTTTTGACGGACCTCATCAAGTATACGTAAAATTAACGAAGTGTGGAAGTGAGGTGGGAAAGAGGATATGAATGTGTCATATGTATCATTTCAAATTCTTACTACCCATACGGATTAATTAGGTTTGCATAAACTATATATATATATATATATATATATATATATATATATATATATATATATATATATATATATATATATATATATATATATATATATATATATATATATATATATATATATATATATATATATATAATTGTCGGTCCATTTCATAATGTGCGACGTCATTTGTTTACATTTGCTAACCGTACGCTCTTCTGTGGCCAAATCGGTTAAAGGCACCTCAGGCTATATGACGGTTGCGTATAGGATACACGTTCGATTCCTGTCGTAAGACGAATATTTTCTATGAAAATTTCTCGGACATTAAGGCAGGTAAATGTTGTTTATTATAAACAGAGCATTTACTTAAATATTTGTATCTTTTATAAAAATAATTCTCAGACTTTGTCCATTTCATAATGTGTGATTCATATATATATATTTTATATATATATATATATATAAAAAGCGGTATCACCCCAAACAAGGGGCTACTGTGCGTGGAAGGATTAGAAACAGAAACATTACTAAGGATCGAGAACAAAAGTAGAGTAATCAGGAGGTCAGTAGATAGCGATTGATATTGCATTTAAATTTTTGAAGATTAAAGCTCACTGGAAAACATGGAGCCAGAAGGGAGAAAAGTGCCAGAAAAGAAAATGTTAGCATAAAATTTACGGCTACATCAAAGCTTACTCAACTGTAAATTCGTAGTCTAGTATTGCTCTTAAATTTTAAAAAAATGTCTAGGTACCAATGCGAAGTGCTCATCCGAACAATTACCATGAAATTATTTACAGAAAAGGCACAAGAAGCAACCTTACGGTTGTGGGAAATTATATATATATATAAAACCACCAGTCTACACATTTCCAGAGAGACCATTGAAAGTAGAAGACAAACCCCTGAACTATGTAAAGTCTTTCACCTATCTTGGTAGCAAAGTCAGTTACAGTGGAACTTTAGATGATGAAATCATGCATCGGATTGCTAAGGCTACCAGTGCTTTTGGCAAACTTCGCCATCACTTGTGGAATTAGCGGGGTATTCGACTGGATACGAAAATTCGAGTTTACAGAACTGTTGTACTTGCCATCCTTTTCTATGGCTCAGAGCCGTGGACTCCATACAGGTACCACATACGCCAGCTAGATGTTTTTCATAGAAGCTGTCTGCGTGCAATCTGTGGAGTTAGTCTTCAAGATAGGACATCTAACGTCGATCTGTTTAACAGGTGTAATATTAGAGGAATCGAGACTTTTATCATACAGTCTCAGTTACGGTGGGCTGGTCATGTCTTGAGAATGTCTGATGACAGGATGCCCAAGATCCTAATGTACAGCCAGTTAGATCAGGGCTACAGGAATGTAGGACGCCCATGGCTAAGGCACAAAGACAAGCTGAAAAGCAACTTGTCAGCAGTCAATATACCACATAACACCCTGGAGCGCTTAGCCTTGGAGTGGGTAGAATGGTTTAGTGGACTCAGCAATTTTCAATCTGCTTGTTTGAATCATCTTCAAGAAGCGAGAGCAAGATCTAAAAGGTCAGCCGATCTAACACTGATCTCATCTCACAATCCTTACACTTGCTCCATGTGTGGCCTCCTTTGTAAATCACTAGCAGGTCTTAAATGCCACTTAAGATTATCGCACAAACTTTCATAACTGAATCAATAAGCTGTCAGATGCTCATACGGCGAAACCGACGGGAGAGTTCATTATGATATATATATATATATATATATATATATATATATATATATATATATATATATATATATTCTGTGTATTTAGGCAGAAAATGTTCTGAAATGTCACAACACTCTTCGCTTAAATCAAAACACTCACTAGTTCTAAGAAATTCATCAACCCTGATGATGACCCGAGAAAGTCGAAAGCTTCGGCCATAATTCCTTTATTTTTCTTCTTAAATGAACTTCAGCCAATTTCAGACGGAATTCTCTCTTTGCGTGAGAAGGATTATACTTAATTTAGAAAATTTAATCATTAAAATTAATCGACACAAAATGAGAAATCATCGATCCGAGTTCGAATTCTGTTTGAATTCCTTACATTCATGTTCACTTCAATATCCTTGAGAGTTCATCTGTTCTCCACTCCAGCTATGGGTTAAATAGTAGAGCAGGGTGGGCTCCTCAGCCTTGACTGACAATCAGTGCAAGACGAGGACAATTCTGAATTTTTAAAAAACTGCGACCGAAGCTATCACCAGTCAAATATGACCAGAAGGTATGAACCTCTTGTTTAGTTTAGATTTTACATTAATAGAAAATGGTAGATTGCACTGGAGATAAATATCTTCAATGCTCCAGAACTCTCCTCGGTATTATTTGTGTTTTCAATAATACTGGCCTCTGGATAGTCATGATTTTGAAACTGTGTTTTAAAATTTTGTTGTGTCTCTTTCAAATATTTGACTCATCTACTGGGGAAATCAATTCCCAAAGCTGACAAGTTTTCATTTCCTTGTTTAGGATAAATAGATCTAGTCTACTGGCCCAGATTGGGTGATCCGTTTCAATTTAAAAGTCTCAAACTTGATTCACTAAAATAGAAGATGTGTTGATAGCATAGTAGCTATAAGCATGGAAAAATCTAATTGGTGATCAGAGTTTGAATTCCATCCCCGTGTTCAATTTCGCAAAAATGTCATTGGGTTAAGGCGTGGCAAAAAGCTGCTCGAGTGGGAAATTACATATGAAGGGAATGAGGCTGGTTCGCTGCAATGCGAGTGGTATGGTGGGTCTTCCCCGTGAAGGTTAGAACTGGTGGAAATAAGGAATTTGTTTGAAGATATTCCATGAAATTAGTAACAGGGCAGCGAGAGGCTTACCGCGTGTCGTCTGCTGGAAATGGGTTATAGGTGAAAAATCATTCATCACCCACAAGGACGCGCAGAATCTCTTGAACTCTATCGAGATTGGTAAGTGAAGACTGGACAACTCCTGCCCGTATATGGCATTAGTAATCTATTTTTGGCCTGATCTGGCTATTGTTAAGATAGAGAATAAAGATAGCAGGAAGAGACAAGTATTTACTGGAGTGATACAGGGAATGAACCATTTTTCCAGCATCTTTAACTATGAATCGCATGCACAAGTTCCATTTCCTTTCTCTCACGGCAGGGGATCTTCCTAACGGAACAGCCTTTCATCAGTTCTGATTTCAAAACTTTGAAAAAGGAAAAGCGAGACAGACAGAGCGAGAGAACTCTCCTAATTTAAGTCCTGGCAATTTACAAATAATAAAGAAAAGGAATCTGTGAAGAGCCATGATCGCCTACATTCTAATGGGTGATGACATTTAAAAAGGCAGATTAATTTGCAGTCATTTTCACATATCCTCCTTGATTTGCCTTCTCAATCAGTTCCTGCTTATTGCTCTAATCATTCTTGATCAAACAGTTTTTAAAAGTGATTTGACAGTAGAATGCATTTAAATACGATAAAAAAATTATCTCATTCTAATGATTACATATACAGGATGCTTGAAAAGTAACCCCCTTTTTATCTATGATGCATTGTCCTGTCTTGTAAAAATTATAGTTAAACGGGAGAGTCCATCAGTTACTTTTCAATCACTCTGTATATTCACACGAGTGTTTTTATTTATTTAGTATCGATTGTATTTGAACCAGTATATGTAGGCGTTGTTCCAAGATTTCTTCTTGATTTGACCTCACTGTTAAACCAATTCTCTTTATGCTCTGCTAAATTAAATGTGTCTAGAGATGACCAACAAAATAGAGGATTAAAAAAACAATTTTGCAGGGTTTTGCCAAATATTTGTTTCTGCATATTGTGCATTACAAATCAGAAAAAAGGGATTATCTTTGGTCAGGAATTTAATGCAAGCATTACTGATCGATAAGTTTAATTATAACGCAAATACATTGCTAATTATTTTATATCAAAAACAGCAAATAATCCAAAGTGCGGCAGAAATTTCTCGGTGGTACATATGAGAGATATTTCTGCCTGCCTCCCCCTCTATAAGTAATGGATGAATAAGGGTTTTGCTATAGAAATTCATTTTAATTGATTTTAAATGCATTAAAAATGATTTTACTATAGAAAGGCATTGAAATAAAAAGAAAAGGGATTGTCAGTGGCGATGAATTAACGCAAGATTTACAGAAATGATCTTATATATATATATATATATATATATATATATATATATATGTGTGTGTGTGTGTGTGTGTGTGTGTGTGTGTGTGTGTGTGTGTGTGTGTGAGTGTGTGCGCGCGCGCGTGTGTGTAGTATTATTATTAGCAACAGGAAATACTTTCGAAACAAATGTGAGTCTATTTCGTCGTCTTCATTATCCAATGGGAGTGCATGTTATCCAATGCGAACGTCCATCTGGATTCGAGATCCAACCGAAAGCAATGTCGTGATATGCGCCGGTTACTCACAACGGGCCTCTTTTTAATAATTTGTTTATTTATTGTGCTGGGGAAGCATATCTACGAGTTTTCTTCATTTTTTGTTGCTTTAGTTGCATTTTTTTCTAAAAATTTTGCCGTAAATGAATAGAAGTGAAAATCAAATTTACACAGATGCATCCATGCGTATATATTCGAGAAATCTCCTATCAAAACGAATTTTGTTCCAGACTCTAAAGAAATTATTAACAAAAAATATATATATCTGTGAACAAAATAAGCAAAGATTACTTATGACTTTGCCAAGTTCGAAATTCAAACGCTGAAAACTTTTTTCCCAAGAGAAGACTAAATAATTGGGTTTTTGCTTTTATATATTCAGGACACAAAAGAACGTCAAGCAGAGAAGAAAAATGATCTAACAGAAAACAAAGATTTCTCTTTATAAAGGTGAAAAAATAAAAACAAAAAAACGCTTTGCAAGAACAACGGAAGTTCTTATCATTGATATAAGCAAATATAGCTAACTCTTCGTTTGTCAGAAGTAGACGACAAGGCACTATTTTTCTTCGCGCATTTATACACGACATTTTTACGGTTTCTTCTTTGATTTGATTTTCTTATCTGTCTCTCTAGAGAGCGGCATTTTATTTCCATTTCGCCATTTTCTTTTTTTATTCGTTTTTTCTTTGCTTGCCGCCTATCGTTTTACTATGACATGTTGCAAGTGTTTTTGTACTGTTTAAGATCGCTCGGAGACGATTGACCGTAAAAAAAAAATAAGGTAAAAAAAGAAACAATAAAAAATTTCGTCCCGACCTGTCCTGATAAAGAAAACACAACGGATTCTTTTTCCATAAAGAAATTTGGGCGTTCTCCACGTTAAACCACACACGCACGCACACGCACACGCACACGCACACACACACACATATATATAATAGAGAGAGAGAACAAATTTGTGTCAATGACACACGTTTGGCGGAAGATAAGATGCGATAGTCGAATGGGGCTTATTATCCCTCAGTTCCTTCATCTATACAAGAGCAACTGGATGCTATCTTGTCAAAAGTTTTACCGGACAACATACGGCTGACACATATTTACTTACGCACACGAATATGCGCCCGCCATTGTATAGACACGATTTGACGTATGTTTTTCTATGTATAAAGTATGGAGACGACTAAGTCCAGCTTCAAGTTTATCGATGTTCAGGAATTTGAAGTCTGTGTGGACGAGGCAGAAAATAACTGGCATGTGTAAATACTGATAATTACTTTTTATTCCAGTGATTGACATGACAATGATTTGATTGATAACAGTGATTGTGACATAATAGTCTCTTTGATGTTAACTATAAGTTCCATGATTATGTCTACCTCATTAAGAATGACACAAGTAAAAATACACGTACAGCTGTTAGGGATGTTGACATTGCTGTTGTAATTGATGAACGTGATCTCACGATAACGATCATGTTGATGAGCTTAGCATTCAGAATATAGATCAAATTGATAAATTGGAAGACAGTGACGAAAAGAAACTTTTTTATTTATACGAACAATGTAAAATGACGGATAATGTTTTTACGATCGTTTGATGTTTTTTTCTTCCACGTAAGTTCGTTCTTTGATTGATCCCGAGTCGGCGCAATCTAATATCACAGCTTGCCCCAGAAAATATTTAGGATATTGATTTGATTGAATTTCCCCCTAAATGTTTAAAAACTGTTTTCTTCGCGAATTACGTCGGCCAAAAACCTAAATTATAAAGAAGAATAAACCTGGTTATTTTTCAAAACTTAATATAATTTAATCTGATCTGATAAGCATTTGATGTGATGTCGTGTGTTTGTACAGAAACGTTTTGTTATTGTAATACAAAAGAAACGTTGAATCAATAAATGTGTCATTAAAAGAACAAAGAACTTTTCAAAGAAATGAGAAGATGGACGATGAACTTTCGATATTCTGGGAGAAATTATTTCTGTAAGCCTGATTAAATTCGCTTTTAACACAGAAGACAAAAACATTTCAACTTTTAACTATTGAGACAATTTTTCATACAGTTTTTAATTCAATTAAAATATTTCTTCTTTTAAGATGTAAATGATTTCTTTAAAATGATTGAAATGCAAATTAGGAAATCTTTTTGGCTTTTTTAGTGGTTATATGTAAGTAGTTTTTAAGCAATTGTTATGTATTTGACATTTTTTTTCAGGGCGTTTCTGTGTATTTGAAATATTATTATGAAGTCTTTTTTGTGGGTTAGGAAAAGTGATTTGATTTGGCTGGGGTAGTGGTTTCATGAAGATACTTTGTATCTTAAAGATTTGATTTTGTTTTTAACTGTTGAATCGGTATTTTTCATTATGTTCTATTGCGATACCCATGTGGACAGAAATAAATAAATTCGACAATCTCTTTGGTTCATTTATATTTCAAGTGTCAATTGTTTTTTGTACAGATCCACTGTACAATTACATTTTGTGCCTATCTAACCTCGTCAACCATTATTACTTGGTTCCATCCTTACCATGTGTGCTTCGGATTTGTGGATCTGGTGGTAACTGGTTTCTTTATAACCAAACACTTTTCATCAATTTCTGGGTTGTCTTTTCTTGCCAGCCAACATTTATGGAAGAACACACTGACAAGTTCTCTTCATCTTTTCTTTTGACAATTCCAACAAACGACCCATGAATTAAAATCCAGTTAACAATTTCGATTATCCATTTCAAAAATGCATTTTAAAAAATAAAACTCCTTTTTAAGACAGGTTGATTAGAAAACAAGGAATTTAACCAAGAGGATGTCTAAATACACTCAATCAATAAAACTAATTAGTTAATCACTTGATTTTAAAAAATAAAATAAATGCACTATTGTTATCGAATTAACTCTCTTTCTCTCAATCTGATTCGTGTAAAAATCCGGGATTTGAATAACAATCCCGAGTAATGACAAGTTTATTTTTAAAATGGATTTAATTTGGACAGGTTTAATGGAGCTATTTACAGAATGAATATCCAAGGCGTTAGAAAGCAAAATGTAGTAAAAGAAAATTGCCAAATAATGAAAACTTTACATTCAAAATAGGAGTAAACATCTGGATCAGGTAGGGAACAAGCAAAATGAACACGGACAAAATAACACGATAACTAACAGATATCCCATATCATTCAAATCAATGAACTACTGATAATGACCACAAGGTATTTGGTCGAAACCTTGTGTCTGTAATAACATCTATATCAACCAAAATGAGAACAATAGTCCGAAATTATTCAAGAATACTGACAATTACTAATCTCAGAAATTAAATACTAAATTAATGAAATACTAAATTAAGAAGCAGATAAAAAAGTCACGGAAGCATATTAATCTTATATAGCCGCCACACCCATAACTTCGAGGTTCGAGATGGGAGTCAGAAAATGTCTCGGCCCGATCAAGAAGTCTTTAAAAAAATATTATGTTTATTCATTTGGTCAGATTTTGAGAAGTCGGTCAGGCTGAGAACTTTTCAGCACTCCTTTGTATAATGTAACGTTTATTCAAACTCATTAATCTAATACTTGAAAGAAACCGTTGATGCCTCATACCTTAAATTCTACATTTTTGTAGGAAGAGTCAAAGAATACCTGATCTTTATAGTTCTTTCGAAGAGTCAGAATTCTTTTAACGAACATAACAAAACTGGCAGCATATTTGTTAGTAGATCAATAATTGACTGAGTGGAAAGTAAACCTATAAAAAAGTGAAAAAAATATGAAATAAAAATAAAAACAACAGCTCGAAAATAGAAAAGAAACGTTTCATAGCCTTATGCTACATTTTGAAGAGATTAAATGCTTTGCATGCATAAACAACTAAATTAGATTTAACTAAAACGCTTGAATAAGTGGTCTTCGGTACGAATGTCTAAGGTTTTCTTCTGAACGGATCCTGTCTTCGGTCTAAGCTATTTACACCTTATCCATTCAATTCAATAATCATTTTCCGTTTATTTTCCATCTTTGCCTTTCTTTTCTTCTTTTGGAATGTTTGATGCTTCTAAAATCCACTTTTTATAGATAAAAAAAATACACGATAGTTAAGATATTGAATATTCTACCGTTAATTACATATCTTTACTTTATGAAGGAGCCAATCTTGTGATTAAAATAGTTGTGTCTTTTTAACCAGTATCTGTTGTTCGAGTCGAACTAAAACGTCGGGAATTTTAATTATTTAATTCATCAGACGTTCACCATTTGGGAATTTGGCGCACTACAGTCTTCATATCAAAATAAGGTAACTTTATTACATATTATTAAAGTATTAAAATAAAGTTGTCGTGTCTTTTTTTTTTTTTTTTCTTCTAAATTTTAGCAAGGAGTGTCATCAACAATGTTTTGAAGAAAAATAAGAATAAAAAGTAACGACGTTGGGGGTCGATAATCTTACATCAAAATCTATACCTGCTGATTATAAAAGTCTGTGTTCGATTAAGAAAAAACTCATTTGAGAACAAAACACTAGTTTGGCATTTTCCACCACCACCACCACGCTCAAAAAAAAATTCTCAACCATTTTGGTTGGCATCGTTTCCACTTGGATTCCATTTTGAAATCATTAGCAGAAATAAAAGAAAAAAGAAATCTTATTTATGGTGGCGAATTGGGAATCGTGAATTGTTGGTTAATGACTTTTTTTGGCGATAGGGAGTTGCCATCTGGTGTGAGAGAGAAAGAGATTTGCCGCCCGAAGATTCAATTTCGATAAGGGATCTGGACATAAAATGGTTCTGATTTGGGGTCGAAAGGAGGGGGAAGAAAGAGGATAGAGAAGTTTGTGGAATATATAAACTAAAGAAGAAAAAGAAGAATTAGAAAGGAAGAAAGAAACGAAGGAGAAAACGTAAAAGATCATTGGGCTGAATAATTAAATGGAAAATAGAAGAAGAAGAAGAAGAAGAAGAAGAAGAAGAAGTAGTAGTAGTAGTAGTAGTAGTAGTAGTAGTAGTAGTAAAAGAGAGGTAGGAAGAAGAAAAACAAATAAGAAAAATAAAGGATTGTATTTGGAAAAAATCGTTAAAAAATAACGAAAAACAAAATGCATAAACAGAAAGAAACGTTTAATGAAATTTCCTATATAAAGAGAAGTCATAGACTATCGACATTAACAGGGGTCATAGAGCTGCTAACAGCATGTTTTTCTTTAGCACGCTCTAACATCAGACAATGATAATAATAAAGACAGTGAATTTGTTTTTGGGAAAATAAGACGAGGTAGTCGGCAGTTCATTGACGATGAGTGTGGCCGACAGAAATAAAGCTTGGAAGAAAGAAACGATAAAGAGCGAGGACAAGTGATATAGCCGGGGGGTGGGGGCTTTGGTGAGGAAAATGAATGAAAAGAGAGAAAAAAAAAGGAATATTGTGAAAGAAAAGGATAAAGTATAACAGATTATGAAGAAACAGACGGAAGTAAAGAAAAACTAAAGAAATAATGGAAGGCAAAACGAAAAACAAATGAAAAGAGGAATAAAGAAAAGAAGGAAGAAAAAAAGAAACGAAATAGAACGAAGAAGAAAGAAGAAACGAAAATGAAAGAGGAAAGAAGAAAAGAAATAAGAAAAAGGAGAAAAGAAAAAGAAAGAAAAAGGAAAAGAAGAAAACGTAAAATCTGACGAAGTTGAAGTAAAATATATTTATATTTCCAATGAGGTTTTCAAAATTGTAAATGCCCGCCGATCTGCCCGAAATCGATTATTTTTGTTCTTAACTTTGAATGAGATAATATTTTCTTTGGAATAACGGGTGAAAGCAGTTCCATTAAAAGACATCCTGACTTTCGCTTTCTCATTCTTTTACTTTCATTTCAGGTCCACAATTTTGATTTGGCGAAAACAAAAATAGCATGCAACGAATGAACGTTGAACTTTTCTCTTTCTTTTCTTTGCTATCAATTTTCTTTCTTTTCCCCTCGAGGGAGAAAAAAGAAATTAAAGGCTAATGAGCAAGAAAGAAGGGAAACTGACCAGAATGGTGATGATGATGATGATGATGGTGGTGGTGGTGGTGGTGTAAACAGAAAGCAAAAATGAAGAACATTAAAAACATTGGCTCAATATATGAAAGCAACTAAACTATCAGCTTTAAGTAAATATCACTACGAGAGAAACATGCAAGTTAGACGAAGTCGTACATGAAAACTAATAAGTTTAATGTTCAAATTAGAGCCACACTGAATGAACCTAATGACCGGACTGGAGGGGGTGTCCTTCATGCATACTACTAATACAAGGCAGGTGAGATGGGTTGTGACGTTTTTGGCTGGTATTGTTGACACTAATATTCTAAGTCCCTTCAATGATGATGTTATCAAAATAAATACAAAGTTATTGTAAATTCTTGGGCAAGACGCTTTTTTAAATGGAGCTTTATGCAAAAATGCATTAGGCTGAGTCATAAATAAATTCCGTTTTGGGGAAGCAATTTTAATTTCAGCTACACTATCATTTTCAGTCTATAGTGGCAGCGTACACAGTGAATGAAAGAAAAGATGTTGTTGTTCTTTATAACAACGCAGGGCCGTATACAGCAAGCGGGACACAGGGAGAACGTTGGGTCCGCTTTTGTTCTATTCTTCGCCACCAGCCGCATTCACCTGACCACGCACAATTATTAGCCAGCGATGCTGGTCGCTTCAAAACGCCTTGTTAGGGAAAACTTTCTCCAATAAAAACAGATCCCAAAATTTGTCAAAAACCGTTCACAATAAAACCTGCGGAAGTTTACTCACAAACTAGCGGAGATCTATTTGATAAATAGCAACATGTTACTGGAAATAATGACGAATATATAATTGAATAAAATTTAATTGTATTTTATTTTTGAAGAATAACATTGATAAACAGAAACGGACATTATTTATGACCCAGCCGAATATATTTATGCAAAACAAACCTACTTTAAATTTTACAAATTTGACAATGGTCACCTGATAAAAATGTTTGAAAGAAATCAAATTAATGAAATGGTATCCAGTGTGTTCAGATAATAAAACAATAGAAATGTTGTCGTCTGTCATTAAAACAGATTTATGAATGGTAAACATATTCGAGTAAAGAGATCTAGAAAGAAATTAAAAGTAATGTTATGTCGAAACAATAAAATCGTTACCAAAAAATTGTATGAAAAACTAATTAAGACTACAGAAGCGGAAGGAGTTCATACAAACGTGTGAAATAATAATTTATTCAGAGAAATAAGATAATGTGTTAATCAAATATATGTTACTCTGGTTGATATATTTAAGATTTCTTTATAGATAAATAAATATGGCATTATAATAAAAACTGACAGCCACAAAAGTTATTAACAGTAAAATTAATAATGGTATAAAAAAGATTAAAGTCTATGGTTCATATATATGTCTCTTTCTCCATCTCTCAAGATACACACGCCCATATATATATATATATATATATATATATATATATATATATATATATATATATATATATATATATATATATATATATATATATATTGGATTGAGGAATCGGAGAGCCGAGTTCGAATTCCAGTCTAATACCTTTGGGAAAGGGGTATGAATCCTCTTCTACTTCCTCCAGCTATGGCTAAATAGGAGGACAGACTGGGTTATATAGTCTTGGATGGCAACTGGTCTAGGAGAAGGACAACTCTGATTTCAAAACCTGCGGAGGGTCGTTTGGGGTCTCTGTAAAAAAATGTGTGGTTGGTTCTGCATAAAACCTTCACCACTATAATCAAATCTCATGTGGTGGTGTCGGGCTGTCAGTTTCCTAAGAACTGATCTGCTCATACGTAGAATTCGACTCGGGAGAGTCGAGTATATATATATATATATATATATATATATATATATATATATATATATATATATATAATGATATTATTACCTCCATATATCCCTACTAACCAAAGCATTGAATCTATCCATGAATTCCTCCAAATACTTAAAAGCAAAGTAAAAACAAAGCAAGGCATTCTTGCGACACTTGATGTAGAGAATTTATTTACTAATGTACCCGTCTCCGAAACTATTGATATTATCATTAATTCGGTGTATAAAAATAATTTAATTACACCTCCATCAATGCAACTTAATATTTTAAGAAAACTATTGCTCGCTTGCACCACTTGAGTTCCTTTTTATAGCTAGAATGTTACTATTTACACACAAACTGATGGAGTAAGTATGGGAAACCCACTCGGGTCGTGCTTCTCCAATTATTATATGTCCTATGTTG
>OZ010592.1:1566294-1573794 GCA_963932145.1 Acanthosepion lycidas
TGTTGAAGATTCTTCTAGCCTCGATGAATTACTATATATATATATATATATATATATATATATATATATATATATATATATATATATATATATATATATGAATATGAATACAAAGTTGGTATAGATGGAAAAAAATTCCGATAACCAAAAACACTATCTTTAAAAAAATTCTCAATACAAAGTAGAGCAAATAACAATTAGTCAAAAATTAAATTATAACATAAACATGTTATAACATTGTTTCCACACTTCTGGTGTCTTATCAAGTGATGGTGTTGATTATCTTAAAGTCTCAATGAATGACGAAATAACACGAGAATATATATATATATATATATACATACATATATATATTAAAATATGTCTCATTAAATAATTTAGACAAGTTTTGTTTACTTTCTTTTTAATAGGATCCTCTCATAATTATGGACAAGTTTATTAGTATCATTATTAATGGAAGAAAGAAAATTACCAAGTTGATGCATATTCATTTTTACTCCGAGTACGTTCGACATTAACACAATATCATCATCAGGGTTTTGTTTTTGATAGATACTTAGACATTTCAATAACTTAGTTACCTCCCTTGACGTTTACATCATATAATTTAAAAATCATACAGTACTTAGCCATAGCATGTTTCACTTCACAAATAAAAATTTAATTTTAAGATGAATACAACAATTTTTCTTGTAATATATATATATATATATATATATATATATATATATATATATATATATATATATATATATATATATTAAATTCTCGATGCCTGTTTCACTGACTACGACTGTCAAATTTCTGCGCGCGATCAATGCGCACATTCATCAAGCAGTTGGCATATATATATATATATGTGTGTGTGTGTGTGTGTGTGTGTGATAAAAATCAGGCAGTCGGCATATATATAAATATAGTTTAAAGGTATGCTGTATTTATGGGTTAAAGTGCTCACTATCAGGGACAGCGTATGTAAATATAAAAGTGGACAGTGAAATCAGCAACCGCAGGTGACAGCCTGTTTCATGCCAAACGCTATCGTCAGGCCATGTGCGTTGTGTTTTTGTTCGACTTTTTATATATACATGTCAGTGATGTATTGTGGGTATTCTATTGCATTGTGGGTTGTCTCTTGTATTATTCTAACAGCTATTTTTGCTAGGCGTCGTTTGTTCATTTGTTTATTATTTACTTTATTTACTTATTTACCTGGATTAATTTATTTTACTTGTTTTTATTCATTTATTTTCATTTATTCTTGCTCGTTTTAAGTTTTCGTTTTTCAAGTAACGTAGTAAAAATTTGTTTTCGTGCATGCATAAACGAACTCTGATCTTTTAATTATTAATTTGTTTTCGTCTAGAAAGGGAATTTTTTTCCCTCCAAGCAGAATTAACAGTTTTTGGATTGATGGTTGTTCTTTTCTTTATTTTCCATGAAAGTAGGACAACTCTGAAACTTGTGTTACCAGTGAGTAAAAAATGAATATATATTATAGTTCTGTTATTATATATCGCCCCCTATCAATGTGATATATATATACATACATACATTAATTAAATCTCCAATATATATATATATATATATATATATATATATATATATATGAGATTTAATTAATTTCACATTATAATTCATTGAGCCTAGAATAAGAAACCTTAACAGAATGTTCCTTTTGGGAACTCATCAGCAGTGAGCATCCTCTACCCAGAATCGAAACCGGACCGTTACAATACAACGCAAGCATCACACTACTGGGCCAGCGGAATTAGGATGAGCTGCGCCATATCGAGCCTATTAAGATAAGTTTTCCTTTTGTCTTTATTTACACATATATATATATATGTATATGTGGGGAGGGGCGGATTTCTGTGTACACGCGCGCACAATCAAGTTTTTGTATATGAAGTATATCCAAGTATTTGACAATTTTCTTATTCATATCGACTTTTATTTCAAAGTCAAGACTTTTGAAGAGTTTCAAAAGAGCTTTTCTCATATTGTCATTTGTTCTGTTGTCTGGCATTATCCTCAGCCCGTCATCCCTATATAGGCCGTGGTTGTTTTTATATACAATTTTGTTAATTTCATATAAAATATGTAGGCGTATTAATTATGAAACCTCAGTACCATCAAACGAACCTTTTGGTACATCGATGTCGCCCTTTTTTATTTTTTTAGTCCAACCTTCTCCATTGTGGAATAAAATTGGTTTATGGCAATGTAAAATTATGTCCATTTGTTCAAATGTTATATTTATGAAGCCTTTGACGAATTACAAAGCAGGCCTTTTTTTAGATATAGATGGATAAAAAGGTTTTTTTTTTATGTTGTATTTTATAAATACATATTTATCTTTCTTTGTAATTTTGTAGAAACAAGAAATGCACTCACCTGTATCCTTCCATTGATTGGCTTGTCTAGCGATCCTTAATACGTCGCACATTTTTTACTTTTTTTGTTTTGAATATTTCTTGGCTTATTTTACCCAATTCAGTTTTGCTTGGGTTTATTCTTAGTTTAAAAGAACGATTATTGGGGAATTAGTTTTTATGGCCCTTTATAGTTAAAAATGCTTGCTTACAGCATAATATATGGACCCTCACATTTATACCTAATTTGCTTATAATATTTTACGCCTCCTCGTTTATACTTTTAATGTACGAGTTTGGTGCTTTTTTGTAAGTTTTAATGACTTCTTTGTTTATTTTTTTTCTGTTAAGTCTTCGGGTTCATAATATAAATGTTCTTTGTTTTGTCGCCTTTAATTAGGATGTTTTTGTTTTTTTTACTTCAGTAGTTAATTTTTGGGGGAATTACTATTAACTTTTGTGAATTTAATATTGTCTATTATACCAAGCATATCCTTTTTGAGGTTAGCCAGCTAAAAATATACATTGTGTGTACTGAGGATAATTTTAAAAGATGTGGTACAATCATAAATCATCTTTTAAGCTAGAAAGCCTTAGAAATTCTAGCCAACCATGTGTGGAAATTAAAGAAGAAAAATAAAAAAGAACCGATTTTAAAATGGAAAATTTAAAAAAAAAAAAAAAAAGCAAAACCTTACAACAATCATAACAACATCTGCAACCTTTGTCAACAAAAAAAATTAGCCATAATAACATTTCCACACCAAAAAAAAGATCTTTTAAGCCAGAGATCGGAAATTGTGTCCCATTGTATAAATACAAAAAAATTCCTTTTGAGTTCATTTGAAGCGGGAAAAAAGAACGTATGAATATTTCCTTTAATCCCCCACCTATACGTTTCCAATGAACTTGATTTCCCCCCTCCTCCTTCTCCTCCTCATTACTCTCATTATCCTCACCTTCTACCACACCTCACCTTTTTTAATATAGCATTCATAATTTTTTTATTTTTAAGAAACGAAACGTTAGGAAATCAATTGACCAAAATCGCCTGAAGACAACGAAAGGTCGAAACCCAGGGTAGCGGAATCAGATGATCTTCTAATTTTCTATACTTAAAAGATCTGCATGTTAATGTTTTATCTTTTTATATGTGTATTGAGCACTTTTTAATACAGCTGTTCCCTGGTCTAATTCTAACCATTTACGTCTTTATGTTATATATATATATATATATATATATATATATATATATATATATATATATATATATATATATATATATATATATATATATATATATATATATATACACACACACAATCAACTTTTATTAAATCAAACCGACAAGGTTCTGTTTAACATTTTATTGCATTTTTCGAATTTTCGTATAAAATATTGTACATCAAAATTGTGGATTGTCCGAAGTTTATGTTTGTTCTGTTTCGCTCAAGTACTTTTGACCGTCGCAGTCATTATCAAGAACCAGGCGGTTTCTGTTGGCTACAACCCAGCATTTTCACAGAGCTGGAATTTGAATCAGACTAAAATGACGACATGCTTAAAGTGAGATAGACGGCACAGGAAAAGCATGTATCAAATGCTTATACTAATTTTGATTATTTTGTAAACTTATTAAATATTTTATATACACGTCACGATGCCATTTCTTGTGGTGAAAAATAGTTTATTTAACGTGGGAATTTTTTTCCTATAAAATGGCTTCTAGAATGTTGTGTCTTTCCTTGTAGCGAGTAATGTATAGTATTTTGGTATTATCTACTAATATTTGTCTTACGTTGATAGTTGAATGATTGATATGTGCATGAATTGTACTAATCCTAGTGCACATCCAAATCAAATGCATAAAGAAACTCTCAACAGTTTACAAATTTATTTTTCATGTATTTTTTTACTATCTGTAATCATTATCATTAAATGCTATCATAATATGATAGAAATCATTTTTATTATTATTATTATTATTAATTTCATTCGGGTATTTTTTTTAGAAATATAATTCTAATTTAAAAATGTATGGAATCAATACAAGTAACACCATATGTAGAATTGTTCGTAACTATACAAAATGGTTCACATTTTAATTAAATTCTATCTTTTATTTAGTTTCTTTTCTTTTGAATTATTCTGTTAGAAGCCACAAAACTTGAAAATGCCTAAGAACAAAGATATTATTTATTTTTGAAAATTTTAAATAGATTTTCAAATGCTTTGTTCTTTGGTAATAGTTTCTTTAATGTTTAATTGTTTATTTTGTCCAAAATAGCTTCATGGATTTTGGGTTTTCTTTTTACATTTAATGTTATATAGTCTTTAAAACTACTGATAGTCATATTGTGGTTTTGTGTGACTAAGAATTTTTTTAGTCACATAACTACAAAAATTGCAGGTAAACTTCGTTACCAGTCAAATTTTTAAGCAAAACTTTCAAAATGTAGATTGCATTTATTGCGAATATTTTAAGTATTTTTTAAGATTGAGGGCTGACATTTGAAATATAACTCGACTTGAGAATTATAACAGGAAAAAATAGTAATGAAGAATCATAGGGAAAAAGTCAACATAAAGTTCACTTTCTTAGGAGAGGAAAAGAAAATATAGTTTAAAATTCGATTTGTAAGAAAATGTCATAGTGAAAATATTTTCATTTAAAGTAAGTAATATTCTATCTAAAATAAGCAATATCTTAATTAATTTACTAATTTAATAATTTTAATAAAATAAAAGATTTTATATTGTAGAAATGAAAAGTAATATTTTAACAAACCAGTTTCTCAAAACAGGATTTTAATTAATATAAATTAAAAAAATAAATGGTCTATTTTTTCTGTGAATTTTTCGGTCACCTTTAGAAAAGGTTATATTTTATCTTTTATTTGGCTAATTAATCAATATTTAATCTATTCTTTTCGTTAGCGCAACGCCCGATTTTCAAGTAGAAGGCGGTTGATATGTATAGTTCCCAGATGGTTCTTGGTAAATATATAGAGAGAGATAGATAGAGAGAGAGAAAAAGAGAAAGAGATAGAGAGAGAGATTAAATTCACAAAAATAGAATTCGTTACTGTCGGTTAAGGCCAATTATTATATTAAATAACGCAGCCATTTGACGTTAATATGCTTTATTTCTTGGCTGGGATCGGTTCTTTGATGTCGACCTTCAAAGTGCCGACACATTTACCTGTTTATCTATGTAGCATTAATATTCAACTTTACCAGTCGCACGAAACAAAGGCGAATATAAAATAATTACAAATGGCACTAAAAAAAGCGTTGCCGATATGAACAAAATATTTTTCTATGGCTAGATGATCAGATATGACAAATTTCAGAAAGAAAGAAAGCAAGAATAGATTTTAGAAGTTTAAAAATTAAGAAATAACGAAAGATAAAAAAAAAAAAAAAAAAAAAAAAACGAAAACGAGATCAAAGAATCAATTTATTAAAAAGGTAAAAGAAAAGAAAGAATAACAAAGAAATATATTTAGAGAATGATTAGGAAAAATAATAAACAAAACACTTTCTAAAGTACAAACGAACATACAATTCACAAAGATGGCGTCTGAGATTTCCGATCTACCCTCTTCAACGTTGGCCAATAAAAACATTTCGTTACTGGGATTTTTATTTATTTTTTATGTATTTCAATTATTTTCTTTCTTTTTTTTTTTTTTTGTTGTTGTTGTTGTTGATGTCATTTTATCCTGATTGTCTGATATAAAATTGTCTCAAATTTTCTGAATTTCTTAGATGAAGCACTATCCATTTTTGATTAGTGTCATAGGAAAAGATAAAAAAATACCAAAATTAATAGTCTCTATTTTTGCTTCACTTGGTCTTTGGCGGAAATATGCAGACTCGTGTGTTCATAATAAATTTAAAAAAAAAACATTCGATACCAGAAAGAAAATGATTATGCCTTTAAAGTTATCTTTATATTCTGATATAATCACCCATCAAATGTTTAGTGGCCATTCTTAAAGTGACAGCAAGTCATACCTCCTAAACTTTTCTTAGTAATCTGCAAATCCCACATCTACGGTTTCACTATGGACTCGGCAGTATCTCCCCCCCCCACACCTTATCCATTCGAATTCATCCTTTTGAAACGGTTACTTCTTATTCCACATTTTCTCATTTCCCGAACGAAATCCTTATTTTTCCCAGCTTTTCGCTTCCTTTCGTCTTCAAAATGTAATCGACTGAGAACTCCCCCCCCAAAAAAAAAATTTACTATCTGGCCAGTTTTCGTCTTTTTCTTGTTTACGACCATCGAATCTGGTCTTCTTTCTTAAATGGTGTCGTTGGTAGGCATTTCGAAAACGATTTTTGTTTAATGCTTCACACTGAATATAAAGTGACAAATCTCTCATCAATAATAATAATTATTATTATTATTATTATTATTATTATTATTATTATTATTATTTCCTTTGATTTCTGTTGTGCACACATTTCTTTCCAGGTCCCGGCCAGAGACCTAAGGTTAGGAATGGCATCATGTCATTTTCCACTGACCAATTAAAAAAAAATGCACACATACATATTTTACATAGATAAAGCCCTTCGTAGAGGGTGAGGGCTGCATGCGTGAGAAAAACCTTTTGTATTTCTTTAAGGCATGTGCTTCCCGGAATCCCTTCAATTAGACTACTGGAATCTTTTCCAACCAATCCGAGGGCTCCAACTACAACAGGGATTGTTGATGATCCCATATGCCACAATTTTGAGATTTCGATTTCAAGGTCCTTGTATTTCGATAGCTTTGTGAAGATCTTCAAAGATACATTGCATTCTGCAGGGACTGCCATATCAATAAAGAGGCACTTTTTGTTTGCGGTCTCTTATAACAATGTTTAGATTAGAGTTGATTATTCTGTGTGTATTGTGTGGTCCCATAAAATTGTAACAGGTCCTATCTCCCTAACCGGGTTTGTGTGGTGTTTATACCAATTTCTTGCTGTTCCCTTCCCATAGAAGTTGCAGATTTTCCAGTGTAGATATTGGCCCACTCTGTCATGCCGGGTTTTATATTCACTGGGTGCCAATAACGTGCAACTTGATACAACATGATCTGCTATTTCTGGATATTTATCACATTATT
>OZ010592.1:1576294-1586294 GCA_963932145.1 Acanthosepion lycidas
TTTGACTAAAATGAATATATATGAATATACATATCCCACGCAGTTTGCATTAATCGGAGTTTCATGCCAAACTCCGAGTAGTGCAAACGGTGTCGGATAACATATATGTCTTCATTAATATATATACTTTATAGCTCTGTTACATAACAGTGAGCACTGTTTCAGTAACACCAATACTTTTGTGCAATATATATATATATATATATATATATATATATATATATATATATATATATATATATATATATATATATATATATATATATATGTATATATACACAGACATATATATAATTTTAAGGTATATTTATTTATGGGTAAAAGTACTCAACATCAAAGATAGAGATTATGTAAACATAAAAGTGGACACTGTGGTCAGCACCAAGCGGTGACAATCTGTTTTATTCTTCAAAGCACTTTGCAGACCATCCGAACATATATATATATATATATATATATACACACACATACATATATATATATATATATATATATATATATATTCATGATATGATAGTAGATGTTCGCATCGTTTTGCGTACATATTAGTGTTTGCTAGGGACTGCTATCCAGTTCTTTTCATTTCGATAGCATCGATTCTCATTTGCTCATTTCTTCATTCACACGCCCATTTTCTATTTGAATCATCTTAGAGAGCTAGTGAGACGACAGGTTGGAGTTATATTCATGCCTTTCCAAAAGGATATCAGAGCAAATGTCATCGAAGCAATCTCGAACAAAACCTGAAAATTGTTTTTTTCCTGACCTGATTTGCCAAGTTGCTAACCATTACCTGGCTGCTTTTCGACCCATTTTACTTACTTCCGGTGACCATTTTGTAATTTTGCTTCACACAAATGGAGTTTACAATCAGATAATAAGAGTCACTTTTTTCTCCTCCGTTTACTTTTTCTTCTTATCTTTGCAGTTCATTCTATCGTCCAACTCCTCAAATGTTTTAGCTAAGTTCAATGAGTGCAAAAAAGAGTTTTTATATATTCGTTTATTTACGTTTCTTTCTTGATTTTTTATTATTTTATCCCAAATGAACATTTTGTCAGATTTATTGTTAATTTATACGCATTTATTTATCTCATATTGATAAAACGAAAATATAAATGGCACATTGTTAAAGCAAAATCCCCCCTATCTTTATTAAATGCCTGTTCAAAATTTTCTCGAGTGCTCAGGCCGGTAGACATAATAAAAACTGTTTTAAAAACAAACAGAACGCTTATTTCCAACACTGTTATCATAGAATTTACGGCTACATCTAGCCAATTCAACTTTATATTGGTGAAATATCGCTAACAGTCTAGAACTGCGTTTAAATTCATAAAGTCTAGGTACATATATCAACCCAATAAGTAACGCCAATTATAAATTTATCTACAATATATATATATATATATATATATATATATATATATATATATATATATATATATATATATATATATATATATATATATATATATATAATTGTTGAAACCTCCTGAATAGTGAACTGAACAATTACGGAAAAGTGCGCCTACGAAACTCTAGAGCCGAAGTGCTGCATATAACCTCAGTCAGCTAAGTGACACAATTTATTTGTATTGATTTGTATATCAATATCCCGCCATATTTACATCTTTTGCATGTTTATGCGATTGGTGTAATTTTGTTATTTACTCTAGTCCGAATGATCGGGGTTCGAATTCAGGTAAAAGACAAGATATTTCACATACATACATACATACATACATACATATATGTATATGTGTGTGTATCGCAAATAAATTATAAAAATCCTCAAAAAGAATTTTTTTAAATTGTCTCCATAACTGTGTAGAGACATTCAAAAAAGAAATTGAAAAATTGTAATTTGTATCAATGATAAACGTGCCACTGAAGTTCACTTCTTCATTCTTCTTCATAGAAGAAACGGCTTTCTTTCTCTTTTACATTTTATTGCATTTTCCCCTCCATCATTATAATAAACGGATTTCTTTGTGTTTTATATCTATGTATGTATGTATATGTGTGTGTATGTGTGTGCGTATGTGTGCAAAAATAGATGATTCTTATAACAGTAGATATATAGATATAAAGTAGTTCTTGTTATCAACATTATTCGATCTGAAAAAATTACTTGGTCCTAAGAACAATGTCCTAAAGTGTCAAATAAATACGAATTTCAAATAAAAAAATTTCATTTTTTGTAATATAACGTTATTTATAAAAAAAAAATCAATAATAATTGTTCCGATATTTGTATCTTTTGTTTGATGCTTATCAACTGAATATTGTTATATAAAAGATTTTTCAGAAATTTATTTAAAAAAATGAAGATATGAAAACAATATGTGTGTTTTTCCTGTGGCTGTGTGTACGTACGCACACGAATTCTTCGTGTGTCCGTTCAAATATCTGTGAATATTTTACAATTTTCCTTTAAACATCAACCATTTGTATAAATGTCTGTATATACACCTACACATGCGTGCACATTCTACCCTATTTCAAGTTTATTCAAATTACATACAAATATATCATTCACTTTTTAATAAATTTACGTTTTTATGGAATAAAAACCATATTTTCAACTTTAACATTTTTAAATACTCAGCAAAATCTACTGGTAAAATTAGCCAATGGTTTTTAAAATGCATTTTATTTATTTCAAACGAAAAAAATTTAACAAAAGGGAAGTATTTCTTTTTCCATGTAAATATGAGAAAACTTATGCGCCATCTTAGATTTACGGTTTCAGAGTTTTTTAGCTTTTTTGTATTTTTTCAATTTTTTTCCCCCCGCTTCTACATTTTTTATTGTATTTTGCCCTCCATTTGCAATATTTTCTCTACGCTTATTTAACGTTTCAAAGCCTCTTCTGTTATATTTATGCGTTGAATTAAAAACTGATAAGTGAGCAATTTTGGCGAGCGAGAGAGATCAATCGATCAGACACTTTTGAAGAGATTCAGAGAGATAAATAAACGTGCACAGACTAGGAGAGATAGATAGATAGATAGATAGATAGATAGATAGAGAGAGAGAGAGAGAGAGAGAGATAGATAGATAGATAGATAGATAGATAGATAGATAGATAGATATGAACAAACTGAGATAGATTCTTCCTCTTATAATACTTCTAATACTTCTTCTCTTCTTCTAATGCTTCATTTTTCACTTTTTCTCCTCTTTTCATTTTCTCTTTTCTTTTTCTTTTTTTCTTCTCATTGTAATTATTTCGAAAATTATTTTCAAACATTATTAAAAATAATCTTTTTTTTATCAAGTCTTAAATATTTTCCCCGCTAATCGTTTATAAATTTTCCACCTTGCTTTTGTAATTATCCTATAACATCGGATGAATCCCTGACTATTGACAATCCCTAGTTTTCAGCGCAAAATGATCGCCGAAACTGATTCACATAACTTCTGACAAAAAAATTGCCTTCTTCAATTTCTGATCATTCATTTTTTTTTTCTTACCAGACAAAAGCTTGTTTTACTTATGAACTATTGTTTTCAGTAAGACATGAGGAGATTTTAGTTCACAACAAAATGAATGCGAAGTAATAAGGAAAAGAAACCCGTTTCCCAGATTCAGATGTTATCGGTTATAAAATATAACCCCATAATTATTGATTTATTCCCCCTCCAATTCTTATAGATGCGAGACTCTTTACATATAATCATTAAAGTGACTCAAAATTGCTCAAAGAAAGCGCACTTGTCATATTCTGTTTAATAATAATTTTAAGAAACTGATAGATTTGTTAATTTTAGCTTCGTCCGACACGTGGCCAAATTGAGTGTGGCTGAATGGCGTCAAAATGATTTGCGATAATCGACCTTTGAATGGTGGATAGCCTGAAACTTTTGGAAATCATTATTCAAAATATGAACCTTTATCTAAACTTGAATCTCGAACACTGTGGCTGGTGGGAAATATGCAATTCTCTCATGTTAATCATTTATTAATATTGTTAATTGGGCCCAAAGAGGATCGAAACGCCAGAGTCACAAATAGTTTACAAGAGGATCATTTTAATCATTTCTCAAGGTGTACTAACAACTGCTATTTAGATTCAATATGTGTTAATCATCGTCTCAGTGTTTCTAGTGTTTGCCACAGAATAATCGACAATAAGTAAATCTCACAAACGTTTCACTAGTTAAGTAATTTCTATCTCTATTGGGCGCACAATTATTATAACACTGTTCCACGCTCTGGTAAGCTTAGACTATCCGTAAAATAAGTATGAATTCTAAAAACCTAGCGTCGAATTTTGCTGGTTCAACAAGCTGTTATAAATATGGCTACATTCTCCACAATGTCGTTATTCTCAGAAGATTGCGCTCTTTGGTATGTTTAAGATTGTAAGTAATTTGATCTGTGCATGTTACAGGTATTCGAAGGTTGTCTGTGGTCAACAGATTTCAGAAAATGCTAATCAAATGAATTCATATCGGATGTGACAAGCAACATTCATTCATATATATCAATAGGTTCATATCTATTCTGACATGAAAAATGAGATTTATTCGAAAAATATAATTAAATGGCGAATCACTAATGTCGGAATTTATAAGAATTAATCTCACTAGCAACGATCTGCAAGACAATTTTAGTCCATTTAAGCAACTGGTCCATTTAGATAAATGGTGCATTTAGACAGTCATCGCTTATTGAAGTCAGCATTGGTTGACAACAAAATGATCGAAACTAATTCACTAAACATCACTAACAGGCTTCTAAACAATACAGAGTTGAACAACTTATTCCTGCCTTGGGCTACAGTCGCTGGTCATCCCCACATAAAGATCGAACTTACACACTATCAATGCTAAAACCCTAACTCGATAATCAACAACTGCTACTGTTATTTTGATACTCACATCCGCATATATATATATATATATATATATATATATATATATATATATATATATATATATATATATATGTATAAGGGCGGCCCTGTCGGCTGGGGCTTTAGAATACGCCGACTGCACCTCTGTAGAGGGGTAAGACCCCCCTCCCAATGAGGGGTCCTGTGTATGACATTAAATTGCATCCAACAGCAAGGCCTCTGATCTGGAGGTTTTGAGGAGCGTGGAACCACCTCTTAATTGCTGGTGTTCCCAGAACCACCTTCACCCGGCGTGGTAGCACCTGTTAGGGTCCCAGCTATGGGTAAATAGTGAACTGCTAGTTTTCCAGATTTTGCTCACGTCCTGGGTATGACGGTAAACTACATCCGCGTCCTGGGTATGGCGATAAACTGCATCCATCAGCAAGGTCTCAGATAATGTTTTCAGAAAAATAATGTTGCCAGCTCTAAGTTTTTTAAACAATAATGTTGCCAGCTCTACGTTTTTGAAACAATAATGTTGCCAGCTCTATGTTTTTGAAACAATAATGTTGCCAGCTTTACGTTTTTGAAACAATAATGTTGCCAGCTCTACGTTTTTTATTCTATACAAAATAGGCATTTAAAATTCATATAAACTGGATTTGGCATTAAATAACCCACAGTGGTTGATATGCCATAAAACCCAAACAAACAAACAAACTATATATAAGGGGCCTGACGATTGCGTCTAGCATGAAACAGACTGTCCCCTCTAAGTGTTGAACTTCTATGTTCATTTATATATATATATATATATATATATATATATATATATATATATGAGATAACGGTATATAAATTTTTATGTGTGTGTGTATGCATTGACCTTATATCGTCAATAATTATTTACATGCTTCATATAAGAATGTAAAAAATAACTTCAAGTTAAAATAGCGTTAAATGAAAATAACGTTAACTGTTATAGTGAGTTTATAACTTCGTAAACCACTTTTAACACGTTTGATTATTCACACAACCTTCTCCATACACTGAAAAATATTATCTTTTAGTTTTTCGCTTAAGTTGCATTTTCACTTTAAAAAATGATTGAAATGCGATACATTACTTACTTCGTCCTTTAATATTAGAAACAATTCAAAAACGCGCGAATTTTAACTTTATTTTAAATGCGCGCTGATTCGAGAGTTGTCAAAAAAGTTTTTAAAAAATAAAGTTAGTTAAAAATAAAAACTTCTAACTATACCAACACAAAATTAATGTTTCATCATAAAAAAATATATGTTTTCAAGAATTTTCATTTTAAATAGCTTGTCCTCATTCGCTCAGTTCAATGAGGTTATGAAAACGAATGCCAAAATTTCGTGGTAGCGAAAAAAATCTTCAGATGGGATGAAAATTATGTTTCTATAAGGGAATGGTACTTACGCTGAAATCTAATATGGGAGACCATAAGAGACAAAACTAGTTTTCTCGAGAACCGGTTCCCAGACACATTTAATCTCTACGCTCGTTTCTTTTTTTGCTTTGTTTTCTTTCATACATTCTTATTTTATTTTTTCCTCTGCTATTGTTGAGGATGATGAAACCATGTGCATTGTTTCTTTCACTTTACAGACTTCCCAGTGTTATTCCTTCTTTATTTTTATTCCTTTTCAAATGAGAAAACGTTTTCTATTCTTTCACGAAAGTACTTGTAAAATCTAGAGGTTTTAACGTCCCTAATTTAGCTTATGTGTCATTTCTGAAACCTTTCCATAAATTCTTGGTCGAACGCCGCATCTCATAAAAAATGGAGAAGTGAACAATGTAAAGGAGAAAAAATATGAATGGCGAAAAGCCATTCCCACTTCCTTTATTTATTTATTTATTTTCTTATCTCCAAGACATTCTGATGCTTGTCTTGCATTATAAGAGGAGGGACGATTCAGCTCATATTTTAAACAAAAGAATCAACAACGAAAGCAGAAAGGTACGCAAAAGAAAGATTGATGTCCGCCGTTCTCAGCTTTCTTTGTGTGTTTGGAGTTTGAAAGATTTTTTTTTCTTTTCGCATTTCGTGTCTTTCTGTATCTTCTTGGCCCCCTGTAATTGGATTGAGCGAGAAGTGAAATACAGTCTCGAACATTCGACGATAGTGCGACGAGGATCAAAAGTGTTAAAAAAAAGCATCAAGTGACTTTGAAGAGAAAGTAAAACAAAAAAAAAACACTCACAAAAGCAAAAATAGATATACTTTGTCAATTTCGACATAATTTTACAATATATATATGTGTGTGTGTGCGTGTGTGTGTGTGTGCATACGTCTTTGCGTGCATTTCTTTCATTCCCTCTCCCTCTCTCTCAGTTTATCTATCTATCTATCTACCTGTCTCTCTCTCTTTCTCTCTCTCTCTCTCTCTCTCTCTATATATATATATATATATATATATATATATATATATATATTTATTCTGAGACATATTTCATTGAAAAATTTAGACGAGTCTTGTCTATTTATTTTCAATTGGATCCTTAAATATTCGCGCACAAGTTTTTGGTGTCATTATTAAAGGAAGAGAGATAATCCCCGTGTCTCTTCCTTTAATAACGACGCCAAGAAGCTCGTCCGAGAATATGAAAGGACCCAATTGAAAATAAGCAGATAAAACTTGTCTAAACTATTCAATGAAACATGCCTCAATGAAAATATGCTGCCAAAATATACGCCATATATATATATATTAGGTTGGTGCAAAAATAATTTCGTTTTCTAACATATGTTACTATGTGAGAAAACGAAATTATTTTTGCACCAACCTAATATATAAATATATATATTATTATTATTATTATATATGCGATATATATCTCCTTATTACTATAAACGTTATTTTTAATGTATACACATTTTTTAATTGCTATTCCTGTTTATTTTAATGTCGCTTTTATGGATCAAAGTTTGAATAGCCTATTTAAGGAATTCACAATTTTCTCGTTCAAGCTTTGTTCTATCAACGTCGACCCCCGTAGAAAAATTCGTAAAGTCCCTTTTAGGCTATAAAAATGGTTTCGCTGATGGAAAAGGGGATTCAAGTTTGTTTGCTGTTGAACGCACAAACCTTCTTTAGTGAGAATTCTCCATCTAGGCCGGTTGTTTTAATTTCACTCTTTAAATTTTTATTTTTTTTAAAAAGTAAGGAAAAGCAACTCAAATATGTGTCGCCATTAATAATAACTTTTATAGATATAAAGAAACTATGTCAGATGAAAAAAAAACATTAAAAAATTACACACAGATATCTATAAGTCTTTCTTTCTATATAAATATGGCCACACAGACATAGATAGATAGAGAGAGAGATAGAGATAGAGTGAGATGTATATCTATTTGTAGTACATTGCATATCACCAGAGCATTATACATTCTTATTTATAGATACTTATATAAGATAGATAAATTTTAACAAATAATCAGCTGCTCTTTGGTTGTACATCTTTCTCAGCTCGATTCCAAATTTTTATTTCTAAATGTTTCGGGGTCTGTATTTCTTAAACATTGATAGGACAATCTCTCAGCTTCTTTCTTTTCATTATATTTATTTTCATATGTATTTAAGACCCTACTTGTCACATACATTGGCGCGCACGAGAGTGCAAGCGATAAAAGAACAAGTGTAAATAATTCAGTCACATAATATCGTACATTTTTTTTTTTTATAAAAGAACGCCTCAACTTTATATGTATATCTAAAAGACAGACACAAGTCCCAAGATCCCACATTACAACACCGAAAAGCATGTCTGGATGTAAAAATGTCGTATTTCTTTAGTAGTGATTTTACCCTGCATTTTTTTTTTTTTTTTTTTTGCACTGTTGCTAAAGGGAGAGGACATAAAGAATATAAAAAATAACACTGATTTATTTATTTATTTATTTATTTAGCTTTTCATCGGGGAAACGGAAATTCGGCGTGTGTGTTGATTCGATAAACAATTTTCACCTCCTTCTCTTTTAATTCCCATAATGATAAGCTCAGCCCCAAATCAAAGACAAACACCGACATGTCGTCTGCAAATTTTCTCTCAATTCCCTCCCGTTACTTTCCGTTGAAAATATTCACTACAGGAAGATCAGCACCTGAATGAAGAAGATCAAATTCGAGTAGAAGTAATAGTTACAAAAGTTCAGCCGACAGAACAATGTCTTCTCAAAAACATTTCAACATTCAAAACAGGTCCTTAGAATTTTACTTATTTAAGGAAACCAACATTGAATTTTTCAATCGAGAATTTCCGTTATCGCTCTATACCTGAAGTAAACATTCAAACCGGTTTTTATAAATCAAATGCGGGTTAGGGGAGGGGGGCTGATGAAACAACGGACTTTATTGTAACACTCAAGCTTTTCAGTTTGGGTTCTGGATTCTTTCTTTTTGTAAAATAGATAAAGTAGCTAAAAAGAAAGCCTGTGCTTTAGTTTCATTTACTCTTGGATTGATTCTATGAGGGGAAAATATCTTTAACTTTTTGCAGCACTTGCTCCATTATGGCAAGATTGCAGTTTCATCAGATTTGTGTCGAATGTTTCAATATGAATATAACAGGCAGATCAAACCACAATCACATGTATCACGAATTCGAGAAATAAAAGACTAAGCGCTAAAACTGTTCTAATCAAATTTCAGATCAATCCTTAATCTTTATTCGAATTTTAGTGAGGAGAGTAAGTGATTCGATGCGAATTATAAATGTCCAAATTCAGTTAGCGTTAATTTGACCTTTCACTCCATAACACCAAAGAGAGAAACCTCGTTTTTATACCCCCACTTCTCATATTGAGTACCAATTGTCCATTTGCTTAATGATATTATTTTAAAGTTAGTGCCTTTATTTTTTAAATAATTCGGCAATATTCTCATCTTGACTAAACACAAATGGCCACTTCCATGACTGTGGATTATAAATTGACATGACCCCAGCCACTCAAATGACCTCGTGTGCAAAAGCGTTTGCCCAAAAACAAGTTTTGAACTAGTTGACCTTTACACTTGACTAAGTTGTACTAAAAAACACACATTTCGTCCCTACCCGCTTACCCGACACACGATTTTTATCTAGGTGCCGTGGGGGTTCCCATTCATTTTTTTTTTCTT
>OZ010592.1:1591294-1668794 GCA_963932145.1 Acanthosepion lycidas
AGGAGCATTTATATTACTCGCTCCACGTATATACTTGATACATACATACATACATACATATATATATATATATATATATATATATATATATATATATATACAAACACACACATCCTTGTGTACGTATATGTTTCTGTGTAGGTTTGTACATAGAATTGCGCGTGAAAAATTTTACAGACGTGCGCACGAACATACACGCATACACACACCAATGAAGAGGTGCTGAAAAGTTCTCGACTCAACAAATCTTCATAAAAAAAGTATTTTAATGACCAAACATCAGAATACTGATTTGGGGAAATAGGCCGGGCAAGAACTGTCAGTTCACTGGTATATATATATATATATATATATATATATATATATATATATATATATATATATATATATATATATATATTAATTTGCATTGATGTGAGTTTGTCACATCAACACAAATTAATAATTGAGCTCTATCACTGATAGTGAGCCTTTTACAATAAGTACCGCTCATATACAATATACAAATGATATATATATATATGAATTGCATATATATATGATAGATAGATAGATAGATAGATAGATAGATAGATAGATAGATAGATAGATAGATAGAAAAAAGACTATCGCTAACCAGTTTTACATCTCTTGGGTTTGGGAATTTAAATTTCTCCTTCTCATAGACCAGTTAACAACCGTGATAATAAATAAAGTCATCCCATCTCCCCTCTCGTTTGTAACCATCCATCACAATAAAATAAACGTTTTTCAGCACTAAAGCTGAATTAATAAAATAAAACTTCATAAGCTTCTACTTAGAGTTGGTACTATATTACATCAATCAAGGCTGAATAGTAGTTTTTCCTACTATTTAACCCCCGAGCTGTAGGGAAAGAATTGGTGTTTAGATGTCAGCAATGCCCGTTCTGAGATGATAGTCGTGTACAGATTGCACAACTCCACAACAACTCACACCAACAATATTAAGAATCCCAAAGACAAGTAAATGCGACGCATCCGGATTAGCACAGGGGCGTGTGTTTTTATCAGAGTTTTTCTTCTTCTAGACGGATACGTTATCAATGGCTTGGGGTCTATCACTTCCAGTGAAATAATCGCGCACCTGGACACTCACTCAGGTAGTTCTCCGTCCCCGTGCATTAGATAGATAGATATATACGTGCATAGATATATACATAGCTGGCTACTCTTGTTTTTTAGGGCATACTCGTCTGCTAGGACGACTCCTCAGACACATTTGTGTTTGTTCAACACCCACAGAACCCAACTGTAGTTTATACCGCAACTATACTGAGAGGCCTTTTAGTTATAATCTCTGGGAAAGAGCGTGTAATGTGGCATGATAAGCAGTTGGGACAACGCCAGTACATTCAACCCTCGGTCACAATGACTTGTGACTTCGTGTCAACACAACCAACGATATTATAGTGAGATTCGAACTTTGGTTTCATAGTCGGAAAATGAAAGTTCTAACACGGCCACATGTAAACGATAGATAGATAGATAGATAGATAGATAGATAGATAGATAGATAGATAGATAATCGTGTTGTAACAAAACTATGTATGTATGTATTTATGCTTCCCAAGAACCACTACTTTGTGGAAAAGACTTTCCTTTCTTTCCGGTCACTATAATCTTAATCTCTTCATCTCTAGAGTTAACCGTTATCTTACTACATATCCTCATGAACTGCACTTTTTACCTTCTACTCTTATCGCTTATACAGCAACATCATTCAGTAACCCTCTACAATGAGTGGCTCTTGGGATTTGTATTGGGTGAACATTAGTAAATATATATATATATATATATATATATATATATATATATATATATATATATATATATATATCCCTATAAAACTATATAGTTATTTCTCTTTCTGTGTAGGGATTCCCTTGAAGACGAATTTTAAAGATAATTATTGCTAGAGCTCTAAGCAAGAAACTTACGGGACATAACAGCTAGAAAAAAATTTCATTTTCATACAAAATCTCTTGAAAAAGGCTTAAACCCAATTCTCCTTGAACTTTATAGTATTGCTTTTTGCCCCTATGTTATTATAGTAGACATAGAAAAGAGTAAGTAAATATTTTATTATCTTACCTATAAGAGAATGCCCGCAAAGTGGCTGCTATATCCATTGTTAGCTTTCACGGACGGCTATCAGTGACCTACATAGAAACAGTGTCCTAATATGAATTCTGCAATTCGTTGCAACATTGTAACCCGTCTTTCCTTCTTTGCAAGGAGAGAAGTGACAGTTTTATACTTTCTCTTTAAATGAGTGCGTTTATGTCAGTAAAGCAAATCGCTGTCATCTTAACAGGCTTCGTTTTTGTATGAAATATTTGAGTGTTTCATGAATCAATATTCAACAAACTTTTTCAAAGGCTTATTCTGTCAGGCAGCATCTTACCGAATCGAGCAAATATCTTGGAAAAAAAAAGGCAAAAAAGGCAAAAATAAAAGGCTTCATGCATATTAATTTTGTCCACATCTACAAACCGTGCGATTGAGAACGTGGCCAACGGTATTTTACAGCTAATCCACAAAAGCTCGTTTTTCGTCGTTGTATTAATATGGCGGATATGCACTCCCTTTCTCTTTCTACATTCGCTTTCACTTGCACACACATACATACTGAGAGAAAATAGAAATGCTTGTAAAATCTGTACCGATTGAAACTTAACGCAGTTGATTAACATCATTATAAACGCTACAGTTATCTCCCCTCATGTTTCATAACATTTGCAAACTTATTAGCGCTACACAATCTTGCCTCTTATTCGCAATCAATGTTTCTATCGATACAAATCTTTACAATTCAAAGGATCCAAGCTATTTGTAAATATTTACCAGGATTTTTTGTGGTGATATTCTTTAATCACGATATTTTGAGGGTTTGTTTCCACAAGAATCCTTTTGTTTCTTTCCTTTTTCCTTTCCTTTAAGCACAAAATGTCAATTGATGAATCCTAAAAACGGGAGAGTAGAGCGACTAAAATAGTGAGATAAAACAAAAAGAAAATTAATCTGAATTAACCAAAAATATTAAGATACTTGTAACTTCCCAACTGAGAGAATTTGACACGTAAACGAAAACAAAAGCCAAAGTAATCAATGTTAATTTTCAAAGGAAACAATTTTTTTTTAATTTCGGAAGACTGACATAAAACATTTGATCATGTATTAGATGAAGTCAGTAAATATCCAACTTATTCTCTTATCACACACACACACACACACACACACACATATATATATATATATATACACATATATATAGAGATAGATAGATAGATAGATAGATAGATAGATAGATAGATAGATAGATAGATGTGTATGTGCATGTGACATAAATTTGTATATATATATATATATATATATAAATTAGATATTATGGTCAACATTCATTGTCTTGGCTCGACTATGCATATAGGCTGGTCACCTCATACGAAAAAATGAATAAATAAGTAAAATAAAAATCTAAATAAGTAAACAAATTAAGTAAATAATAAACGAATTAACAAACTACGAATACGCACATAAACTCAAGTAAACGCAATAATAATAATCAACAACAAATACCAAAACAATCAGTAATAAATTTAACAAACACTACAAAATATCCACAAATAACTGCATTCAGATTCACAATTATTTCTACTCAATAGCCTCTAGAATAATTTGAAACATAACTGTTACCACCTATCCATAATGCACCATTGATGAGCATATATAAATAGTCGAGCGAAAATACAACATAAATCGCGTGAAGATTGTGTTTAAGCATGAAACAGACGGTGCTATTTTCAATGTCTACTTTATATATATAACACCCGTGCACGAACGAGTGACACTGGGAATTTTAAATTTATTAAAAAGTTTCAAAAAAACACTTTAATTCCCCAAGGAAGCTAATTAAAGTTGTTGTGTTTTTTTGTCTTTATCAGGAAGGAGCGCTTTTCTATTTAGGGATATTTTAGAGCCTTTAGTTTCGCATTGAGTTAGGGTATTGGGAGAGCTTGAAATTAGTTTCGATGCATGTTTCCTGTACATGTAAATACTGAGGGCTGCAAATTCTGAATGCTCTTAAGTAGAATCCGATGATTATTCCGGATTTTATTTTGTTGTTATTAAATTAAAAATGTAGATAAATTTAACAAAGTCGAACATAGAACAGAATTTATATACGAAATGGCAAGAACAATACCTTAGCTTTCTTAGATATTATGTTACACCGCATTAATGATAGCTTAAAACTTTGTGTCCACCAAAAATCAACAAATAAAAATGATCTAATAAATGTCTATTTCCATCATAGAAATAGAAATGTTTCAAAAGTTCTTTAATCGCTCGTTCATCCACAGTAAATTTGTGTCCAGGTTCTTACAACGTTTCACAGTGTATGATTATTATTGACAAAAATGATGAAACAGGAATGTAAATGAAATCGGTTAGAAAACACATATTAATTTTTTTTTTAAATTATTTTAAAATTCCCAGCATCTCTCGTTCGTGCGCATGTGCGGACTCAACAATGTAAACATAAACCTGATTTGATGAAATCTTGAAAGACAAAAAGCGCTACACGTTTGTATATTTATATGTGTATATATACGAGTACTATTCTAGCAGAGATGTTTGCATTAAATCCTGACTATTAACTTTTAATAGAATTCTATAGTAAAAGCCCCATCAATACGTTTATACGTTGACATAAAATAGCTTTATATTGTCCCTTATATTGTCAATAATGCGTGCCTTGATTCCTTGTCATTGACAATTACTTTTCTGTCTTGTTTCTAATAAAGAACACGTAGATTTGAGGTCAAAATTTGTTCAAATTTTATGTTAAAAATTGTCAAATTGTTTCGAATCATCAAATATTACCTTTATTGTCAGAAAAATTTGTTTTGTTCTGTTCGTTTTTTAGCGTAGCTTTTTAAAAGTGAGAAAGTAGAGCCAGTGAGATGAGAAAAGTCGAAACTTATAAATATTAGCGCATACCTTGAAGCTATATTTTACCATATATGGAGGTGAAAATTAGAGAAAGAAAAACAAGCCCCGAATACATTTAACACCAAAACTTTAAAGATACAAAGATTTATTTTGACTTCCGAAGTATCAAAATTTAAATCTTATTTCATTCAAATTTTTTGATATTATTGTTTTTTAATTATCCCAAATTGTATCAGCAGGAATTTTGTGAAGAACGATTTTAAATGTAAATTTCATGCAGAAGATTCTGAAATATTTGTATTTTCTATATATTTTTGTCTGAAGAAATTAATCTCTTTTTAATCAAAACCTCGTTCTGTAAGTTGTACAAGGAAAAATGACGGCGAGGGCATTGTTTTGTAAAAGTCCCTCTGACGGTTATATAATCTTATTTTAAATTTCTAAACGTCTATAACTGTATTTCATAAGACAATCTTTTGTTTGTTTGCTTCTTTCTTGTTTTTTACTTTTTTTTTTGCAATATTGTATATCCTGCTTCAGATTTAATGTTGTTATTTCGTTTAGTATTGATTTTTTTTTTTAAATAGTTTTGTACGTACATGTCTAAGTATTTCATAATATTCGTAGCTTTCTCTCCACCTTCATCTCAATCTCCTTTTCCTCATCTATACAATAAATGCGAATGTCAGTGTGTCACACTTTTTCATTTAAAGAGAAACAACTCTCTAACTTTTAATAATTCATGTTACAGACATTTTGGATTCCCAAACTTTTATTACTGCGATTGATTGCGGCGATTCTTTTACATGATTTTTTGCGACGAATTTTTTGTACGATAACAATTTTTATAAAAAAATTGGAAATAAATTTGGGAATAATCGAAATTAATTGCGAAATCTAGCGAAAAGGTCACCCATGAAATAAAAAATAATTGTTTGTACGGAGAGTAAGAACCTACGCACATCAAACTGTCTCTAAATTAAATGGCTGCAGAAGAATTTACGTTGAATTTTTAACAAGTTACTTAAATATTAAAGCAATACTTAAATGTAGCGCTCAATTTTGAGTTCTTCTTTAGTTTATAGCCGCCTATCTTATACTGCAGCAGTATGCCTTGCAAAAAGAAATCTCCGCAATCAATAGAGCCAAGGGTGCAGCGAGAAAGAGAAAGTCCTGCGCAAATGAAAACCCAGATCAAACAGCAAAACAGGAGAACTTCCAGAGATTTAGGTACTCTCAAACTCCTGAACAAAACGAAGGCCCAATCAAGAGACCTCCGCAGGAACTAGCTTAATTTTTTAAGCTAGTTATATATATATATATATATATATATATATATATATATATATATATATATGCGAATGTGTGTATGCGCATTACCCGACCCTATGTTTCCTACACTCTATATTTTCAAATCCTCTCTTTTTTCTCTCTCAAAAAACTTAACTATTTTCTTTTTTCTTCGTCCTCTCACTTTCTCTGTTCTCTCTTTCACGAAGATCACCTTTTTAATTTCTCTCTTTCTCTCCCACTAAATCGATCTTATCTCCACGACCGTCTCCCCCACCACGTTCCTATCTTTGCCACCGCCAATATTTACAAAGCGACGAGTCCAAACCGAAAGAAAATGAAGAAATCTCGAAAATTAATGAATAAAACATTTCTTTTTAAGCACCTATTTGTCCATTCGTTCGCCTTCCTCGCTGTCCTCCTGTTCGTTAGCCCTACCGACCGCCCGTCTAACCACCCAGTCGTGTCCCTTTCGACGTTGCTTGCTTCATTTAGAGCACGAAAACCAACCGGAAAGACAAAGTGAAGCGGGAACAGCAATCGGCCAATCAGTGCTGCATTTGTTCAGTTCAAAAATTCACACCCAAGTCTCGCATCAACGATTTTTACGTTTGAGATTGTCTTATTTATATTTTTTATTTATATTTTGGCCTATGTTTATTCGTTCCTTTTTAGTTTTATGTTTATACGGTGACTCAAGTCATTTTTTTTTCAGTATTTTATATAATTTCTTTATTAATGATTTGTTTTTATTTACATGATTTCGGATCTGAAAATATATTTTTTAAATTATTTTTTTTTTTTTTTTCGACAGAATGAACTTTGCATAAAATTGTTAACATTAACTTACGCCAGATTATAGCTAAAGATTGTGTGGCTCTAATTATCCGGAGTTGGGGATCGCTTACATTGAACATTAGCATTCTAGAGTTTGGTTATCTAAGAATGATGCTCTTAAAGTAATACCTCGTATTTGATTAGGTTGTGCCAAGACGTCAACGTTCGCGCCAAAAACCTTGTAAATTTTTATTTTGCATTGTTAGAGTTAACATTTGACGATTTTGTTGAAAATAGTACTTTGGCAAAATGGCGTCTGATATACATAGACATTGTGATGACTGTGGAAAAATAGTTTGCTGTAGGCAAAAGTTTTCCTTAACCAACGGTTTTATTGCGCTGTTTGTATGTGTAGTTCGCATTTCTGTAGAAATAAAATGTCGGCATAACGTTAGTATCCTTCATATTTACCCGAACACCTAATCACGCCAATTGGAAATTCGTAAGCTTCTCAAAGAAATCTGTGCACTTATAAATGTCTCTACTCTGAGATTCGTGGAATCACATTCAGGAGAATTGATGATAAATTGCATTTATTTTCCTGAATCATATTTTCCTTAAAAGTTGTTCTTTTATGACGAAAACTTAATTGATATTATTTCGTTATATGTGAACGATAATATTTTTTTATATAATAGTAATTTAGGTTTTAATGTAACTTTTGAGGTTCTATGTATTTATAGCTTTTTAGATATTAAATGTATTTGAGTTTTCTAAATATTTGTTAAGGACTTCAGTTATGTCTATATTAAAAATGATTCAAATTATAGTTTGCGTGATGTAAAAATAATTACAGTTTATACTGGAGTTGTGTAGCTAACTAAATAAATGGATAAAATAAAATGATTTAATAAATGGATGAAGTATCATTTTTTTTTAACAATATTTTTAATCTGATTTTATATAAGCAACTAGGCTTTTTTTAATATGACTGCATATGCGTAAAAATTAATTTCTTTATTTAATAATTCATTGTGATTTTTATACTGATTATTTGGAATTTTTGCCAGTATAGTGGACAGTTTTGCCAGATAAATGCTCTTATTATGAGTTCACATTTAATGTTGGTGGAAATGCGTGCTTCTTTTTGTTCCCATATATATTTTGAAGGTGTTGCATAATTAGCCAATTTTCTTTTCCTTCTAAAGATATTTTATGCTTCGGTTAAATGTTGTTATAAGCTTGTTTCAGTTTGGTTAGTTTTTATCAATTATAAATGCTAATATTAAAATAATTATTATTTCTTTTCCGATTATGCCTATTAATCAAGCTGCACAATTCTTCAGATTATGATTTGCATGATTTTACGTTACCATAGAGACAGACGGAGTAATACTCACTCTATGACTTTGTAGAGTTTGACATTATTGGCGGTAATAAGTTTATTTATCTGTAGTTTTAGGAGGTTTGTAATGTTTTTATTTTATTTTTTGAATTTAGCTTTTGTTATCGAGAATAGATACTATTTGTGTCTTGCTCTTTGTCTTAAAACAAAAGAAACTTATAATTATCAGTCTTCCAAATGACAATATTTTTGCTATTTCTAAGTTCAATTTATGTGAGTCTTAGTTCTTCCATTAGGAATTGTGTTCATCTGCTGTAGCCATATTGAATCTTTAAGCTTTCGGCCATGTGTAAATTTCGTAGCGTCGTCTTGCAGTGTAGGGCATAAATTGTGTAAAGTGTATAAATTTTCATTTCCCGCTTTTTATGCTGCTGCTACAACTGGTACAGTGATGGCAGGTTAAGTAATTCATTTTGTTGGTGGCTGGAGAGAGTAATGAATTTGGTTTTATTGAATTGTTATATCTTCCTTTGTATAAATCGTTGAACTTTTTTTACTAAATTAATTTGACATATGACGTTCCAAAAATTACAGGATATTACTAACAACTGTTGTCCACAATAGTGACATTTAGTTGCAAGTAGCGAACGACACGGTTGAAAGAATTCGAACAAAAACAGAACAAAAACATGTACTTTAGATCATTTATCTACAATTTTGATCCAGACAGGCAACATCTTTTGGCAAAAATATAATAATAAAAAAATAGACACAAATTATCGGTTGATATTTTTAGGTTGGTGCAAAAATAATGTCGTTTTCTCACATAGTAACATTTGTAAGAAAACGACATTATTTTTGCACCAACCAAATACTTGTTTATATATATATATTAGTAGTAATCTAAGAAATTATACTCGTTCGGAAAACCTTCAGTGTTTTGATTTGCAAATAATCAAACGAATAGCAAAGGGAAAAAAAGGTATAAAAAAAAAGAAATAAATAAAGTGCTCGATACAGTAAGTAGAGCAGACCTAGGGCTGGCTTCCCTGACGATCCGCTTAGGTGAAACCTTGGTAGGTTTGTCTGGCTCACTAGGTTTAACTATATATATATATATATACATATATATATATATATATACTGTGTATTTAGTATTTGTAATATATATATATATATATATATATATATATATATATATATATATATATATAACCGACACTCCCGCCGAATTCGACGTTTGAGGGTCAAGCAGATCAGTTCCTAGGAAACTGACAGCCTGACGCCAGCACATGAAATTTGATTATAATGGTGAAAGTTTTATGTAAAACCATTCACACTTGTTGAAGAGCCGAATACAGAGACCTGGTGCACTACGTGCCACAATGACTCCAAACGATCCTTCACAGGTTTTGAATTCAGAGTTGTCCTTCTCCTAGACTAGTTAGCATACAGGGCTATAGAACCCAGACTCCTTCTATTTACCCATAGCTGGAGGGAGAAGAGAATTCACATCTTTCCCAAGGGTATTAGCACGTAAGTGAATGTAATGGATTCGAATGGAATTCGAACTAATATATATATATATATATATATATATATATATATATATATATATATATATATATATATAGCCAAACAGTTAGAACGCTCGCTTTCTGACCATGAGTTCGAATCTCACCGCAGTCAATTTGTAAGAATAACTTTCTGATGTTATCGTTCTGGAGAGGCACAATCCATACCAAGGGGTGACACAACCCTTGTGAGCGAAATTGGATAGTTGATAGCTGTGCTAGCACGAAGTCGGAAGTCATCGTGATCGAGGGTTTGAGCGTTCTGGCCTTGTTCAGATTGTTGATCACGCTAGATAAAACGCTCTCTTTCAGAAACTGTAACTACGGTTTGCTCAACATAGTTGCAGTATAAACCACAAGTGGGCTCTGTACGTGTTGAACAAACACAAATGTGCCTGGGCGTGCGTCTGCAATAGTGATTGGCTAGCCGCCTAGTAGACGAGTATCCTCGAATACAAGTGGCCAGCTATATATATATATATATATATATATATATATATATATATATATATATATATATATATATATATATATTGTGTATTTAGGCAGCATTCCCTATTTTATACATGTTTCCTTAAAAACCACTGAGAAGTTACTGCGATTAAGCTTTTTATTTAATTTTTTATTTATTTAATTTTTTTCTTTTTTTCATATAAGTGTTTTCTTTTCTGGACACAAAGAAGATAAAAACTGTCCAAAAGTTCTGCATATCCGGGCACTTTCGGCTATTCTTTTAGCCATTATTAAAGGATATTCTTATTTTTTGCATTTTGACTAAAAATGTGTTTTTTTATGTATTTGTCTAAAGTTATAGGAATGTTTTATTTTCCGAATACCGTCAGCACATTGTGGCCGTGTTCATAGTTAATGTTCTTGAGTGTTAGCTTTTTCTGTTTATGATTAGGGCTTTCATCACTTTTAATCATTTTTTACATGTTGATGAGGCTATTATATTTGAAAATCAACAAAAATCATCGGAGACCAACAATTAGGATACATATGGAAATTTGAAACTGTATACCCACTACGACCCATCATTTCCCAGATCCCAACCCCTATCTATGAGTTATCAAAATTCCTTAACCATATCATTACTCTATACCTATCTACTAATTACAGCATCAAATCAACAAACGAATTCTAAAATCTATACAACCAACCCCAAGGCATTTTAGCGTCACTCAACATTGAAAATTTATTTACAAACGTTTCCGTCGATCAAACTATCGACATAATTCTTAACACCGTATATAAAAATAGTTCCATTCCACCTCCATCCATCAAACCAAATATCCTCAAAAAATTATTGCATGGCTGCATAACTACAGTCCTTTTGTCAATATGTAAAAAAGTTTATTTCGAAGTTTTAATCAAGGACCTGCTCTATCTAAAATCCGACTGTTAATCCAGGACCTGCTCCATTTATAATCCAAGTGTTAATCCAGGACATGTTCTATATATAATCCAAGTTTTAATCCAGGTTCTTTAACTATAACCCAATCAATCGAGGACATGCTCTTTCTATAATCCAAGTGTTAAGCCAGGATTTGCTCTTTCTATAACCCAAGTGTTAAGCCACGATTTACTCTATCATTTTGACTTCTGAACTCAATGACACCTTTGTAGAGATCTGGCATTAAAACGTAGTCAACATGCCTTCACAAAATGCAAGGCAAAGTTTAAGTGATGAAAAATGGCTTCTTCAGAGAAAGCAAAATCACAGAAAGTAAGCTTCTTTATTTTCTAGTGAAGTGATTTCAAGAAATGTATCAAGTGAGACACGGAAAATTTGAGAGATGAACAAATTGATGATTTAACGTTCAAGAAATTCAAACAAATTGGTTTTTTATCTCTCTACATGTCTGTCACCTGTCAGATTTAACAAGGGGTAAGATATCTTTTAACAGTTACTGCTTGAACAGTAATTAGGGATAAGTGGTGTACTCACATTCTTTCCTTCGTACACGCACTCTCTATCTCTCCCATTTTTTTATACTCGTTTATATATATATATATATATATATATATATGATATTAGTGGTCAATATATATATATATATATATATATATATATATATATATATAAATATATTGACCACTAATATTATATATGCAGGTAGAGCTCAATGTACAATACAGAGCAAGAATATAATTTAAAAGGCTCAAATGCTAATATACTATGGTTATAATTTATTACATAGGAATCATAATCATGATCCAATTCATCATCAAATTCAAAAAGAAATCGGAAAACTCAACTCCAGGAAGAAAAACAAAAATTTCAGTGAGAGTGTATGTGTGGCAGTGAGAAACAAGGGTGAGGGAGAAACCTATGAAAGCTCTAGAGAGAGGTGAGAGGTGTAACGGAAGAAAGATCAAGAAAGTCTATAAGGTAAGGGTGGGGAATCAAATTTTAAAGGGAGAAGTTAAATAACGGTTTAAATGAATGAAAGACAGATAAATAAATCACTACCGAGTCATCGAGCTAAAATTAAAAAAACTGACACCGAAAAAGTGTGGATACATTTATTATCATCATTGTTAATTACCCGAAGGGACGTTTTATTTAAACGTCGAAACAAAATGAACAATTTTGTAGCAATTACTTACAGATTCTAATGTAACAGTGTAATATATATATATATATATATATATATATATATATATATATATATATATATATATATGTATGTATGTGTGCGGATTCATCTGGAAGGGCCTGTAAGTTTAGCAAAGTTCACAAATAATTTCCCCTCGCTCTCTCTCTCTCTCTCTCTCTCTCTCTCTCTCTCTCTCTCTCTCTCTCTCCAAATCTAATAATCTAGAAATAAATGAAATCATAAAGAGATTTCATTTACGAAACTATCTTTCAAGATGTGATCAACTCACGGACTTCCAATGTGCATATATTCTGTAAATGGTAAAGAAAAGCCGGTGCGTTTGCATGCAATTGGAATCTTCTTTGCTGGCATAGGTTCAAATGTATGCTGTACTCATGAAAATGTAGTAGGGTTTCAATGTCCCACACAACTGATATGTCCTAATGCTTATAATAAACTAAAGATATTTCAAGCAGTAAGTAAATGAGAATAACGTAAACTATGTACATTAAGTAAAAGAAACAATATAACTAAAGATTCAGCCAGGTAGATAGATAGATAGATAGATAGATAGATAGATAGATAGATAGATAGATAATGATTAAACTGAGATGCATACATACATAATGAGCCAATAGATAAATAGATAATGATGATGATCATCATCATCATCTGATAGATAGATAGATAGATAGATAGATAGATAGATAGATAGATAGATAGATATTAATTCCAGTGGAAAGGAATGTATAATCTTCTTCAATCAATAAATTCATCCGCCCATGTCTGCATATATCTTTCGCATTAATGTATTTATTTCTTGAAAAAAAAGATTAATTTTATTCATTTATTCAGTGAGACTGAATTGAATATTTTCTTCTCTATCTGATAGTCAAGTTCGGGCAGTAAATAAAAAAAATGGGTTGGCCACTTTCGTTTAACAATATTCACAATATTCATTGATCAAGAAATTAACAAATTATTATTCTCCATTTTTGTTTCTTTCCTTTTTTTTTTTTTATATATGAATGTGATCAATCACCGTATTCACTGTTATCCGAATTGAGAATCACCATTTTGCTTATAGAAGCTTACTGGCCGCTTTTCTCTGCCAATGTCTTCCCATTGCCATTTTATATGGTGCGACAGGTATTTGAGAACATATCTTTAACATACCATATATGGAACGCAACTTAATCTAATATTTCGCATTCATGTATCAAATTGTAACACTTCTTTATTAAATACGAAAATGGAAGGAGGTTTCTATATCAGTTTCCAGTATGACAAAGTAAATGAAAAGAGACGATGTATTTATAGCATTAGCCTCCAAACCACACACATAGCCATTTTCTGAGCGACCAATAACTCTCTGGAGATACCCATTGTGGTGCCCACGAAATAGTCCTGAATGTCATACCAGTCAAGCTCTCCCCGCGGGTCATCAAGCACAATTCCACCGCGAAAATCATAGGGTGCGATGGGTAAATTCCCGCCACATTATATTTTTAATTTCGCGCATGCGCGTTGTTTGTTTTTGATTTTGTCGACTGAACAGTATAGTAGGGTCATTTGGGCACCGTCTGTAAGAAAAAAGCACCATAACACAAATCACTCTATCACATATTCGGAAACGCATGCTGTACTGCTTGGCATTCGCGCCGGAATCACCAATACGAACATTTCAGAACGTTTGCATGTCAATCTGAGGATAGTGCAGAAGATTCGGAAATGATGAGTTAACATCATGGTGTTTGGAGTGATCAATAATGATGGCGATGTTATGCCTCCATCTATCTTCCTACGGGGCCTTAGACTCAACACAGAGGCCTATATCAAGTGTTTTGAGTAGATGCTGCTGCCCTGGGTCAAGACTGTGACTGCTGGAAGCCCCTATGTCTGGCAACAAACAGGAGAAAAGAGTCATGGCTATCAGACAATTTCTGCTGCCACATCACCCCTTGCATCTGGCCACCTAACTCCCCAGACTGCAAGCCTCTTGATGATTATGTGCGGGGAAAACTTAAGCGGAAGGCCAACAAAATTCCCTGTAACCACAAAGATAAACTGAAGGCATGGATTATGGCAGCATTCATGAACTTAAACAAGGAGAGAGTTCAGAAGAGTTGCAAAAGATTCCGAAGTCGTCTAGAGGCCGTTGTTGCAGCCAATGTCAATTTTATTAAATAAATTTACCGTTTAGTATTTCAAGATATTTTTGCGTATTTTTGGTAAATATATCTGTGATGGCAGTGTTATTTTCATTTTTGTGTAATTTAGACGATGATGTATCTATCATACCCTGCATATATATATATATATATATATATATATATATATATATATATATATATATATATATATATAATTGTGTATAAGGGCAGTAAACCCTCTTTTATACAAGTTTCATTAAATATGACTGACAAGGTACTGCGGTTAAGTTTTTTTTTATTTAATTTTTCTTGTATTTTTAGAATTCTCTTCTTTTTGGAACATAAATTATGTAGAAAGTGATAGGGCATACAAACCATTCGGACAATTTCTATATAATAAAGAAATTAACTGCAGTATCTTGTCATCGTTTTTAATAAAACTTTTATAAATGTGTGTATGTTATATATATATATATATATATATATATATATATATATATATATATATATATATAACAGACCTGAAATATTTGGAAAACTAGCCTATATATATAAGACTGATTCCATCGATAAAAATCTATTCGTTCGAAGTTTTCTTCGGACGAAACGCAAGATTTTTTCATTTTGTCAGTCGATTACCCTTACACACAAACATACATACATACACAGCATATGTGTCCGTGTGTGTATGTGTTTGTGTAAGAGTAATCGACTGACTATATATATATATATATATATATATATTTCCAATTTTTTTCGCGTCTTTTTTAATCCGTTAAAAAATTGTAAATAAATTTATCTAAATATCAGACCCCTTGAAAAATGAATATTTCCCTGAAACCTCGAGGAAATAACAAGAAGAAATTGATATGATCAATTGCAGTTATCAATGATCTATTTTTAAGATTATTTTAATATATATATATATATATATATATATATATATGATTAATGTGAATAAAAATTTGTCACTTAGCTGATTGATGTTACCTTCTGCATCCCGACTTCATAGTTTCGATTTCATAGTTTTGATCGCTAAATCAGAAGAATGCTTTTAATTTGTCACCTTTCCCATGATCATTTATTGATGATGAGAAAGCTGACAAATTATGTCTCTGTGAATAGAATGATTGGTGATTCTTGTCATCCTAGATCTCAAATAAAAATGGCTCTTCTTGTTTACCACCAGGCAAACACTTTCATAATAATCATGTAAATAAAAATATAGACGTCTATCACTTGAGAGATCTCACTAGTAAAATATTTACTAAGTAGACGAGCAATATGTGCAGTTCGTAGGGAGAAAGAAATAAATTGAGTGAATCAATTCAAATGTTGATCTCATTTTCACAGAACCTTTTTTTTTTAATTATGTGATTGCTACACATACATTAACCCCATTGGATAATCATCTCGGTCAAGGATTTTTTTCGTAATTCTTTTCTAATCAATTCACCCCAATCAAGGCGATAATTCCACTAAGACGTGGGAGTTAAAGAGAATGAGAACATTTTAGAAGGAACCGAAAACCTAGTCTTAAATAGGAGACAATGGATAAAATCTCCGCTCCTTTTCAAATGACCGGGGAGGACTGTGAACCAGACGATAGGTGAACCCATTTACTCCTCCATGATGTTAAAAACAAAGCGACAAAGAGTTGAGCAGTGGATATGACCAATCCGTTTTCCGTGTCTATTAAGGCCCTAAATCTCTGACAAACGCCGGTTATGTGAGGTAAGAAACAAAGTAAGGCAAATGTGCGGTACTTATCAGCCTCTTATCAGGAAATATATAAGCTGAATAAAAAAAACGGCCATATTGATGCATACGACAAGGAAAGCAGAAGTTGAACAGATAAAAACTAAGAGAAATAAATTGAGGGAAATTGGTTTCGATTCTAAAGATCAATCAGATAAAATGAATTATGAACGAATGGATGAACACCTTGCAGCGGATTAGCACGCATGTTGTGTGTAAAAAGTAATTTGAAAATTTGTGTAGCTATATAGTTATATATATGCGTGTTCATATACTTATGTGCCCATTGTTGTGTAGATGTGTGGATAAAGTGGCTACGTGTATATGTCTATGTACACGCGTGAGTGTGCATGTGTGTGTTAAGTGAATTAGTTTAAATGACCGAAAAATGAATGTGAAATGTGTTGACCATGTTTGCCGCAGTCTCTGAATATGGAATCCAGTGAAGTCCGTAATATCAGAGGTCGGCAGTGAAGATTCAGAGAAAGTAGAGGCTGTTAAGTAATTCTTTAAGTCTTCGATATCAGGCTGGCAGTGAAGATATTTTGGGGAGAAAAAAGAAAATGGCTGCCTTTATACACGTTGCATTGAATATTTTGAGCTTTCTGATTGGTTAACCCTTCTATTGGTGAACTATAAAATGAGTCAGCTCATTTTGACTGGCTCACTAGTACATATATATACACAAAAAACTGCAACAAAATGTGCATACGTCAATCAAATGAATTGAAACTAGGAGATGTCCTGAATGCCATGCAAGAAGCTCAAAATCGATTCTGGTTCCAGGCGTTAATTATTGAACAATTTGAAATTCTTGAAACCTTTTATCACTTCGAAAGAACTTATCAAATAGGATCAATTTCTCCTTGCAAAACAAATATAATTTGGCTTTTTCTTGAAACTGCGCATGCGCGCTCCCGTGTGTGTGTTTGAGAGGAAGGAGGAGAGAGTGGGAGAGAAGAGAGCTGGGAGGAAATAAAAGATAAGAGAGTATTTCAGACGGCTTCTTTGCTACATGGTTGACCAGCGGGCAGTCGTCTGAGAACAAGTTTATCATGATATATATTAAATAAGTCGTAGGTGGGGAAACAAAAGGAAAACGCAGATAAAGACTCCAGTCGTTGGAATGTTTTGTACGTAGGGGGTCAGGTAAGAAGTCTGACCCCTCTGAAAGGAGTGCACCGAATGACCCGACACTAAATGTCATTGAATGACAGAAAATTTTCAAAAATATTTCTTTTTTTTTCTGAATTAATCGTTCATTTATTCATCACTCTATCTACATTCTTGGCTGTCTTTCTTTCTCTCCTTTGATCATTCTCTCTCTTTCCCTTAGGTCTCTCTTCCCCTTCGGTCTCTCTTTCCCTTCGGTCTCTCTATCACTTTCTCTCTCTCTTCCCCTTCGGTCTCTCTTCCCCCTCGGTCTCTCTTCCCCTTCGGTTTCTCTTCCTCTTCGGTCTCTCTCTATCACTTTCTCTCTCTCTCTCTTCAGTCTTCACTTTTCTTCTCTCTCTCTCTCTCTCTCTCTCTCTCCCGTATTCGATCTTCATTTGGTGCCCCATACTTTCGGCCTCGTGCCACATCTAAGCTACACTTAGAAAATAGCCTCTCTCCCACGTTCAATTTTCATCTTTTTTACTCTCTCTACTTTCTTTAAAACTCTTTCTCTATCTATCTTTGTAAGTGTGTATTTCTCTCTTTCTCTCTCTCTCTCTCTCTCTCTCTCTCTATATATATATATATATATATATATATATATATATATATATAAATGACTGACAATGTACCCCTGTTAAGTTTTTTATTGTTTTTTTTTTCTATATTCGCATATTAAAAATATGCCTGACCACCTACACACAATTTGCAACGACATAACCAAAATCAATAAAAATAACGAATAGATTAATATTAGCTGAAAGCAATCAGAACAATTTGAACAGACACTAAGTCCAAAAAAAGAATTTCTTGTTCGCACCCAAAATAAATACAATAAAAATTAATAGAAATACTTTCTTAGTCATTTTTAGTTAAACATATATTACAGAGATATTGCTACCAAAATACGCATTAAAACGATTATCAAAATCACTCGTATCAGAGTCTACTGCTATTTTGGAGAAGAGTTTTAGTCCTTCCGGTTGAGTGTTTATGAAGAAAAGAAAGGCCATAAAAATACTAAACCACCAATGGTTTTCACTAATCGAAAACGTCAAATTGTTTTGTTTGTTTTTTCCATTTCAATATTATCAATATTATTGTATTGAGCGAAAATTGTCCATGATTTTTTTATCTATTTCAGCAGAAGTTGATAAAAAGCTTTAAAATTATTAATATAAATAAAAGACAATAGCATTATCTCGTGCTCTGACATTTGTCCTTTTGCCAGACTAGACCACATTGAATAAAGGTGTATAATGAAATGAATGTCGTCATTCATTAGAGTCGCAGGGGCACCATACGCACTGCAGCATTAAGTGGGTGTGTCTTGGGCAAAATGGCTAGCCGGAGCCCAACCATTTCTAGGCTGGTTTTGAACCCAATCTGTCTTACTGTTGCTGGGAGGATGAGAGACCGATTCATACCTTTCCCAAGAATATTAGCACGTAAGTGAATATAATGAATTCGAGTGGAATTGAACTCGGCTCTCCGATTCCTCAATCCGAAACACTCGCCATTATTCCACTGTGACTCCTATACATACTACATATATTGGTGCAGGAGAAAGTATATTTTTAATCAATGACTAAAACTTTACCAACTGGAAATCTTTAGATAGATAGATAGATAGATAGATAGATAGATAGATAGATAGTTTCACGCGTCAGGATACTAGGGATTTTATGAGAAGTGAAGAAAAAGAGAACTGGCTTTTCAAAAGTTTTCTTTTTCTTTTTATGTTCCTGGTCTTACTTTGCTCATTTAATTATTTATGTATTTAAGACATTTACCCATTTATTTATTTTGTGTATTTTTTAGTTTTAAAATTTAATGTTTGAAATAAATCAGCTAAGAATAAGAAGTTATTCACACATAAAAAACCTTCTGCAACAAAAATATGCAAATATTACAACCCTCTGAAAACATATATGGTACTGGCGCCATATATGTTTTTAGACGGTACAAACGTAACCTTTGCCAATAGCAATGTTCACATTGTCGAGACAATATAAACTTTTTCCAAAAACGAATTCCTCCTACGCTATGTGCAACCCAATCAATAAATAATTACAAATGAATAAATACATATAAACAAATAAGAAAATTTAAAAAAATCAACAATAACAATAACAACATTTATTTACTTTCGTTTCGTTTATAAGGCATTAAATTATATAACTTAGCATCTTTCATAGTTTAACTTGTCTTTCACAGCCTTTAGTATATTTTTGAGCGTTCTTAAATTTAAAAATTCTGAAGACTTAACAATGTTTTTACTTCTGTTTATAAATTCATTTACATCTCCAATCAGGGAGATAATGCCACTAAGAGACAAGGGGGGTTACTGGGAGTGGAAAAGAATGAGAAGTCTTCAGAGGGAACCGTAAACTCATCTCTAAACAGGAAACAAAAGATAAATCTTTATTCTTGTTCAAAAAAGAAAGGAAAGGACGGTGAACCAGAAAAACGAAGGCTAATCTATCTACTCCTATAATGTTTCAAAATAAAAGCCTTACATTTGCTTTGATAAAGTTGATCAGAGGACAAAATACGCTGGTAAAGAAACGTTTTCATTTGGCCTTTACTCGGTATTGAACACTCTTTTAAGAATAGTGTTTTTGGTTATTGGAATTTTATTCCATATGTACCAACCCTGTGCTTGTACCTATATATATGTGTGTGTGTGTGTGTGCGTCTGTGTGTGTGTGTGAATAATGCATTTTAGGCAGAGAGTATTCACCGAAACACGTTTGATTAAAGAGAATTATCACGTAAGAGCATTTCAACTTCCTGCTTCCCAATAAATACCCGGTTGCAAAGGAATTCTAACACCCCCATAAACACCACATTGCTTCTTTATAATGACCGTAAAAGTCGAAAGTACATGAACAAAAATAACAAAATATGAATTTCCGACAATCTATCTACAACTTCGAGCACAATACTGAACACCTTATCCGAAAATTGGAAAAAGATAATAAAAAAATTAAACAGACCTTATCGTTTCTTTTAATCAAACTTGTTTGTATATATATATACATATATATGTGTGTGTGTGTAAAAAAAATTGTTAGAAAAATTCTGTACAAAAGCTTGTTGTACAGACTAAAGTGAAAATCGGAAAAAAGCACCTAATATTTCATATAGTAATATTTATTTATAATATAAGAATATTTACAGAAAATTAAAATTGAAACTTTGTTACTTAAAATTGGATTTTCAGTGTTTTTTCTTAGTAAAATAATTTGTGGTTTTCCTTTTTTACTTTAACCGGTTTCGATTAGCTTTTCAAAAAGTTTTCATTTTTTTCATTTGTTCAAAAACATAAGCATCAACAAGTGGAGATACAAAGAGACAAAAACTTTTTGAAAAGCTAAGCGAAACCGGTTAAAGTAAAAAAAAAAAAGAAAGAAAAGTAAAGAAAAAAAGGAAAACAGCAAATTATTTTTCTAGGAAAAAAGACTCTGAAAATCCAGTTGTAAGTAACAAAGTTTTAATTTTAATTCTTCTCTATAAAAATTCATAGATAGATAGATAGATAGATAGATAGATATGAAGGAGGTTCTAGAAAATTCTCATGCCGACCGATCAGCTCTTCCCACAAAATTTGGTCATATGGTCAGATTTTGTGACGTGGATCGGACCGGGAATATTTCAGAACATCATCGTACATATAAATAGCGCATGCGTGGTGATGAGCAGTTAGCAAATTAGTTTAATCCATGATTCCTTGTCAATCAGTCTTTAGTAGGTTCTTAACTGCTGTGGCTTTTTGCCATGCTAACTTAGACTTATCTATATAGGCAGAGACGAGAATATACAAATACATTCTGTCGAGAGTGATAAAATACGCACATAGATATTTAAATTACATATTATGTCGCCATGATGTTTTCCTTGAAGCTGTTCAAAATCGTCTGGATAATTTACTCTCCAAAGTTAAGCCGACAAAATATGAAGATATTTCTTGTTTTATTTTTACTCTTTCAATTGAAAAGTATTATGGGAGAATTACAAAATTTAATTAATATTTATCATAAGAATAATTCTTAATAATTAAAGTATTTAATTACCTATCATGCAATCACACAGGTGTTGTTAAGAATGTGTTTTTTGGTTTTTGGTAGTTAACCACCTCTCCATATGCGCACACAGAAACAAAAGTTAAATAAGACGCAGTCTGGAGTGGATAAATTATCAGAGGCACTTATCAAATAAACGAAATAAGATAAAAGGTGTTTATTTATCGGTCATTTCTATTTCCTTACCTCTTTTGTGATTTCGTTTCAGTGTCTGCTTTTAAATTCGAGGTTCAAGGAAAGATGTCTGACCGCATTTTAATCAAAAAAATTTGATAAAAGAAAGGGAAAAGCGAATAACTCTATAAAACTAAAGGGAAAAGCGATTAAATCTATAAAACTAACCTCAGACAGGGTGAAAGAGCAACCGACGAATCCGGCCCCCAAAATCATGAAACACACAACTCACCCTGTTTGACATCTCTGTCAAATTTTGAGAAAATAAAATAAAACTCGCATTACAAACAAATGAAAACGAAGTAAAATATTAACATTAATGGAGTAAGGTTTTTTTTTTTTCTTTAGGCTAACTGACATATTGGGCTACCTAATCGAAACTCCCCGGTCAGTGGGTTGTGTGTAAGCGTCAGAGAAAATGGAAATAAATCATGTCATTATTCCGAGAATCATTCGAACTCACTTATCGTTAGGCACCGTCAAACTTTGAGCTGAAAAACACATTTAAAATAATTTAAATGTTTCTATTTTAATAAGCATTTTGATTCTATTTTAAAGGTAATAGACTTCAGTTAAATCTATAAAAAAAATGTAATTTCACACATTTCAATAAGAGTCTTTAAGACACTTTTAAAACATTGCCACGATCAATTTATCATCGATTCAAAGTGAAAAATGATGGCAGAAAATTTAAGACACTTTAAAATTAAATAGACATGAATTAGTATGAAAGAAAATTAGGGAAATTAAGGATTAATAAACAGAACTTTAAAAATAAATTATCTATTTTCCTTTAAAATATTGCGAAAACACCTTTGCAACACTAGCAACGTATATTCTACCTGTCAACAAGTCCTAGATAAAACAATAGCTGCTACCCCACTTTTACAAAAAGTACAACCTTATATTTAATTAAATACGGAAGCCATAAACTACCAATATACACCAACTTATTTCTTTAATGTTTAAAAATATATATTTTAAACCTGTAGCCAGTTAGATAGCAATATATTTTTTATTCTATAAATAAAATTATTTCTAAATGAAACATATAAAATATTTCGTATATTAATAACAATATATGTTTTTATTTTAAATAATAAAATGATGTAATATTTTTTATTCATTGCATATATTCGTTGTTTTGTTTTTTTTTTAACTATTTTGGATTTATTCTGCATTTTTTAAGTATTTTACCTCATGAAATATTTAACTGCACAAAACTAATATTTTTATTTTTTTATTTTTTATGAAAATGTATTAAACAAAAGAAAATGCTGCTATAAAAATGCAAACTGGTGAAAACTGATGAAGACTTATTACATTGATACTGTTTCTTGATTGCCTTCACTTTGTTTTTTCAGCTACCAACATCATAAAATATTCAAGACGCTTCCATTCATCATACATAATTATTTTAACTTTATATAGCCAATGGGGAGGTAATTTAAAATTTTGGAATTATTTTCTATCTGATCTTCCATATAAGAAATATTTTAAATTATGCAAAAAAATTATTTTAAAAATATTTCTGATACGAAAAATAACATTAAAGTTTAAATTTTTTGATTCTTCAAACACTTCTTTATTTACGAAAAAGATCTTTTTTATCATTTACAACAGAAAGAATTTCAAGATCTCACTAAAAATTACAAGTAATTTTTGCAAAAATAAATCTTCATTGTAGATTTTTCCCCTATGAAAACTTAAAGAAAATAAACAAAAACTCTCAACAAATTTTTTTTTCAATTTTGGTGAATTATTTTTAAGTTTCAGAACAATTTTGAAAATGTTCATATTTAATATAGCATAAATCTTTTACATGAATAATATGTTCATGAGTTTTCCTTTATAATACTATAAAACATATTTATTATCACCGACTAATTTTAAAATTATTCATGATGTAGTGAAATGGGGGGTAATTGACCCTCCCAAAAATATTTCTACAAATTCTTCTAATAACTTTTAATATACAATTTATTCATTAATGAATAAATACTGAAAATAGAATTTACATCCGAATAATTTTTGGTAAATTTTAAAATTAAAATAATTAAATTAAAATTACTACAAATTATTCAGAAGTAAAGAAGAAAAAAGGAATGCATAAACTTTAGTCCACTTAACACACACACACACATACACACACACACACACACATATATATATATATATATATATATATATATATATATATATATATATATATATATATATATATATATATATATGGATATTTCAATGCTTCTTCAAGTATTTTTGAACGCCACTGGTTTTTTCAGCATAGTTACAGTATAAACTCCAACTGGCTTTGTTGGTGTCGAAACACAAATTGGCCTCAGCAGATGGACATGCTCGGAAACGAGCAACTACGCTGGAGATGAAAAAATACATTTATCTAAATAATGTGTCGAAACCAGTCTGATGATGACGTCACCCAGTGATGATAAGACGACATCACCCTTTGAAGTAGAATTCTCAAACTTCAATGGGGGACTCTTATTAAATTTTTATTATTAAAAAAAGATATTACCTGTTCGAACGTCCCTCTAAACACACATCTCATGGTATAGCCGAGATAATGCAACCAAAAAGATTATTGACTTCCGCATTTCAGACACTAAAGCAGTTTGTGACCAATGTTAGAATATACAACTCCTAATTTGAATCTGAACACAGACTACTTGTAACTAAACTTACAACACCAGTCAACAAAATAGCTTACTTCTTTTCACATAAACCACAAGACACCCAGGTACAAAATCCAAGCCTTTAAAAGTGAAAGAGTAAGATGAGAATTCTGTAATAAAATAGTCCAAATTGATGTCCCTAAATCTTGACCAAAACAACATAGAAGAATCAAATAATGTTATTATATCCTTATTAGCCAAAGCATATATGACTATTCCAAGAATATCTTGATATTTCTGTGGAACAAAAATCGTGAGGCAAAAAGACTGATACAAGAAAGGAATAAACAGAAGAGGAAGACTAATGGAAGAGAGAATACTAAATAATTATCAAAGAAATTTTTTAAAAAAATTGTTAATGTTCTGAGAAATAAATAACTCCAGAAAATTTGGAACAAAATAAATGAAGCCGAGCAGCAAAAACAATGTGTTGAAATGGGAAGAAAATAGAACAATCACAATAACATAATACAATCAAAACAAAACCAACACAGAAGAAATGTCCTGGTTTCAAAAAACAATTTGAACCGCATTTCAACTAAAAAATTCCTGTAGAAATAGAACATATACCAATATACATACAACCATTACAAAATCTTCCCCAAACAAACAATAACAAACCTACTGATGAAGAAGTTAAGCTATAAAAAAAGAACTAAAGAATAATAAAGCATCACTTGATATTGAGGCTGAACTTTTGAACAAAAACTTACTTTCTTCTTGAATTCAAGTTTCTCAATTTCATGAAGGAAGACTGGAATTAGAAATGCATCCCCCAAAAGTGGAGTTTACCATGCATTAATGCATTATGGAAACAAAAAGGTAGTCCTTAAGACACACACCCGCCCATACAAAGTTACCTCAATTGGGTTCATTATGATGAAAGTACTAATGAACATTGTCTTAACTAGGCTCTCCTCATTTTATGAAAGTCGACAGTTTGGTTTAAAAAGGATTAAAAAACGTTTATTTTACACAAAAGATATTCTGCCCCTTTATCAATGTATTTAATATGGTTTTTAAATCAGCACACATCAAACATTCGATGGTTGACATTTCAGAACAAAATTCAGCAAGGACACCAAAGTTCAGCCTTCATTAAATGGGTCATAAACTACCAAAACTAAGCTACCATTAAAGAAAAACTACGTGTCAGCCATTGCATATATATATATATATATATATATATATATATATATATATATATATATATATATATATATATATATATATATATATATGTATGTATATATATATATATATATATATATATATATATATATATATATATATATATATATCCCAGCTATAGGTTAACTAGTAGGACAGGCTAAGTTGTTTATCCTTGGCAAGCAGATATTCAAATCAAGGCAAATCTGTGAAGGACAGGCAGCTTCAAGGGGCTTGTCACACACGATGGGGACCACTTCAGTTTTCTATGTTCAGTTCTTCCAAAATCTGTGGGTCTTTGGTAAAACGAGAGAGTTCAACCTATATATGTCTGAGAGTGTGTGTATGTGACAGAATATGTCGTTCATCGCAATTGTTCTGACCATAATTTCAACTCAAAAAATAGTTTTAACTGAACGATAATCTAATTTCTTAAGGCGAAAATATAGAGAAAGTGGCACTCGGTATATATGCGTTCAGAAACAGGCACAATGTCGTCCTTCCTAACAAAAAAGTGGAAAATGTACAAAAAAAGCAGTTATAAAAACAGATAATAAAACAGAAGTTCAATGTGGTCGGTTAGGTTGTCCATCTCGGCATAACAGACGCGCCAGGAATTTACAAATTAAATTTAAAGTTAAACATCCCTTCATCTCCTCTCAATGTATAATTATAAATGACTTTTGTTGTATTCCATTCCCACCTAATCATATATATATATATATATATATATATATATATATATATATATATATATATATATATATAATTGAACATTGAAGTCATAATCAGAGGCGACAGTTTGTTTTATGCTAGACGAAATCGTCAGGCCGCGAGTATTGTATATTTCTCAACTATTCATATATATAGGTGAGTGTTGCATTGTGGGTAATCTATTCTGGTGGTTATTTTGGCGAGAATGGCTTATTTATTTTTATTTATTTATTTTTTTTGGGGGGGTTAATTTATTTTACTTGGTTTTCATTTTCATTTTTTATTTTATTTATTTATTCTTTTCGGTTTTCGCTGTTGTATTAACGAAGGAATTTGTTTAGGTCGCTTATTTAATAGTGTGTTTTGGTCTGGGAAGATAAAGGATTTTATTCGTCCAAATAGTGTTGACTCCAATGTTCATTTTTATATTTACATACACTCTATCTTTGATATTGAGCACTTTATCCCATAAATATAGCACACCTTAAACTATATTTCTTCATACACACACACACACACACACACACACACACACACACACATATATATATATATATATATATATATATATATATATATATATATATATATATATATATATACTTAGGCAGTTTATCTTCATTCAAGCATGTTTGGTTGAATAATCTAGACATATGTTTTTTGTTTTATTTTAATCCTCTCATATTCACGGATCAATTTCTTAATGTTGCTATGAAACTCATTAAGGGAGGCACCGTAGTTTGTTTTTGTTTTTCATTTCTTTTATTTTGCCAAGTACTTTCATTTCAGTCTCATCTAATATTATCTTCAGAGGTCAATTGTTAAGACAAAAAATTAATGTAATTTATAGCTGTGAATTTTTTTGTGAATATGCATGAAACGAGCTCTGTTAACGTAATCTAGGGAACATAAGTTAATAGATATTTATAATTTTTTAATTACTATTTAAGTATTTTAAAACGTATGTGTTATAACAGAATTATTTTTAAAATTACAATTTAGGTATTTTAAAATCTTGCTGTTATAGACATTTTAAAACATTGTTGCTATACTCATAATTCATCTTATTTAGTGCTGGTTGCATTTTTCTTATATAGCTTCTAGGATTTTAAGTTTTTGCTTTTATTTTTATGGTGGAGTATACTTGTATTGCCGATTAATATTTCTCTAAATCATGAATGTGGATAGGAATGTTCCTTTAAATGTTGGACGATGGAACTTGAATCTGCCATGGGTAATGTAAGCCTATTTGATAATGTTGTTGTCGTGAAACCAACATATATATTTACTTTTTAAAGCACTCATACAAGTCCACATACAAGTTCACATACTGCGTAACAGCGAGGATATATATATATATATATATATATATATATATATATATATATATATATCCATCGGAGAAGCAAAAATATTTTATTTAGAAAAACAATCGATTTATTATTCTTCCTTATCGATCATTTTCTTTTTCCTTTCTTTTTTTTTTTTTAATCAGCCTTTTACAAAACGATTCTCTGCATTAATGATTTGCACAAAGTAAGAAGATTGATAAGTACTGAAGCGATAACGAATTTTATTATCGTTTTCAAATGATTTTATCTGATGCTTTTTACTTTACTCAAAATAAAATTATTTCATCAAAGATTTACTACAACACTCACAGGATTATTACAGAGACTAATAAATAATCAATTGATTTTATTCCAGGTAGAGAAAGGTCACTGTGCTTCATTGTAAATTTCAAAAAATGTTACTAAATATCGCTATATTCTGTTTCTATTAGAAACTATTATTAGCAAAAAATAATGACTTTTTCTATTTTAAAAATAGTAAAATACAATTTTAAAAAAAAAAAAGTTAAATCAAAGAGAAAATTAGATTTTATTGTATTTGGTAGACTTTTTTATACTAATGATCACACAATAAAAGGCCCGATAGCCAACACCCGGTTTTGTTTAACGTGGACATGTGTGTAATAAGTTATTTTCCACCTTACAACCCCTTTCCCACAGATGAAACGTCGCCAGCCGTTCGCTACTCTATCGCTATTTCCATGGCATGTGTTCTGACGTACTACATTCTTTGGTTCCACGACCCCTGACCTTTGTAGCTGGAACCCGACATGCCACGTGTACAAGGATGAATCATCCTCATTCCCTTTATATTCCATTTGTAAGAAGGAAGTTTCACTCAAGAACTGATACTTTGTCAAGCTGATTCCCGGGACAATGTTTTCCCAATCACTGCAGTCAAGCCTACGATTAATGGTTATTTTTCCTGCATGGCCTCAGAAACTTCACTTCTTGCTTTTTCTTACGCTCATAAAACACAGTAACTCTCTACCTTAGGTGGCTCTTGGGTCTTTTATTAGGTGAAGATTAGTAGAAAAGAATGGATCCATTATCTCATGCTTACTGTTTTTCCATATCTTCTCATTGTTTCTCTTATCCATTGTAATCTTTATTGCCTGCCCATATTTATACAAACTGACAAAGGACAATATTTTACAAATATTTTCTCCTCCCTCCTCTCTCTTGTGTGTCTTGTCTTCTTTCTCTCCCGAAAGAATATACCATTATTTTTATGCTTTTCCATCCCAACCAGCCTTTCATTTGTTGTTATCATCTCTCTCTCTCTTTCTCTCTCTCTCTGTCTCTCTCTCCCTTTTATTTTGGTGCGGGGAGGACATTATTTTCTTACTTACTTCACATCTTTTTATTTCCTCTTCACCATCCTTTTTTCCTGATTCATATGTGAATCAGAAAATATAACTTATTCCAGCTCAGATGAGCCAGTGTTTGAGCTGATACTACACTCTGATCGATTCTATATATAAAGATATTGAATAATAGGACAATTTCATTAAAAAATTATACATCATTATATTATATTGTCTCATATAAATTAATATATATATATATATATGTGTGTGTGTGTGTGTGTGTGTGTGTTGTAAATCAACGCTGACAATTATAAAAATGCTCGAGAGATATAACCTAAGCGGGAAGAAATTATTTTAATTTATAATTGTTTTTTTCTTTTCAAGATATTACGTGTTGTGCGAAAAAACACCAAATGTCGATTTCTAACTGTTCTTTTCAACGAAAAATGTCCTGCTCTCCTCGACACGCCAGAGGGTTGAGGCAAAGGATGGATAACTACAGGCTAAAACCACCACCACAGGTTGAGATATCAATGAGTGCTGTTATGTTGTGCTTGGGATTATAGACTGTGAAGGCGTAAGCCCATGTCGAGTTTCAGATAACGTTAAGATGACATTGACTTTTTTTCACGTAAACGTTTCAGAAAGGAATCAAATGCTTTCAAAAAGATTATCATTTTTATCAACAACAATGTTCGATCACATTTGCCAAAGAAAACTGACGAATATCACAATAAAATTGATTTCAAAGACACTAGTTTAATGAAGTGAATGGTTTGTTTGCCGAATATTAAGTCGAATGAAAACTTGTGTAGTATTTTGAAGAGGAAAAGGTTTACATTGTAATTTACTCACCAAGAGGAACTTGGGAATCATTTGGAGCCTGTGTTTCATATGAAAAATACAGCAACATACAGAAATCTATGGATGAACGATTTGTAAAACTAGTTACAAAAGATTCAGTATATTTTCCACATTAAATTCGTTTCTATTTTTGTTGTTATTGCTTTCAATATTTTGACTCAAATCATTCGATTTTATATATTTTGCACGTGTTCTATAACTGGAATTTTTAATGCAATATTTTTTTTAAGTTCTAATAAACTTGCTTATACTATGAGATGACCAAGTTTCATATTATAAACAAGTTTATTGGTAAAATTAATAAAATAAAGTTACCAAATGTTAAGTGACGTAATCAATTATACTGTATATAAATTATTTTATTCTTCAAATTAATAACAATGTCTTCTTAAATGACTTAATTAGTTCCTAAAAATTAAAAGTGCCTTGATATATGTATGTACATACACTCACACAAATACACACACATACACACACACACATATATGCTACAAATGTAAGTTTATGGTTGTGATATTTATGGGTGAAAGTGCTCAATATGAGGTACAGAGCTTATGTAAATATAAAAGTGGACATTGAATTCAACACCCAACAGCGCTGGATGTTGACCTCAATGTCGACTTATAGATATCAACTTATAGATATCGACTTGCACGTTCCAATATTATACAACCGTTAATAAATAACGTATTCTTTTAAAAAACATCTTTCGGTCTACAACACATTTATTTCGTCTTCAAGTTTTGATTTTAAAGGAAAAATTACAGCCTGATGATGAGGACATGAAGTCCTTGAAAGTACTTGCTGCTATAAAAAATACACTAGATCCATCTGACAACAATTTTATACATAAGATCGCATCATTCAGTGGATTGTTAGTAGTTTAATGGTTATATTAAGCCTGTTAACGAAGAGATTTTGCCATTAATTGCATTAATATTGCTAATTGATTCAATGTATGATTATCTCTTTATAATATATATATATATATATATATATATATATATATATATATATATATATATATATATATATATGAAGAAATATACCCTTGGTCTGACGATTGCGTCTAGCATGAAACAGCCTATCGCCTCTAAGTGTTGACTTCAATGTTCACTTTATATATATATATATATATATATATATATATATATATATATATATATATATATATAATGTTTGCTTACCTGAGACTTACACTAATAATAAAATCCACTCATCCAGAGACAAAATATTTTTTTTTATTTTTATACATAATATTTTTCTTAAATGACGATAAGTTATGACGTCAGCTTATATGAATTTATTTGGAAGTTAAGTAATAAAGCGACTTTTACTTTTCAGCTAAATGTTTAACAATCATTTTCATTTTAGATGGAAATATGTAAATTTTTTCTAAATAAATTGTTTATCCAGTGAAAGATTTTACTGTTTATAACTTATTAAATATTAGATATATTTTACTTCTCTACATATATGTTAAACATCTTTTAAATTATTTATATTATTTAAAATCACAGTGGTCTTGATGTAATTAGTTTATATTCGATTAAAAATAAAAAATGAAAAAAAATTGACTGTCTTATAATTTATTATATAATTATTAATCTTGTGTTATATAACTAACTTAAATGATGTCGAGCTATTTATATCTATTGATTATTATTTGTATTGTCTATAATAATATCTGCAACAGAAAGGATAAGAACGATACATGGAAATAATGAAAGTATATAATTCATCTAAAACATGTAATATAATATATATAGGTATTTGTTTTCATGTCTGCATTTGTGTAGGACTTCATTCTTTTTATTTCACAGTTTATCGTGAGATGTAAAGCCGATTATCGATTATATTTATTTTTTATGATTATGATACGATTTTCTCTGATGCTCCTATATATTTTACTCCTTTGTATTAATACTGTTTTTCCGTAGATTTATATATTATATTATTGGTCAAGCATTTATTTTGAACTGAGTATTTTGTTTTATTTCTACAAATGCTTGAAATAGTGCTATTATTATTATTTTATCATTATTATTAATGTTAATTATTTTTATTATGTTTATTTATTATTTTTTCCACGTTTCCATTTAACTTAATTTCATTTCTATCAATAATCTTTTAAATCTTTTACTAATTTTACGGATTTTTTTTTCAATTATTTTAAAGGACAATTTACTTATTGGTGTTTTTATTTCATTTTTACAATGTTGATTAAATTAAATTATATTTAGCTTTCTGTTGTTTTTGCTTCTATTCCTTTTTGTATTCTAATTTATTTTGTAAAGCCGCTTTCTTTTGCAGCTAATTCCTTTTTATTTCACTTAAATATTTTGATGTTGGCAAAATATATTGAAAATATTTTGCTTAAAAATATGGATTTGAAATATTGTTTGAAAAACAATGTTTTCTTGGTTCGAATATTTATTGATATAGATTAAGGGGTTTTTTTTTTTTTTTTGCTTTTTTGCTTTCTCTCGGGTTAATATGTGCCGTTAGTCAATCTATGCTACATCTAAGAAGGTTATTTGTATTTAGTTAGGGTTTATATCACTTCAAAAATCCTATATTTTTATTTTTTTGCTTTTTGTTATATAAATAGCCACGATCTCTTAAATTACTGCTTCATCATAACTAACCAAAATTACGTCAAAGTTTTCATTTTGGAATTTTTTATACATAAGTTTGTTTTTTATTATTATGATATAACATTGATTTTCTTCAACGTCTTACTATTTTTATTTCATTTTCAGAAATGTTTATACATTGCTAAGCTAAATCATATGCTTTAATATATTCTTTTTGATAGAAAGTGAGAGATGTCATTTTTGTCAATTAGTGTAAATGTACATATTTTAATAATAGCAATACTGTTAAACCAATTTATTTTTGATTTCGTGTTTTTCCATTGGTTTATGTTTAGTACACTTCTTAGTGTTAAATATATATTTTCCAAAATATGTTTGCTTACTTTTCCAAAAGTTATTTTTGCGGGATTTAATATTCTTCATGTAGGTTTATATGTAAAATTATCTTTATGTTATTTTAATGGAAGCTATTAGTTCTGGTAAGCGTTTAATTCTATTATCTTATTTGAATTTACTTTCTATGTTTTAACTTCTATATTGATGTTATTTTCTGTATCATTGCTTTTATTTCTTTATTCAATTTTATGACCTCATTCCTCACTAATTCATTCTATGCATTAATTTCCATTTTAGAAATGTTCGTAGATTTTTCTTGTCTGAATAAGTTTTAAAATTTTTATCACTTTAATATTTTTTTAGTTTGCTTTGAAATTTATTATTTACTTTTCTAAATTCCAAAGTGTTTTTTATATTCATTTTCGCAATCGTCTTTTTCTGGTTAAACTTTCATGGTTTTGTATCCGAAATTACTTTGTTTAATTTTTATTATTTTTATTAAGCAAGAAATATAGTCTCCATTTTAGTTATTTCATAAGATGTTTTATTTTTCAATCAATTTCATTTTATAATTATGACGATACGTATATTTTGTTCGGATAAAATTTGTTATGCACATTTAATACTACTTGAGTTTGACTGAATATCATTAAAAAATATGAAATCTGTAATAAGTGCAACAAGTATCAAAGCCTGCAAAAAATACTCAACTGATAAAATATACAGCAGCAAAGACTATGATGCAACAAAAAAAAATCTCCAATACCAATAATAAAAAAGGATAAAATCCTGAAATTGGTCACACATGCACCATGTTTTTCGCAAGTTAACTTGTCACTTATTATAATTCAGTGTAATTCATTCACAAGCAACCAAAATGCAGACAAATATTAGTCGATAATACCAAAATGCTACATTGCACAGTGTGCAGTAAGACTCAAAATATTCTAATGCAAAATATTTAATATATTTTTTGCTGTTGTTGTCAATTTCTGTGAAATTGTTTTAAGTATGACGTCACTTATACGATATAATTATATTTCAATTTGAAATCTAGTGTTCCAGAACAATCTGAAAGAAGCAGAAAATTTTGTTTTTGTTACTGATAACATTTAGCTCTCTTGATAATGGGCAAAATGGCTAAAAGTACTCGAACAAAAACAAAACATGAACTTTGACAAGTTTATCCAAACACTTTTGCTATGCGTGCAACAGCTTATTCGAAAATTGGAAAAATGCAACAAGAAATTAAACAGACTTTGTCGATTGAATATAATGAAACTTATTTGGTTAAATTCTTGAACTAAATATATGATAATTGAGTTTAGCATGAAACAGTCTGTCGCCTCTGAATTTGTACTTCAATGTTCACTTTTATATTTACATGCGCTCTATCTCAGATATTGAGCACTTTATCGTATAAATATAGCGTACCTTAAAACTATATTTCTTTATGCATATATGTGTGTGTGTGTGTGTGTGTCACCCCATTCAGATGGCCATTTCGTACCTGTGAGATCCTCCCTGGGACTTGTCAATGCAAATACGTTTGTTAAAGTCATTTCTTTAACAAATGTATTTACATTGACAAGTCCAAGAAAGAATCTCCCGGGGACGAAATGGCCATCTGAATGGAGTGATTTTTGAGTTTCATTTCTGTAATTCACTTATATGCTCTATAATAAATATATTGAGCACTCTTTTGTTGATCAGTTTTAATATTTTATATTAATAGGATCTACTTGGATTACTTACCAACGGATTTTTACCTATACACACACATATATGATGAAAAAAGTTATTAAAATATCTTTAACGAAGGAATTTCACTGATTTTTCATAAAACCAGTTCAACATTTATATGTATTTATTTATACATTTAGCTCTGTTATTTTAAATCGAGCAATTATTTTATTATCACCAGCATTCACTGTGCGCTATTTAATATTTATAAATATATATGTGTGTGTGTGTCTGAGTGTGTATGTGTATATATGTGTGTGTGTGTCTGTATATATATATATATATATATATATATATATATATATGTGTGTGTGTGTGTGTGTGTGTGTGTGTGTGTGTGTGTGTGTGTGTGTGCATGTGTGTGGCGAAGTAACTCTTAAAATTTCTGTTGTTGAAATAAAACTGACGATGTGTTAAAAAATTCGTTCCTTTCTGATGACAAAATTTAATCTCTGAATTACGCAATTCGACGAAAATCCTTGACTTTCATTTTATTTCCGTTGACTAACAACAAAGCATTGATAAATAAAAATTCATTCATTATTGAAAGCAAAATAAGTTTTCCTCAAGAATTCCTTTTTAATTACTTTTCATCTTAATTTCCATTTCTGAAAGCCTTTATGAACATTTCTTGAATTAAATTTAGTTTTCGATTTTGTAAATCTTATCTACAGAATTTACATTCACTAAACATTTCTAAAGACTGTTCATAATCCCACAGAGAATCCACTGACTTGAGTGTAAGGTATTCTTTCTTGTTTCTCAAATTAAATTCCATCAGTATATCAAGAAATGTTTTAAATTGCGTTAAGAAATAAAATGAAAAGAATTAATTTAATATTAAAACAAAAGTTGTCAAATATATTTTTCTGACTTGCCGTTGCTGAATTTGTCTCCAGATTTTCACAAAATTTTCTTCGAAAATTTTTGTTGTTTCACCTCAAGGAAAGCGATAATGACACTTAGACGCTAAGTATTATTGAAAGTGAAAGATAACGTAAAGATTTAGTTGAGGAGAGAGGACAATAAAAGAACTGATTCCAGGACGACAGAAAATGGCGTTTGACGTTGCATTTAAATTTTTGAAGATTGTAGTTGGTAGGGCAGCAATAAGTTGGAAGGAGTTCCACAGATGAAAATTACGAGAGAAGAATCTATTAGAATAGGACTTACGGTTACACATAGTTACTTAAAAAGTAAAAGGTTATTTATTCAGTTTAGTTTATTTTGGTACATGACCGCAAGTATGGAGGACTGACATTACACCTAATGTGCTACAAATCCAGCTTTCTGACCAATAAACGACGACGAGATACATTGACAAACGAATAATTGTTGAAAAGAATTTCAAATGAAATATTTTCAGTTTTGAAATAAATTTCAGAAATCAAGTTCTAAAAATGATTCCAAAATAAAATTCTATTTACGTTTATGTCTGTTTCGGAATTTCCAACCTATTTTCTTTATTGAAATAATGAAATGTTTATGAAGTTAAATAATTTTTTATTTTCTTAATTATTTGATCTCTTTTTAGACTCTGTAAAAGATTTTGTTTTAATTAAATCCTTACTAATTAAATTTTTTGATAATGATGAAATTTAGTTCTATTTTTCAACATGTGACAAAACCGGTAAGATTTTTCTTTTGAAAATGTTCGCAATGGCAGTGTATATTAAATCTTGGAATCTCCCAAAACTAAAACTTCGCCGAATACCAAAAAGAGAAATGTCTACACATTGATCCTAAAATGAACGAATTGTAAATCTTGATATCAAACATTTTATTTAAATAACTACTCGGATTCTAGAAATGGCATGGATTATTATTATTATTATTATTATTATTATTATTATTATTATTATTATTATTATTATTATTATTATTTGATTTAATTTCTGGTGTATTCTCATTTCTTTCCGGATCCCAACCAGAGACCTAAAGTCAGAAATGGCATCATGACATTTTCCCCTAACCATTAAAAAAAAAACAAAAAAAAGTAATTTTACATAGATAAAGCCCTTCGTAAGGTGTGAGCTGTGCTTGTGAGAACAATATAGCATGGGCTACCAGGAATCCCTTCAATTAGTCTATCTGAACCGTTTCCAATCAATCCGAGGGCTCCTACTACAACTGGAATTACTGATGTCCTCATGTGCCACATTTTTTTGATTTCCAGTACAAGATCCTTGTATTTTGAAGATCTTTAAAGATACATTTTTCAAGGACTTCCATGTCAATAAATGAGAAAGCACATTCTGTTCTTTTGGTCTTATTTTTATTTTATTTCCTTTGATTTCTCGTGTGTATACATTTCTTTCCGGGCCCCGTCCAGAGACCTAAGGTTAAAAATGACATTATGACATTTTCCACTGACAAAAAAAAAACATATTTTACATAGATAAAGCCCTTCGTAAGGTGTGGGCTGTACTCGTGAGTACAATTTTTTTTATTTTTTAAGGCATGGACTGCCAGTAATCCCTTCAGTTAATCTACTAAAATCTTTCCAACCAATCCAAGGGCTCCAACTACAACAGGTATTGTTGATGTTCCCATGCGCCACATTTTTGAGATTTTGATTTCAAGGTCCTTGTATTTTGATAGCATTTTGAAGACCTTTAAATATACATTGAATTCTGCATGGACTGCCATATCAATAAAGAGGCAATCATTATAATTATTATTGTTATTGTTGTTGTTGCCATTGCGGTGATGTTGGTGGTGGTGCAGGTGGTTTTTGGTGGTGATGGCGGTGCTGGTTGAGCATCTTTTGATATTTATTAAACTTACCCTTAGCTAAATGGAAGAAATAAAAGAAATGCTGCGCTGTGATATTCTAAATAAAGAATATAGAGAGAGATTCGGATATGGAGAGATTATTATGGAGATCAACATTAACACTGACTGGATAAAATATAAATGGAGCTTATTTATTTGGGTTGACCAGACTAGAAAGAAGAGGATAGGACTATATTCACCCCCGTTGATAAGTTTCTAATTTAGTCATCTTCTTAATGGTCACCTCTGTATCGTTTTAAAACAATGGCTCTCTCTTGGTCCAACACGGTAAACGAAGATGGTCTTGTGTTTGTCTTGTTGTTTTCAGCGAACGTATAAGACGTGTGATATTTGTGCTTTCAAAAGATGTCCTTTTTTTTATCGGCAGCCATTTTCATCGACTCCGCTTTTAATGCCACGAGTTGTTCAGTGAAGATTGGATCTTTTTTATATTACTGAAAACAAACACCAGTATTTGCTTCGACACATCACTACTGTTCAATCTGTTCAACATTCTGTATTTCGAGATCTTACGTCGGATTGAACACCAAAAATAATGAAACACATTCTAGGCATTTTTTCTACTTTTTTTTTTTTTTTTTAAATCTGCGAGCTGCCGGAGGTAGATTTTCCTTTTTCCGTTTCTACTTGAACAATTTCTTTTACCCAGTTCCAGTTTGTTAAATCTGTCGAAGCTTCACCAGTGTCGAGTTATCCGAATCGCGAACCGATATTAGAATCAGCTTGCCTACATTAGCTACCGTGAAAAGTCATTTTGACATTAAACTACCTCAAAGAGTTCAACTCTTGGTTTGGATTAAAAGTTTGTTTTTTTTCCTAGACTCGTTGTTAGTTAAGAGGCCAGTTTTTCCTGATATTTAATTAAAAGCTTAGACAAATAGCATTGGGATGAATAGATTAGATTCATGCCTTTTTCAAGGGTATAAGTTCGAAGTGAACGCTCACTTTCTCAGATGGAATTTGAATTTGGCTATTCGATTCCATTTTCTGAAATAATAACTATTAAACCGCCCTATTCATTTTAGTGAATATGTCATGTGTATCTCGATATTAGTGATTAAATATTCTTTTGTACCGAAATTAGTTTCGTGTATCCAAATATCTTGTTTTTTTTTGTTGTTTTTTTTTCCTTTTTATTTTTCTCTTTTCAAGCATCGTTGTGCCTGACATACCAACAAAAGATGCTTCGTTTTGACTTGTTTAGGTCACATGTGCACTAACGAACTCTTCCTTACAAAAATTAGTCGGGACTGAAACCGATGCTTCTCCTCCGATAGCCGTGTATATGTACATGCATGATAAATATAAATATACACGTTTACGAGCCATATATACAGTGCAGGATTTTACCTTAAAATCTAGGGAGCCTCTAACCAACGTGTATAATATTTTTAACACTGTCATAAGCCTTTCTTACACATCCTCTCATAATTCATTGTAGACTCTAAAAAACCTTTCAATAATTTTCCTTACATTCCATTTCAGGATAATTCTGTCTTAAGCCAATAATTCGATGCAAGCATTGATTTTTTTTATAGATTTTTTTTTTTAATTTTAGCATTCATGCATTTTTTCAATCATATACTGTTTTTAACAAAAATATCTTATGTCTTTTAGAGGAGAAGTTGTTGGAACTTTGTTTAAAGTTCCAACAACCCATCATCATCCTCAGCTTTACGTAAATTTAGGAACCTAAACGCTAAAAAATCAGCATACCGTGATGAAAGAATTGGGCCAAACGCAATGAAAACCTAGTTTCATCGTCAAAATCTTTGTTATTATTAAGAGGAAGGATCAAAGTATTTTGTTTGGTTTTTTTTTGGGGGGGGGGGGTATTATTATTTAATTAAATTTTTTACTTCTTTTTAGAACATTGGAAATTTTGATTAAAAACTGTTTTTCATGCGTCAATGATTGTACTTTTTGCATAGAAAATTTTTGTCTCTTTTTTACGGTGACGGACACATTAATTTGGAAATTCATCCAAAAATCAAATAATTATTGGATCTTAATGACATTTCAGAACTTATTAAAAAAATGAATAAAATTATTTTTGAAATTTAGTTTATAAGGAAATCTTGGTAATTTTTTTTACATGTGTTTCTTCCCTTTACTTAATTTTATGAAAACTTGAGAAATTCATCGAAATAACTTTTAGTGACTATATTAGTTAAAAACAGAATTCTTTGAAGAATTTAAATCACCATTTTTTTATTTTTTTATTTTTTGGGCAAAATCGGACCCCGTCTTCCCGAAAATCCATTCTGAATCGATAAATAAAAAATACAATTAAACTAAGATATTATTTAATTAGAGAAGATGTAATTGCTTTTTATAAATAATATGTACTAAAGACAATATTGTCTGAAGAAAAAAATTTTCGATGAAAATTAATTTTTACAAGATTTGTTTTCATATTTTTACAATTTTAAATTGAAAAATTTAAAAAGTTTTTTTAAAATTCAGTTTCAGTGCGATAACTCTTTGGAAATATGGTTATTAAGTAAAAGTTTTTTTACTAATCATATATTGTAAAGCTTATTACAATCTGACGACCCCGAATATTTTTAAAAGAATTTCGATTTGATTTTGTATGCTAGATAAGTGCAGAATTTTTATGTATGGATGTAAAAGCCTTAACATTATCTTTAAAAGGTCACGTGTTTTAAGGATTGTCCCTCCTTATGGAAAAAAAAAAACTTATATAAACTTTATTGTCTGCTCCAACATACTTAGATATGAATACGTTCGGCGATCATTCGGCTCTCAATAAATCGATTAACATGTTAGGAAAATAAACCCCTGTGGTTAAGAAATTCTTGTATACAACATTTTATGCTATAAGTAAACAATATTTACTTCAAATCAGATTAATATAATTTTTAAATTTGCTAATTTTCCTCAATAACGCTTCAGAAATATATACTTTATTTTTGTACGATTTTTAAATCCGAAAATTAACTTGTGTTTACAAATGGAGGTTTTTCATCGATTTTACGGGAAAAAATCATTTCCGTTCAAAATGATTTCTGTTTGGAATACACCAGAGACTATTTTGCGTACTGGAAATAGTAAATCGTAAATCCATTAGCTTTCAATTAAGTCTAAAATAAAAGCTTCACGAAAGCTTTTTTATTTTTTCTTTATCATTTTAAAATTTCCTTTTAAACCTTACGTATACCCAATTTGTGGAGGTATCTTCAGAAATTGTTTAATTTAATTTTTTTCCATTTTCCTCTAGTCATGAGAATGGGGTATTTGGAGGGGCCTCACAAGTGAAATAGCTTAGGGCCTCTCTTCATTTAAATCCGGCCCTTTCTTTAGAGATTGATTTTATGTACACATACAAAGACTCACACACAAAAGCACACACACCATACTCACACACACACTCACATATATATACATATTTATGTATATATCTACATATATATATATATATATATATATATATATACATGTGTATATATCTGAGCACAAATCTATATATGCTTATATATATAGATGTATAAATGCATATATGCTTATATATATATAAATGTATATGTGTTTACACACACGTACTCGCGATGGCATACATCCTATACATATGCATGCACACACACAGACTGGAGCACTCACTCACACACACGCAGATGCATGCTAGCATACACGTACATACGGACGAGCACACACATATACACGCTGTCCAACATTCTATTGAACACATTCACGTAAGTACACACGCGCGGGTACAAACCACACAACCAAGCGCGTGCATACATGCACATGTTTAGTGAGCTTCATGCATGTGATGCACCTCTCTCTCTCTCTCTCTCTCTCTCTCTCTGTCTCTGTCTCTCTCTCGCTCGCTCAATCTCTCTTTCACTCTTTCTCTCTCGCTTTCTTTTCCTCCTTCTCACTCTTTATGCCTCTTTCCGTCCTTCTCTCACCCTCTCTCTCTCTCTCTCTCTCTCTCTCTCTCTCTCTCTCTCTGATGCATCTCATTCTTTCACTCTTGTCATTCACACTTCTTCGTATTCCTTCTGATTCTTTCTTGGTCTCTCTTTCTCTCTCTTTCTCTCTCTCTCTATCTATCTATCTATCTTTTCTACTCCCACTAATCAATCCCTTCTCACTAATTTGTCTCTGACATCAACTCTTCATCCAGAAAATCTACAAACAAAACTATAATAAAATACAAAGGAACGTGCATTGGACACAAGAAAACATTCACTTCAAATGCCAAGAGGCTGTCGTTATTTGAAATGAAGTTCTCCCGACATAGAACATGCTTGACCCGACAGCGGCTACTGGCTGATAACTGTAACGTTACAATTCAAAACACATTTGCATAAAAACCCAAACCAACTACCCACTTTTTTATTCGGAAGGCATGGAATCGCTTCTTGCCTTTCTCTTCAATTTCTTGATTGAATTGCTCGATAAGCGTTCGTATCGCCATCTCTAATCTCCCGCCAAAACACCACACCTTCACATGCACTAATAAAAGTAACACATACATAAATGTATATATCATCTGGACTACCCTTTACTGCCCAGATGAAAAGCATTTCGAGATTGTCGCTAACATCCGTTGTGTGTGTACTTAGCATTGACAAAAGACTTTAAAACACAAATTGTCATCAAGCACAAAAAATACAAAGAATGTTTAAATATTTTAAGAAGTAATACATCCCTATATATATATATAGAGACAGAGAGAGACAGAGAGAGAGACAGACAGACAGACAGAGAGTAATGATACAATATGGTAATCCGTATGGAATTTCCAGGAGGATATAGATCCAGAGAGAGTTCTATATCAAAGGACAGAGCAAAATGGTATGGGTCCTTTAACCTTAAAACTACACAAAAATATAATTAAAATTTTCAAATTTTTAGGTTTCAAGGTATATCTTCTAACCTAAAAATAGTCAACTTTCTTGATATCACTCTTAACCTTTCCAATAACACCTTTAAACCTTTCCTAAAAGAAGGTCAAATCCCCTTCTATATCAATGTCTATTCTAACCACCCGAAGTCAATTAGAGAACATATAGCAAAAACAGTCAACACAAGTATAAACAGATTATCCCCTAACAAAAAAGAGTAAGATTATATACAACCAAGCACTAATAATAACAAGTTTAGGCAAGAGTTACACTACCAGGATGAGCCTAAGAACCTAAATTCAAAAACTCTAAAAACAGAGCAGGGAAAGTCATATGGTTCAACCGACACTACTGCAAACTTTCTAATATAGGCCATTTCTTCTTAAAACTAATAAATAAACATTCAAAAATTCTTAATAGAAAATCACTTAAAATTAGCTAAAATTGTTAAAAATGTAGAAAAAAATCATCTTAGTCAACAACAGTAAGATAGTAAATAAATTTCATAACAGAGTAGTAAAGGATATTAACCCCCACATGCAAATGCAGAAGGAAAACTGTGTCCTGTTGCAGGTAAATGCAGCTCTAAAAATGTGGTATATGAAGCAAACTGGAAGCAACGCTTATATAATCACAGACACTTCTTCAGCAATGGATCTCTCAAAAACCAAAGCGCTTTATCCAGACATTATTTGGACCTTATTGACAAAGGTCTCATGCCACAATTGGAGTGGAAATTTATATCCAAAGCTCAAACTCCAAAGAACTCCAAGGACCGTTGTAACCTTTGTCTGTTGGAGAAAATATAAAATATAAAATCAGGAAACTTTGCTTAACCTTCGAAGTGAACTCATATCAAAATGCAAACACAAATACCGGCTTTCAAAAAATAGAAAAGTACCGTTTCTCCTGGATTATATAAATTCTTATCTGTACCTATATTGCTCTAATGTTGTAGTATATGTTCACATAGAAATATTTATCGCAATCTGACATTTATGGTTGTAATATATGTATTTATATATTGTAATATGTATGGTTAATTGAATATGTATTTGCTTTTGGAGAAATGTGTATGTGTGTGAATATGTATGTCTATATATGTGTCTGAGGGTGTTTGTGTATGGGCATATTTTGGGTTTCTTAATACATATAGATGCATTTGTGAGAATACTGTGTTTAAAGAGAAACACATGGATGTATGTGTATATATGTATACATATATGTGTGTATATGTGTGTATGCATGTATGCATGTGTATATGAATGGATGAAAACTGATAGAGTGATTGATCTGTAATTTGTGCGTAAGCTATATATATATATATATATATATATATATATATATATATATGTATATATATATATGTATATATATATATATATATATATATATGTATATATATATATATATATATATATATATATATATATATATATATATATACATTTTTATATACATACATATATATATAATGATGTAAATATCGGAAGATGCGAATATATGGGGCTAGTAAAATTGTTAACCATGCATGTTATGGATTTTTTAATTATTTTTATAATGTTTTTTATTGCGTTGTTTATTTTTATTTGTATTATTATGTGTAAAGAATATATATGCATTTTTTGACCGAGTTGAATGCTACGCGGTAATCAAGTTAAACAGGTCTCCTTCAAATTAATGTGGAATACGTCTTTAACTAAACTCATAAACTTAATAAATACACAATAAGGGATTAACTCCAATCTAACTTTACCTTAGGTTAAAGTATATTCATATCCTGCTAAATTATAATAAATACATATAGGATAACAAAGTTTAAGACTCTAGGTGTATATAACCTTTATAAATATGTTTCTCTGAATATAATTAATAATCTTTTAATTTAAATCTCTGACCTTTTAAAAATGTTCTGAACCAGACACTTTTTAATATTATTTACAGAATTTGTTGAATGAAATATGGGGATTAACCCCGATCTAACTTTTCCTTAGTTTAAAGTACATTCGTATTTCGCTAATTATTAATAAATACATCTCTAGATATAAATATGTTTCTCTGAATATAATTATTAATCATTTAATTCAAATTTCTTAGGAATTAAAACTTAAATTTCTTGGTTAATTATATAAAAAGTTTATGAAAATGTTTTCGTTAATTTCGAAATCGTTAATGTTCTCTTTTAATATTAACTACAAATAATTTGTTGAATGAAATATGTCAGAATAGTAAATTTGGCCGTTGACAGAAACAGACGAGATTGTTTCAGATTCAGAATAAACTAACTACACTTTAAGCCCTACCACCATCCTCAAATCACATACTGAGGTCAATATGTTAAAATAGCTCAACAGTCTCTGCCTTTTCCCACTCTCTAAAGATATTTTTTATTTTTAACTCGGAATATTTTTTCCATTTCATTTGTGATTTGTTTCTAGGTTTTGAAAGTTGAGAGCTGCTGTTTTTAGAGCTCTCATGAAATAAAAATTATTATCTAAGAGATTTTAAGTGTTTGATATTCTTTAATTATATATATATATATATATATATATATATATATATATATATATATACTGCTGAAATCTCCCATCGCTTTCGACGTATGAGGGCTAAGCCAGACCAGTCGCACATATCATTTGATCATTGTGGGAAAGGCTTGTGCAGAACCAACTACACTTCTTGGAAGAGCCGAATACACAGGTTTTAAATTCAGAGTTGTCCTTCTCCTAGACCGTTCGCCACTCAAGGCTATAGATCCCAGTCTGTGCTATTTACTCCTACCTAGTGATGAAGATAGATTCATACCTCGACTGGAATTTGAACTATCTATCTATCTATCTATCTATCTATATATATATATATATATATATATATATATATATATATATATATATATATAAGAAAAGTTTAAAAATGGTTTGCCTGATCCACAACCGAATTTTAAACAAAGTATTGAATTTTTCAAACGCTTTTTGATAGACCCAAGAACCTTTCAATAGCCATTATTTATATATGTGTGTGTGAATGTGTGTGTGTGATATGTCGCAGTCGCAACTTAACAGGAGTCTAAATTATAAAGTCATACAGATTCAGAATTATTCTTTTTTGTTGCCAACCACAGCTAGAGAACCCTGTCTTCCCTGCTATTATCCCACAATTTGGAGAATAAGAGATAGATTCCTATCTTCTGCATGGGTATTTGCAGTTTAATATGCGTGCATTCACACGTGTATTTATGGTTTTTAATGATAAACCAGATTCTTTTGAGTGTATTCTGCAGAGTTTGGGATCCATTTCACTCACTCAGTGTTTTTGAAATCTTCTTTGTTTTTTTTTTATAAGATGACCACTAGTCAGAACTACAGAATAGTTTCTTGGATTTCACCAATATGACTCAAAATTACCCGTCTATCTGTTGTCTTCTAAGTTGTTTTCCATAAAGGGGGCCTAACCTCAAGCCCAACCACTAAATCAGGCCAATATAGCTCTGAATTCATCAATAATAATAACTCTTGAGAAAGAAGTTTCCATGTACTTTTTAACCGCATTTCTCTGCTTTTTATGTTTACTGAAAAAAAGTAGTTTCATATCATCAGTCCATATCCATATCTCCATCCCATATTCATATCTCCATCCCATATTCATATCTCCATCCCATATTCATATTTACTTCAGATCAGATTAATTTAATTTTTAAATTTGCTAATTTTCCTCAAATAACGTTTCAGAAATATATATTTTATTTTTGTACGATTTTTAATTCCGAAAATTAACTTGTGTTTACAAATGGCCGTTTTTGGCGATTTTACTGAAACAAAAATCATTTCCGGTCAAAATAATTTCTGTTTGAAATACACCAGAAATATTTTGCTTACTGGAAATAATAAATCGTAAATCCATGAGTTTTCAATTAAATCTAAAATGAAAGCTTTATGAAATCTTTTTTTTTTTCTTTATCACTTTTTAAAATTTCCTTTTAAACCTTACGTATACCCAATTTGTGGAGGTATCTTCAGAAATTGTTTTTTCCATTTTCCTCTAGTCGTGAGAATGGGGTATTTGGAGGGGCCCCACAAGTGAAATAGCTTAGGGCCTCTCTTCATTTAAATCCGACCCAGCATAATTACCTTTCTTTAGAGATGGGTTTTATGAACGCTTTCAGACACACAGATATACACACAGGCACACACAGACGCATACACACACACACACACACACACATATATATATATATATGTATGTGATTGTGTGTGTGTGTGTTTGTGTGTCCAAGCGCAAATTCATATATGTAGATGTGCTTACACACACGCACCCGCGATGGCATACATTCTACACACATGCACGCACATATCGGACTGAAGCACACACTCACACACACATACGGACGTGCACACACACCTTACGTATGCACACGCTACCATACATTCTATCGAACACACCCTCGCACGTACACACGAACGCGCGTCCACGCCACACAACCATGCCCATGCATACATGCACATGTTTAGTGAGCTTCACACATGAGATGAACCTATCTCCCCTCTCTCTTTCTCCCCTTCTCACTCGCTCCCTCTCTCTCCTTCCTTCTCTTTAACTCGCTCTCTCCTTCTCTCTCCCCATCCCTCTCTCCTTCTCACTTTCTCTCACTCTTCCCCTCTCCCTCTTTCTCTCTTTCCTCCTCTCTCTCTCATTCCCTCCCTCTTGCTCTCTTTCTCGCTCTCCCTCTCCTTCTCTCGCTCTCCTTCTCTCGCTCTCCTTCTCTCGCTCTACCTCCCTCTCACTCTCCTTCTCTCTCTATTTCTCCTTCTCTCACTCTCCCTTTCACTCACCCTCTCTCTTGCATTCTGTCTCTCTCCGTGTACTGTCGTAACATTACAGTAACAGAATAGACATGACTGGCGATGGGACAGTTTGGATGAAGCCTTACTTTCACACATTTTTTTAAGACAATAAAATTGACAATACAATCCTTGTTGATATTATTGATTAAAACATGTGACATGGTGGGGTTGTTTTAATTTTGCCTGTGTGTCTGTGTGTGTGTGCGTGTCTACGTGTATGTATATGTGTATGTATGTATTCGTGTATCTGTCTGTGTATGCGTTTATCCGTGCGTACTGTCTATGTGTGTGTGTCAGAACGAATTTATGACTAATGAATTTATATTTCTCTTCAGGACATCAGGGGGGAAAAAAGCAACACTGCTAAGAAACATAAATAAATGACAATTAAACAAATATATTAATCACACGTGAGAGATCGATATTTTCGGCATTGATCTGATAGCTTTGATCTCTGGTGTGCGTCGTCGTGATCCGAAATAGAACCGCGCTCAACCAATGATGGTGACAACATTTGACAAAACAGAAACGCGCACTTTAATATGAAATGTTACAAAGCAAAACAAAAAAAGGAAAAGAGAATAAAAAATAGATAGAAAACAAAATCAATTGCAAATGTTGATTGTGAGAGATCAAAACGTAGATCAACAGAGTGAGAGATTCAAAAGATCAATGAGATGCGAAGGGAGCTTCTGAAATAATTGATGTTTCTCTTAGCTTATTGTTAGCTCACTGCAGAATTCAGTTTGAAGCTGTGGGAATTCACGGCATGATAAAAAGGAATTGACAATGGTAGGTAAAATGCTTATCAGAAATTATTGCAGGGATGTAAGATAGATAGATAGATAGATAGATAGATAGATAGATAGATAGATAGATAGATAGATAGATATGAAAAGACTGAAATAGATAGAGAGGAAAACACTGAAATAGATGTAAACAAAAGAATGTGAACAGAAACAGAGAAAGAGAGAGGGATGAGAAGAGACAGATATAAATATAGACAGATATATGAACATAGATAGATAGATAGATAGATAGATAGATAGATAGATAGATAACGACCACAGCTGAGATAGATAGATAGATAGATAGATAGATAGATAGATAGATAGATAGATAGATAGATACAAAAACACTGACATAAATATGAACAAAAGAATGAGAACAGAAATATATATATATATATATATATATATATATATATATAGAGAGAGAGAGAGAGAGAGAGAGAGAGATGAGCAGAGACAGAATATATAAATATAGACAGTTATATGAACATACATACATACATAGATAATGATCACAACTGAGATAGATTTATGTGGGCTACAAAATCGGAATTTAATTTAAATATCGAACTGATCCAGGTTTAACGTAAGAGACCATAGAATTTACAAGTAGACGAAAATACCGACCACAACATGAATCGGTTCGTTTCCAATAATAGAAAAAATTCAAAAAGAGCGTTTGCATGTCATCAGTAATCGAACTGGAATCAGGAAAATCGATTCAGATTTGAAAAAGAACAAAATTATGATCTGCTTATTTATTTTCAGGTGTCATCTTTTTTAAAATGATTGTTCACAATCATTTTGGACAATATATTTTATGCATGAAAAATTTATCTACAAGAGAAAAAGTTCTCGTATATAGATAGGTACACAGTTCACCTGTGTACCTATGTATATAGAAATATATAGAGAGAGATGGGGAGAGAGAGAGATAGATGGAGAGAAAGATAGAGAGACAAAGAGATGTAGATGGGGAGATAGATAGAGAGACACAGAGATGCAGATAGAGAGAGAGATGGAAAGAAAGAGGTGGAGAGAGAGCGAGATGGAGAGAGAGGATGCTCGATATTAGTTTCGCCCGGATTCATTCATAATCACCCTTTTTACGTACGAATAGTACAAACGTTATATTTTATGAATGACTGAATATAAACGAGTTTGGTTCTCGCCATCGGAATTAAGTGTGAAACACTCGAGTTTTGTTACCAATTTGCTTGTTTCTAGATTGCGATTAGAACAAAAACCTGATTGATTTTGATAGATTTTGACACAATTTTCAGAAAGACAACTTTCTCTGGAAAAGTTACTGGGCACTCTATGCAGGAATTGACAGAAATTCTTTAAATTTTCATACAATCCATTCATACAATCCGGAAAAAATCCAAGATAGATATATATTGAAAAAATTGAGAAAACTAAAAATACTGTTTCGCTGACACCAAGTCTCTTCAAATCGATATACGAGCTGAGCATCATTATGTGTTCAGGTGTTCATCCCTACAGAGATTCCCACGTGATATTCAGGCTGGTGCACACACACAAAGCAACATACGAACCCGCATATATACGCATGCATAAATAAACATAGATCTTTTGACAAGCATCCATAAACATATATATATATATATATATATATATATATATATATATATATATATATATATATATATATATATATATATATATGTATGTATATATAATCGCACACAGGTCCATTGCACGCAGAGGCAACGTTGCCTGCAGATACGCAAGCACTAATTATGGATAGCTGTTTTTCTCTCTGAAGAGCGAACGTGTTTGTCGATTGCCGTATTTTCTGTTTTTATTGAATCTGTCCTCCTTGACTTTTATTTTGTCGGTGAAAGATTAATTGGCCGATAATAAAATCCAAAACAGCCGACACCACATCAAAAAAGCAAATAAGTATTTACCATAAAGCGACACAGGTAAAGAGACGCTGCAATTAGGTGTAGATCTACGGCCACTCAAGTGCTGTTTCGGTAAATAGCTACTCAGCGTCGTCTCAAGTCGTAAGATCAAAACGGAATCAGATTCACGACACAATTAAATGGCCTTAGAGATTAACCACTGCTTTACGGCAGGAGAACATTTACTTATTTTTATTCGGCTAAAAGATTACAATAATGCAGGATTCAGGATTGAACCCAACCCAACAAGAATTGTCTGCTTGATTATTTTAATAATTATCGCTTAACAAGAACAGAGGCCCATGTATATATCTATATGTGTCCATGGAACACGAGTATATATGTATATATATATATATATATATATATATATATATATATATATATATATATATATATATATATATATATATATATATATATATATATATATACATATACATATATGATAAAGAACACAGAAAATATATATCAATCCGTCAGACAAAAAGACAGAAGTTCTGGAATTTTCAGTTACCCGTGTTTCTGTTTCTTCGTTTTCTCTCAATCTCTGACGAAGTTTTAATATAAGTGAAACATGTTAGATTGATATACGTTACTGATTTGTTCTTTTATTTTATCATCCTGTCCGATTCCGATCCATATTTGATCTTTAACTCAGATATATAGGGATTGAAAAGACAGACGACCACATGTATTGTCTGACGAAATATTCCCCACAAGAAGTAAAAAAGGATTTTTTTTCTTTTTTTTTTTTTTTTTTTGGTTATCCATTATATTCTTGTGTACAAATAAAATACATCGATCTCTCTTTTTGCGGATCAATTTTAATATTTTTATTTTATTCAGTCCCACTTGGATTAAACACCAACGGAATTCATATATATATATATATACACACACACACATATATATATATATATATATATATATATATATGACAAAAGGTAACAAGAAAATAAAATAATAGATTTCTGTGATGTGTAATAATTTTTGTCGAGAGTCCCGATCAGTGACTGAAAGATTAAGAAAGACTGAGTCGCTCTTCAATAAGTATTGAACGTTATTATATCTAATTTAATATAGACATACATATTTATAGAGAGAGTGAGAAATAATGAGGGAGAGTGAGAGAGACGCTGGGTTACTGAAAAGTTCCTCACCAGGCCCACTTCATTATGTTAATGATCCAATATCAGAATACTGAGTCTAACCGAGAACTCCTCAACACCCCATTATTAGATAGATAGATAGATAGATAGATAGATAGATAGATAGATAGATATGAATGAATGAAATGAGAGGGAGACTTTGATTAAATTTTTTTTCGTTCTCGCGAACAGATCTCGTGAGGTCGAATATTTGGTTGCAAAAGTTCTATGAATTTCTAGCGCTCTCGGCTGATTCATCATCAACACGACTTTGACGTAGTAAAGTTGACATAACATTCCTCCACTGAGAGAATTCAATTCAAAGTATCAAAAAAATAGTCTTCTTTGTTGTTGTTGTTTTTTTTTTTTTAGATTTTGTTTTTGTTTTGTTTGTTTTGTTTTGTTTTTTGGCGGGGGGTGTGAAATGTCTTGCATTAATTACAAACATAAGGTAAGCAAAAAGTATTTACCCTATATTTTTTTTTAATGTCCACCTAATACAAGGCCCAAGAACCACTCCAGGTAGAGGGTTATTTCATGGAGTTGTATTAGCGTGAGTAACAGCAAGATAATAGCAAAGATAGACAGCTAATTGATGAGGTCGAGATATAATTTTTTTTTTCAAGATTTAGTGAATAAAATGTCAGAGTCCAGGTTGAGACGTTAGGAGGATGGAGTTGAAATAGACTTTAGAAGGAATCAGAAACCCAATCCCAAACAGAGAACAGGGGATAAACATTTACTCCTGTTCAAACGATCAGGTACAATAGATAAACCTATCTAATGGAAGAGAAAATTAAATATTTGTAAAATATCCTTCTATATTTTACAAATATTTCATTTTCTTTTCACACACAGATAAACACGCACACAGATAGATAAATAGATAGATAGATAGTTAGTTAGATAGATAGATAGATAGATAGATAGATAGATAGATAGATAGATAGATAGATAGATAGATAGATAGATAGATAGATAGATAGATAAAATTCTTCAGTTTTTAACATGTTCAAGATTGATAAATAATGTAATAATGTATTCTGTAATTGAATCGTTTGCCTCACCTTCTCTGGTTCTCTGATTGAACGATCCTGTCATAAGAACGCTGCATATGACTGAAACAAAAAGGTGCACTCTGTTGACTATCATGTCGGTGCGCCATCTTTAACGGGAAATTATACATTTTTTTAGACGCTATGATGAATATACTAAAAGAAGACACTATTTTACTAAACAAAGAAATTTACTAACACTTAATCACAGATAACATTTAATCCACGGTTAATTAGTAGTTCAAAAATTTGGTGAGTAAGTTAGTACCAACAAATATTCAAATATATTTCACTTTTTAATGCAAGAAAGCATCTAATATATAAAATCCATTTTATGTTTGTTTCCACTCTAAATCCTAAAAAATTAAATAAGAACAAACTTAGTTGCAATTCCGTGTGTGTGTATGTGTGTGTGTGTTGTTGTTTGTGGGGGGGGACGTGAGTGTGTGTTTTCGTGTCTCTGTGTCTCCGTTTCTGTGCTGATATTACGTAAAACCATGATTTCAAATAAATTCAGCCTTATCGTTTATATCTAGCAGCATGTGCCTTATATCTCGGCCAACATAACATTGCTTGCTTAATACAGAGAACTAACATATATATTCATTGTTACAAATACATTTTTAAATATTCTTTTGTTATTCATTTTCAGCCTAGTTGGTATTTTCGAATCTTTAGAAATAAAGTTATTATTTGTTATATTTTTATAATTAAATTCATTACTTTAATAAAATCACTTTTAAGTTGAAAATGGTAACGACATACGCATTTAGATCACGGGTTTGGAGTAAATGTAAGTAATGAATAAATGTAAATAACCAATGTTGATATTTATAACAGTAAATTTTTAAAATATAACAAATATCATGAATTATTTTATAACATGGCGTGGATTGTGTACGTTGTTTGTGTACACTGTATGTATACACTGCATGTGTACATAGTATGTGTGCATAGTATGTGTACACTGTATGTGAATAACAAGTGCGTATAACATGTTATATATTAAATAAACAACCAAAATGTTTAAACCTACGAATTGATTTGATACAATTTTACGACATGCATAAATCTCTCAAACAAATCACTGATGAACACACACACACGCATACACACACACACACACATATATATATATATATATATATATATATATATATATATATATATAGAGAGAGAGAGAGAGACAGAGAGAAAGATGTAATATCGATTTATTTTAAATCTATGAAACATTCATGTATGTGGGTGTATCGTGAAAGGAGAGAAATGTGAGAGGGAGAATGTGTTGTTTTAATGAAAAGTCGGCAAAATCAAAATGTATTGAGTAGAAACAGAATTAAGACGACGCGATTCTCTCCTGTTTTGCCTGGACAACTTTTCCTTATTGAATGAAATAACATACGTTTATTTTCATCAGTTTTTATTTTTATTTTTCCATTGTCTAAATTTTTTTGGTTTTGGTATAAGTGTTTATTTAAGATATTAGCATTATGTTTCTTAATAATTTTTTCTAAGTTTTCCGTACAGCTGTAACTCAGTTTTAGTGTGTTTTTATTGAAAATAGTACTTGGTTTACTTCCACTAGGAAAATGCTTGACTATTAATGCGAGGATTTTTTGTCCTAATTTGTTCTTTACCATTTGGTTGTATTGGGGTGTATACCAAATTATTTTCTACTTCTGTTTTTTCTATGCTTTCCATTTTCATTTTTTATATAAGTTAGTTTGGGGTTTTTGTAGCCACTATATTTTAGAGCTTTATCATAGGAATTGATATGCTCATCGAAAATCATGTCATTTGCTGAATTTGTACTAATTCTTTTACTGATAGATAACGGTATATGTACAAGATATTACTAAGTTTATATACAAAATAAAAGTTTACTAAATCAGTGAAATCAATTAGCTATTTTGGCGTCATTGTCATAAAATTTACTTTAAAAAAAATTGTTACCTAATAATATACATACTTATAGTTGATGTGAAAATAATTCTACATACTGTAAGGGATTCTAATACATTTACTTGTTCTTAAAAGAAATATAGTATATTAAAAATTAATAGTGAAAATATTTTTCAAATTGTAGTTAAATAAAACGTATTCTAACCTGACCCCCCCCCACACACACACACCAAAAAAAAAATCTTTAAATATACAAATAGAAAAAATGCCGTAAGAATATTTGCCGTTAACAATAAAATTTTAAAAAAATCCAGACGACATGCATTTAACGGATGTTGGATTTCATTGAAGAATACATCCCTACCCCCTACCAAAACGTTGCTAATTACGGATACATCAAAATACAGACATAAAGAACACGCAAACACCCCTGTCTAGTAGAAGTGAATTAATCTGTAACCTTGGAAACGTCAATTATGATTTTAGCTGTGTCTTTAAAACCCAGTAATTTTAAAAGTTACTCCAAAATTCGCTTGAGGATGAAATGGAACTAATGTCTTTAATTTAATTACAAAATTAAATTCGGACCTTCCATTTTTGAAACATGGTTAGAACTGTGTAGCGGAAAAACCATATTTTAAATCAATTAATTTATAATATTAATGCTCTGTAAATTTACATTGAGCACTATTTTGTAAAAATAAAAATATCTATAAGAACACCAGATTATGTATCTTACTGTTCTTTCTTTTTATATATATATATATATATATATATATATATATATATATATATATATATATATATATATATACGCACATATATATATATCTGTGTGTGTGTGTGTGTGTGTGTGTGTGTGTGTGTGTGTGTGTGTGTGTGTATAATAATGAATTTGCATTTTAGTTTTTATAATTCTTACTTGATGTTTCTATGAACCAATAATTGATCCGGATTTTTGGTAAACCTATGATGGATACCGGATTTGGGATTTTTATTATTAATACCGGATTTCACAGTGGACATTTAATGGTTTAAATATCGAAGCTGATGTGGTAATGTGATAGAATGATATACGGCATTTTTAAGGAATTTAATAACATTTGACGACTAATATAGAATCAAATACATGGTCAAACCAATATGCGTATGTGTTTGTGTATGTGGATAGATAGATAGATAGATAGATAGATAGATAGATAGATAGATAGATAGATAGATAGATAGATAGATAGATAGATCGACACATTTTTTTAATCTTAGAATCGACATTATCGATAGCAATTTATGAAACATACCTTAGATATGGCACAAGGCCAAATGTAATGAGCCATCAGTGAATATCGAACTCACTTCTCAGACGTAATTGATCTAGCGCGACAATCTTGCTAAGCATTACGTCACGGCGAAGTGCCCACGACATTCTCAATATACGAGAAAAGTCCAAAATTACGCGTACTCTTGTCCAACGACATATTATGGCTAAACTTCAGATAATTTTTGACTTATCCTCGTAGATATAGATAGCTATATCTATAGATATATGTATATGTCTGTCTACAACTATCTCGGTCTCTCTGTTCAATTACCGCCACCCTCACGTGAAACAATTGAATTTTATCACCGACATCGCTTTTCGTGTCATTTCTTTCTCGATCATTTCTCCTGAATGGCGTCCATTTGGTTTGTTTATTGTTCCAGTTTTCCAAAAGCCCGTGTTCCCATATGTGCCATTAGCTTGTTCTTTCCAACAAGCAAAGAACATTGATGGGTTTGGCTTGAGATTGTTTCCTTTCGGTGACCTCCTCTTCCTCCCCCTCCTCTCCCTCCTCCTCCTCCTCCTCGGTCAGCGGCGTTCATTTAGCATTTCCAGAATAATTGCTCCAGCTACGCGACATTCTCGTTGATACGGAAGTCCTGTGTATTGCACCCCCAGTCGTTAGGGTTTTGTTAGGTTTCTAGTTGAGACTCTCAGTCAATTATGTCCCCTTGTATTGGACATGACAAGCGACCAGCCACTTTCTAATCGACATCTAAGGCGGTTAAGACGAAATCGATAAAAGGGAAACGAATAGATAGATAGATAGATAGATAGATAGATAGATAGATAGATAGATAGATAGATAGAATGAGAGAGGTGGAAGTGCAAAAGAGAAAGGAAGTTAAACAATTTGACATAGATCTGAACATAATATCAAAGAAGCAAAGAAGAATATCTTGGCTGACACTAAACGCCCATAAACGCAGAATGTTTTCAATATCTTACATATTTCTAATAAAATAAAAACACTATTTTCCTCTAAGATGTGCTTTGTATCATAATTAATTTTACTCTTCTTCTACTACTAGACGCTCAATGTATCCGGTGTGCAATACCTTTTACACTTCGCCTGAACTTTGCTGAGTTTATCGTCTCTCGTTAACTTGCTACTTTTACTGGTTTTTGTTTTATCGTCAAAAAGAACAACGTTTACAATTCTTGTGCAGGACGATTTTCTACATCATATATTAAAGTTTTTTGTTTTTTTTTCCCGACAATCTCCACTTTTCTTTCTGATTCTGTCCTTGAAAGACATGAAATAAAACCAGGTTTTTATGACCCACTAGTTAATCACAGATTACATTATTTTACCTTTCACTTGAAATCGTTTATCCTAGACCCCAGTTAAAATGATTTTATATGCATGTATCTCACTTAAATTGTTGGTAAACTTCACTTAAATAGTTTATATAGACATAAACTTCACTTAAATTATTTTTATAGGCATAAATTGAGATGTTTGTAATTAGATTAACATTTTCTCACACCTTCATTTTTAGTAAGGGTATAATTATTTTCATGAGAAAATTCACTTTTATACATTTTTTTCAAAGATGTCGATTTCGCAACATAAGTTTTTCTTCGTACAGTTATTTCCATAGTATTTACATTGGATTACATAGTCTTGTGAAAATTTATTTAAAATATATACAAGGGTCTGCGTATGCTTTATGCAGATCGTATGTTATTTTGTATAAGAAACTTAAGGATTATTTATAAACATTTCGTGTTATTTCTTGTTTTTAAACTAAATATTAATAACAACAAGAATGTTTATCGGAATTACATTAATTCTACGATTCTCCTGCATATTATTTTTTCCAATTTCCTTTGTTTATTCACTTCCTTTTACTTTTTCCTGGTTAACAGACTTATACCTGTTATTTTTCTTACTCTTTAGGTATTGTCCAATGTTAACATTGCTTAACTTCAGTAATGACAATATTAATTACGCAACAGCAGACAGGAATAATGGAGCCCTACCGAGAAGACACTTTCTTTCTAGAATATTGGGTTTTGTCCAATAACTGATGCGATAGTCGTTAAGTTGTTCCGGCCGTTCAGACAATTACGAATCAGGACGGGTGTTATAGGCGAGAAAAAGGGAAAAGGGACAATGAGTGAAAGGCAGTAGAGACTGTGGTCAGTTTTTATAGCCGCCTTCGCATTTACAGTGATTAAAAAAGAGCGGACGGGGCCGAGTATTGAGAAAATCAGAAGGGAAAGTGACAATAAATCAGTTTAAACAGTAGAAAGGCTGTAGATAAATGGCTTCTTGAAAAACTCACATGACAAATCATATATGAAAACAGGCGAAAAACGATAAATACGAACACTAGTACCTCAGCATGAACCTCTCACTCTGTGTGTATATATATGTGTGTGTGTGTGTGAATAAAGACAAAAGGGGAGCATTTCTTAGCCAACACGTTTCGTTCTCTAAGGGACTTTGTCAAGGCAAATGTGAGGATTATATTTTGTAATAAGTATTTATATACAAATTGATTTTCAAATTCTTTCGCTATATGAACGCTCATAAATGTTCATCAGGTTAACTGAAAAATCAGGCAAGTTATGGAAGACATGAAGTGATACAATTCAATGTCTAATAAACGAAAGTGTGTGAATTTTTTATATTCAAATTAGTATTTAAATTATTTTAGTTATGATTAATTTATGCTTTATATATTTTGAATAACATCGTGTTAGGGATTTTATTTTCATTTTTTAGCATTTCATGAGTCATATATGTCAGCTTGGAAAAGTAGTCGTTCTTTCTGGAATGTCTATATTGGAAAGAATTTGGGGTGTAGATTTATATTTTGATAAGATTCGATAGAGGCACTTTCGAGAATCTTCCTTCTAAGTGAATTACTTTCTTTTGTAATAAGTGTGGCTTTCGGTCGGTCAAAGTTGTAGTTGAATTTATTTCTGTGTATAAATAATGCATTTGATAAATTGTTGTGTATAAAGCCTCTTTCATGTTCATAGATACGTTCTGTTTTTTCTAAATTTCTGTAAGTTTCCCCAATTTATTTTGAGGAACAATTCTGTAATTTATTAATATATATATATATATATGTCTGTGTGTGTGTGTGTGTGTGTGTGTGTGTGTGTGTGTGTGTGTTTATAGTTTGTCAATAAATATTTCGGAAAAACAACTGATTTTCATTTATATTTATCCCTTTTCATTATTTCAGTATCTTGATTTAATCAAATAGATTTCATTTTGTATCAATCGGAATTCAAATGTGTCAAACATTTGCGTTTAGGGATTAATTTTATAATGGTCACCCCAACACACACGTAAATATAGGCTATAATATGAAGGAAGAGTTTCTTGGAAGGTGGGAAAGCCTGTCAAAGATTAAATGTAATTACTTTAAAAAAAAACTCTACAGCGAATATATATTCTTCATCATATATGTATTTGTCTGTGTCTACTTCTAAGTTTTGCTTATAGATTTCTATTTGTTTCTAATCTACTGAATCTGATCGGAAAAGATGGCGGCTATAATAACAGCTGTCATTGTTGTTAGAATTATTGCCACTGTGAATGCAACAGCAGGGAGCAGTTGGTTACTATTGCAAATAAAGACAAGTTAATGGTTAGCATTGCTATGAAGAAATGTTAAGTACGTTTGTATACGGTGGTGACGTTAAGGTTGGTAAAGAAGAAAGCGAGAAAAGGGAAAAACAGTGACTCGGGAGAAAAAAAAAACAAAAACAAAAAGACGGGGAAAATAGTAGAGGAGGAGGAAGAGAAGGAATGAGTTGAAGAATGAAAACAAAAATGAAAAAAGAATCAAAAAGAAAAATAGAAAAGGACCAAAAAAGACAATGAATGAGTTGGAAGTGAAAGAAAGAAGAAAAAAGAAGATAAAGAAAGAGATGATGATAAAGAAAAAAGTATCGACGGAAAAGAAAAGAACTAAAAGATGTAAAAAGAAACATCAATTTTAAATTAAAACAACACGACAGTATTAACCGTTTTGGTAATATTTAGTAGACATAGCCTAGTGTGGCACAAGGATCGAACTTACTACAGTAATGAGTGTCTGCATAATTAGGTTCATTCTTGTGGCTGCACGGTAAATCGCCTTGATTTCATCAGCTTATATTAGTATGGATCAATCTTATCTAACTATAGTAGTTATGGATTACTAAGAAAGCTTTTTAGATATTACCCCGAGCAATAGACATATTATTTACTAAATTACTACTAATATATACTAAATGTAGTTTGGTCTGAGAAAAGGTTATATTCGTAAGAGACTCGGAAAGGATCGAACTCAGTACTCTGTGAAACAAGTTCGTTAACTGACACACTAGAGTAGGCACCCTATCTTACCAGGCAAACGGAAAAGAGAGAGAGAAAGAAAGGGTGCCATGAAGACAAAAGAAAGAAAGAAAGAAAGAAAAAAGACTGCATGAATGTAAACGGGAAGAAAGAAAGACTGCATGAAGGCAAACGGAAAGAAAGAAAGAAAGAAAGAAAGAAAGAAAGAAAGAAAGAAAGAAAGAAAGAAAGAAAAACAACAACAACATGGGAGCAATCTTCATCACCTTTTATTTCTATTTTTATAGATTATGATTCTAACAGAATTGTTATTGCTGCCTTCAGGCTTTTGTATCGCTCTGTAATATAATTAATAACAACAAAAAATCCCCATAAAAAGTGAATCTCTTTGATTCGACTAAAACTATTCCAACCAATGTCTTTCCCCTCTCTTACATCCAAATATTCTTAATCAAACCATTCCATCCAAGAATCCCGATGAGTCGCCTTTCGGAACTTGTCCTGTCTTCCTTCATCTAACCCAGAACGTTGATCATTTCAACTCAAGTTCACCTTGTATTGTTCAATTAAGATCTGAAGATAGATTTCAACTATCCAATTGCGGTTGTGCCTGTTCTGGTCGAGGGATCTGCAAACACCAGACTAGGGTCCGTCCATACTATTCTTGACCCATCGTTACTGCACTGTCCGGACAAACACAACAAGTGCCATTATCAATAGTATGAGTTTTACGGAGTTGGGAGTGAAGTACCTTTTGAAAAGCTTTTTGGTCCTAGCATGCCAGTTGAAAATGATGTTGGCACAGATTATGAACATGGAATTAACTATTTTTACAAGAACATCAGAAATCGGCAAATGTCAACTTTTATAGCCGCCGCCATATTGCCCTCCACTGTGAGTTATATTTGAGGCAAGTCGAACTGTTCGGAGACATTTTTATATCCTTGTTTCTTCAGTCCTTATCTATCTATCTACCTATCTATCTATCTATCTATCTCTCTCTCTCTCTCTCTCTCTCTCTCTATATATATATATATATATATATATATATATATATATATATATATATATATATATATATATTCTTTTCATAGCTAGCTAACTATCGTTTTTTAAGAAGTTTTCTTTTGTTCCTTTTTCCCTTTTCCTTCTGTATGTTTCTCACGCACTCTTTGTCCTTTTTGTAATCAGATCTCATTTAAATATTTCTTCCTTTTTCTCTCCTCACTCTCTTCTCACTGCCTCCTATCCTTTTGTCCTCCTTCACACCTTCCCTTTATTTCATCTATTGCTCTTCTCTTTATCTATCTATCTATCTACCTATCTATCTACATATATATATATGTGTGTGTGTGTGTCTGTCTGTTACAGTAATCTATCTATATTCTCACATTTAAAAGTTGATCAGTGTCTTCTTCGCAAAAGAAACAAAGTATTCAGAAATATCCAAATCATTTCAAACCCCACTGATTGCAACATTCTTCTTCTTATCGTTATTATTATTATTATTATTATTAGTAGTAGTAGTAGTAAAGGTAACAGTATTTCAGGTTTTCCCTGTCTACTTTTTGATACAATAGTTTACGAAGTCTTTCACCTGTGATCTGAGGTAAAGGAAGATTTCTATTGGAAATTTATTGAACATATTACGTTAAAAGAGTTTCTCAGAATATGTGACTGTTGCTGGTGAGCACAATCTTTTGTATCTCGGATAGTGAGTCGTTTCCTACGATTTTAATAACGTCTGTATCAGTAATGTTTTTAATCATTCATAGTCAACTGATTCATGGAATAGTGCTTATGCTAGGTTGCCACTTTCTTGCAATTTCTGTTTCCACGTTCTTATATTTTTACATTTTGTTAAATCATGTTTGTCAGATTTCATCCAACGCCCATTGTTTGCACTAGTATTATTATGAGTAGTAGTAGTAGTATTTGCTTTCTGAATTACAAGTCGTCCCCAAATCTCAACCAGAAACTTCAAGAAACATTTTTTTTTGTATCAGAAGATGCAAACAGATTTGATGGCATGAAATCAAGAGAAAAAAATATTTAATTCTACTCACTCCATGATGTGAGAAGTGACCATGCATAAGTTTGTTTTGTTTTTTGCGATTTACATATTTTAAGTTTAACGAAAATTTGATCCACGTATTTGTTTGCCCCTTTTTATATAATTCCCAAAACCCCAATAACAACAGAGAATGTTGTTGTCTTGAGATTATTATTATTATTATTATTATTATTATTATTATTATTATTATTATAGCCTTTGTTTTCTGTCGTATACACATTTCTTTCTGGGCCCCAACCAGAGATTTAATGTCAGAAATGGCTTCATGACATTTTTGCAAAAAAAAAAAATAATAGCACATTTATTTTACATAGATGAAGCTCTTCATAATGTGTGAGCTGTACTTGGGAGTACAAATTTTTGCATTTCTTTAAGTCATGTGTATTGTAAAGTCCCCTAAAATTGTTACAGATCCTAATCTCTGTAACCAGATATGGGTAATGTTCATGCCAGTCTCTTGCATTTTCCTTTCATTAAAAGTTGCATATTTTCCAGTGCAGATCTTGGCTCACTCTGTGATATCGACTTTTATATTCACTAGGTGCTAACACTGTGCAACCTGATACAATATGGTCAATTGTTTCTGGAGATTTATCACAGAATCTGCATTTCGGGCTAACACAATTTTTCAGTATTTGTATATTATTATTATTATTATTATTATTATTATTATTATTATTATTATTATTATTATTATTCCCAAAAAGATTAATAATAATTCAAAGTCATGCAGCATCTTATACTTGAGGAACACTATTTCCTGCTAAATATGTGTTTTAACATTAGTATGTGAAAGTGTTTTTGTTCGTATTGGGGGCTGTTGGGAAGAGCATCTCGGGAACGAATATCTCAGGGTTAACAAATAACATCAGAGGCCAACAACAGTTTTATCAATAATTTTGAAATGATCAATACGGAGCAATTTTCTCATAGATAAATAGATAGCTTTCTTTTCCTTTCCGTTTTAGTGTTTATGCGCGCGCTTTACTTTGAGCAGAGAGCGAGTCTTCGTTGCAAGATGGGAGATTCTAGTGTTAACGTTATTGATGGAGATCGGGGAGACTGAAGCTTTTGGATGCGGTATTTTCCATCGGGGAGAAAGAAACCTCTGGACCCTGGCGTGTTTGATACTCATATTCCACTCGACTAACGAGCTTCTCTCGTGCGAAGCAAATGTGACGATGGAATCGGATGACTAGTGTGATGCCACGACTGACCCACAGCTAATTTTTAAACATTCATTATTAACCTTTTTTACGAAATCGCAAAATTCAAGTTCATCGTTTTCCCTGTCTATTCATATTTATCTATCTATGTGTGTGTGTGTGTATCAGTTTGGTCATATCTATATATCTTTGTTTTATTCAAATCTATCTCGGTCGCCTCATGTCTATCTATTCATTTTTCTATCTATATTTCTCAGTCTGTTTATATATATATATATATATATATATATATATATATATATTGTTTTTCCTCTTGTCTCTTTTTGTTCCGTTACAGATACACTACATTTGAAAATAATTTACGCACACAAGTACAAACTCACACACATACACATACACACACACAATCACACACATACATACATACATACATACATACATACATATATATATATATATATATATATATCAGTTTGATCATATCTATCTTTCAATCTAATTATGTCTATATCTATATATATCTCTCTGTCTATCTATCTATCTCAGCTCATATCGAAAGACAGGAAGAAAAGGATGAGAGAGAAAAAGGAAAAGAATATATAAGAAAGCAATCAAAAGGAGGAAGAGATAAAGATAAAAAGCAAGATCGAAAAGAATGAATTGAGTTGGAGTGAGAGAGAAATAAGGGAGAGGGAGAGAGAGGACGATGGGGTGGGATGGGGTGTTGTGAACAAAATTGATTTGTACAAAAACCGATTTCTTTGTAAATTCTTAATTGCTACCTCTTTTCTTTTTCTCTCTGTTTCATTAATGTCTTCTCTTCTATTTCTTTCCTTCTCACTCTGTTAATTTACAATCTCTCTCTCTCCATATTTCTTTTTCCATTTACTTCCTCTCTCTATCTACATCGCCTTCTTTTTATCTCTAATTCTATCAACATCGAGAGTGCAGATTTCACTCTTTCTAATCGTTACAAGATGCCATCTTTACCATGAGTCGACACTTTCCTATTTTCCATTCGTATTTTGCTCAATGTCTTTTTCCTTTTCTTTTGTGCTTCTCATATTTTATTGCTTCATTTCTTGAACTCTTATTGATACTATTTACCATATTCGACGCTGTAAAAGATGAACATTTTATCTGAACGATCGTTCTTTTTCTTGCAGATGGATTTTTCTTCTTTTTTTTTATTAATATTTCTGGTTGAAATAAGAGCTGTTTTTTTCCATTGCATTACATATACCAATTAAGCGTACACTTACAACATAATGATATATCAGTGTTATTTATCACAAATTAATTCATATAGTCATTCCTACAAGACAGAACTTGTTGATATTCATTTCTCTGCCAGAAAGAATTATAGTTCCGATAAAACAAAGTTTAGGAATTTGTGGACTGTTGCTATTTAGCCTTTATGGTATGACTTCTTACTCGGGACTAGTATAGAACAATGACACATTGGGGTAATAAGTAAGATTATTTAGGATTAGTATAGAACAATGACACATTGGGGTAATAAGTAAAATTATTTAGGATTAGTATAGAACAATGACACATTGGGGTAATAAGTAAGATTATTTACGATTAGTATAGAACAATGACACATTGGGGTAATAAGTAAGATTATTTAGGATTAGTATAGAACAATGACACATTGGGGTAATAAGTAAGATTATTTACGATTAGTATGGAGCAATGACACATTCGGGTAATAAATAAGGTTATGTTCGACAAAATTGGAAGCTTGTTGAAAACAATCTGAATTTGAAACTGTGGCATTTGCCTAAGCATAATTACTAACCACCGATGAAAATATGCACCTCGTCAGACACAAAGCAGGACAGGACTTATTTACTAAGCTTAACTTATTTACTAAGCTTAACTTAAAGACACGAGACCACAGGAAATTGGCTTGTGACAAGTGCTTTTTGGTCATCGTGTCCAAATTTTTATTCGAGTAAACTTTACTGGGATTTGAACTTTGTTCGCCGGACTGATATCTATGTCTTTATTATAAACTGATTTGTTCTGACGTTTATCTCCATCTTGATTGCTATTGTCACAACGTTTGGGCTGTTGCACATTACGACCTCCTCCGGATGTCTGCACAATAATAATAATAATAATAATAATAATAATAATAATAATATGGTTCTCATGACTTCTGATCCTAAATGATTGACATACATGTTTTGATTTGGTAAATTAAGATGAGCTGCACTAAATATCCTGTTTCTGTTTTTAACTAGAGCAAAGGGTGACGTGTCAATTTCAACGCCTCCATATCTAAACTGCTCTTTATTACTCATCTGAGAGACCCCATTTTGTCTCCCATCATCAGGGCTGATGCTGATCTCCTGGAGAGTGATACCTTAAGCCTTCTTAGGCTAAAGTTATTGGCTGACATGAAGTGGAAATACTATATTGAATTCATTGCTAATTCAGCTACTAGGAAGACTGGTTCATGGTGTCGTGCTTAACGATTCTACTCTCGATCTTACATATCTATATGTCCCCGTGCTTAGAATATTGCTACCAAATATCATTCGGTGCTCCTACAATTTATCTAGAGTTCAATGATAAAATCCAAAGAAGAATCAGCAATATTATTGGCCCCGATCTGGTGCCTCGGTTTCAGTCAATTTCTCACCGTCTTAAGATTGCCTCCCTTTGCCTTTTCTATTAATACTTACATGGTAATTGTTCAGATGAGCTCTTCGCGATGGTGTGTAGGCTCTTCGAATTTAAATGCTATCGAGCTGATTACATGAAACCGTAAATCCTATACTAACAGTTTTTTTTCTCGCAATTCTCGCTTGTAGAACTCCCTTTTGGCTCCATGCTTTCCAGCCGATTTTAATCTGAAAAATTTAAAATGCAATGCCAGTCACTATCTACTGTCCTCTTGATCTCGCTCCTTTGCTATGTTCCTGTTTCTAACTCTCCCACCCCCAGTAACCCCCGTCCTCTTGCGTCACTTTGGCTTTACTGACTTGTTTGGGTTGAACTCCATTAAAACAAAAATATCACAGAGTTGCTTATCAATTGTCTAACCATAGCTATTTGGATATGTGTCCCTCTAAAGTCTCACGCACTGTGCATCCCTGTTTATGAACAAAAGTCGGAGAGCATTATCACCGGGTTTTGAGAGGAGGTGTTATATTTTTTAAGAATGAGACATCCAGGGCGACTTGGTATCCTTGGTATCTCTTCAAACATAGTGTCTGTATTGACTAGGTTATTCGACCTGAACGTACCTTTAAGTGGGTTTCACCTGCAAGGTTATGCTCTGCTTTTATCCAAACCTGTCACCATATCGCATACATTTGGCTGTGATGAATGTGCGCCTATTATAGCATTATGAAAGTGATTACCATGATGGCTATATTGGGCTTCGTATATTTTTAACCCACCTTCCTTTTGTTACCGTACACTGTCCTCTCAGCCACTCACTAATAATAATAATAATAATAATAATTTCTCTTGTCACAAATTCAGGTAAAAGTTATCGATTGTTTTGCTGTAAATAATTAATTAACACATTTTTTATTGATTTGATAAATGTTCTTCCCTTGAAAGAAAAGTTGCTTTTAAATACATTTTTCGAATAAAATGAAAACTTTTGGTCTCTAATGAATAAACATTTGTTTTAACGAAGTCTCGAATCTGCACTTTTTGATGATTTAATAAAAATATCTCAGGAGAGTTTTTGATTTCGACAATTCAAAATTTCACGACATAGAGAATTCCAAGACTTATATTGATATAAGCAAATTTGTGACGACATAAACTGCAGTCTCTATGACCTGTCGAAGATATGATGAAGGAAATAGAGAATTGGAGGGCGGCAAAGAGTCGCTGGAATTTGTGCAAAAGGCCCACGATCAGATGTGTGATGTGATGATAGTTTTATTTCGAGCGCTGGCTTGCCACTCTAATTCATTCATAACAATTTTTAGGACAAAGCATTTGTTACTTGACGATGTTCATCTCCTTTGTAAGTTAAAAAAAATGAAATGCAGTAATAGTAGCAAGGAAGAATTTTTAACGTCAGTTAACAAGTGCGATGAAACGTTTGTCAAATCTTCCGGTGTTAAGAACATATCCCAGGGAGAAGTAATTTCGTGCCTTTCCCTAGCAAATTCAGGTAAATTAAACTCGCAACCCCTGCTGGAATTCGAACTTGGTTCAGTCAGTTTGGTTTTTCACAACAATAACCATCACACCACCTCCGTACGCAGACAGGCATACGCTCCCACAGGAGTGAGAGAGAGAGACTCTAGACAGAACAACATATGGCAAAGGGACAGCTGAAAGGAGCAGAAATAAAAGAGAAAACTAGTAGGCGAGGAAATGAACACGGTTTAAAGGCGAAAAGAAAGAATTGACATTGATCTCACCTCCCTCAGTGAATCAAGTGCCCCTAGTGTTTGGCGGGATTGAACCTAGGTCACAAAACAGATTAAGAATTCGCTAATGATGATGGTTAGAAAATCGATAAGAAAGCATCTGCTTCTCTTTGTCTCAAGGGAGAACAAAAATGGTCTGGTCTCGCAAACTTCCAAGAAAGAAACAGGTGTCCCTTGTGACATTCATTCATATTTGGAGATTTATCAGTGGCTACGTCTGTTTTCCCTAATTCCGTACGCATATCCCCTCCCCCGGTTAACATTTACATTTCTGAATGTTTATATTTTGTGCTTCTGACCGCAGCATTTGTTAAGGAAATTTCAACAACAACTCGAAGACTTCAAAGAAAATAATTTATTGAACGTTACATAAAAATGAAAAAATTATCACTCGCTTTTCGGCTGCAAAGACTCGAAAAACTGCTTTCATTTGAGATTACTTTAAAAATACAAATATACGAATAAGCCCTTTTTATCCGGCAGATATTTCTAATATCTTAAGTTCTGTTCTTATTTACTATTTGTTTGTTCAAATCAAAATCTTATCTGGTGCTTTACATTCTGGTGATTAGGTTGCAGCGTCTTTCCTTAATATTCCCGCATTCACTTAAGGATTCGAACTGTTTTCGATAATATCAAAGGTCTTGATTCTTCTCTTAATTTTCACTTCATGATGTCTTTTTCTTAAGTTATTCGACTCGAGTGTCATTTTTATTTTCTATAAGTTTTTCAGTTTTCTCCTATGGTCGAGGTACGATACTTTGTCGGAACAACGAAATTCATTATCTGGCATATTTTCAGATCTGCTCTTCTAACCTTGATTAGGTGATCCGTTTGTCTCTTCAAGGCCTAGTGGATTTTATGTTTCATTCTCTCGGACTAATTTAGGTCTGTGGATAAACTGTTGTTTTCTATGGTCAAAATGAAGTCGCTTATGCAGTTCCCAGTAGATTAGCTTTCCCGCTGAATCACGCTGATTCCTATTTTCTTTCTGGATGAATTTGCTACATTCTCTTTATTTCTTGACAATCTTCGTCGACTGTTTCATGTCTTTCTTTCTATTGTTGATTCTAATGGCATTTTTGGGGTCGCTATTAAAAGCTTACTCAGTTTCTCCTTTAAAGTAAATTTAATTTCTTTTTCTTTTTGTTTTGGGGGGTGCGGGGGTGGCGGGGAACAGTTCTTAAATTTTCATTTTTCAAATATTTCTATCTGCGGGAAATCTGGAGGGCTATGATCGCCCACGTCCTAAAGGAACACGTCACACCGGGAGAGAGAGAGAGAGTATGTGTTGTATGTAAAATGTCTATGTGTAAGTTATTTGTGTATTGACTGGATATATATATATATATATATATGTGTGTGTGTGAAGCTTTATTTCTTATGATTTGACAGTAATTTAAATGATATTTAAAAGGCAGTTGGCGCGTACCTTCTCACTTGTGGGATTGACGCAATACAATCTTTTTCGTTTCCTCTATTTGGCCTGGTGCTTAAACAATCTCTCTATCCCTCTTTCTCTCTCTCTCTCTCTCTCACTTCCTCTCTCTCTCTCCCTCTTTCTCTCTCTCACTCTCTCTCTCTCTTTCTCTCTCTCTCTCTCTCTCTGAGTTTTCTTTAGATAAATCTGGAGAAGTGTCACTTTACTTTTCCCAAATTAGTGGAAGTAGACGCGCTGCGGAGATAAAAGTCATAATTTTATGTTGCAACATAAAACGAACAAACTTCATCCGATGACACAGATTAAATGTCTATTCAAGTTTGAAGTTTGAGAATTAAAGACATTTTTAAATGAACAAGCGACTCTGGCTTCGATAAAATGTCGCTTCATGATTAGCAGCTCATCGTTATCAATAGCTGGCTAGCTAATTCGCTGTCTTTTCTATATATCGATATACCGATGTAGATAGATAGATAGATAGATAGATAGATAGATAGATAGATAGATAGATAGATAGATAGATAGGTCTGATCCTAGCTATGTATCACAATGTCTCTATGTATCGATCTGAATCAATTTCTTTATAGCTAACTAGTTATCTCTATCTATCTATAAACATTCCTGTTATCTGCCAATTCATATCTAGCAAATTTAATCGCTGTCAATGACTTTAGTTAACTAGATAGATAGATAGATAGATAGATAGATAGATAGATAGATAGATAGATAGATAGATAATGGGCAGCAGATAGCGTACTTGTGCTTAAGTGAATATAATCCAATGGGAATTGGAACTCGGTTCAAACGGTCACCAATATAGGAACTGACGGGGACCGATGTTTCAAGGTGACGTGGCCATAAGTCAGATAGATAGATAGATAGATAGATAGATAGATAGATAGATAGATAGATAGATAGATATCGAGCTACTGACCAAGCTCGACGTTGCTTAACTTCAGTGGTCGTACGGGAATCGGTGTTTCAAGCTAGATAGATAAACACAGAGAATACAGTCAAATGACGAGATGAATCGATCGATTTAGTGGTTATTTAATGAAATAATCATCATGGAAGTTACTTTCTCTGGGTCTATGTTAGATTACATTAGATATTCTTCTTTTAATTCATTCGGGTGTGTGTGTGTGTGTGTGTATTTATAAGTGTGTGTGAGTGTGTGAGCTATCGTTAATTGTTGATTTATTTTTTGATAATTACTTGTATATATTTTTACAATTATGAATATCATCGACTGAAACAAAAATAGAAAATATAGTCGGGCTTCAAATACAACGATAAAAATAGACATACAAAATATGAAAACCTTTCAGTGACACAGGGTTGTAATAGTTTTTTCCAAGAAAAACTAAAGCATCCGCTGAAGCCCTTTCTCAAAAGAAATGTCAAATTGTTGTTTTTCTTTTACTAAAATTCACGTTTGACTGTGCCCAAGTGCCAGCCAAGTTAGAGGGTTAGTGAAAAGAGGTGTGTGATATGAACGTGAGCGGAGAAAATAGGAAATGAAAATTATGGGGATATGGCGGATAGATAACTATTGACTCAAGAAGAAGTTAAGATTATAACGATCGGGTGGACTACAACCCGCGTATATCTGTTCTACAAAGAGAACTTTCTTCTTGTCAACGGAATACGTCGGGGTAGAGGGAGGTGATTGAATCCTATGGATGTATCAAGGCAGATCTTGGCTGTAAAAGTCTGAGATGGTGGCACTAAGGAATCTAACTCGTCTGAACATTTGCCATGGAAGTAGGGGGAGATTAAGGATATGCTTACAACGTTTTCATCGGTGCGAAAACGTTTTTTGAACTCTATAAATGCTAGAAAATGAGGATTGGAAACCTCCAGTCCATCTAAAGCAGTAATACTCCATTTTGGGGTGTGATCTGACTCTTTTATAGATAAAACAAGGGAGAGGGCTCATGTACTTTCTGGATTAATACAATGAGCTGACCACAAAAGTTGTTAACATCCTTTCCTCTGGGATACATCAGATCAATTCTGTCACCACCCCAAGTGCTCTCTCCTCGGTCCTACCCTTGCTTTATATTTGCATTATATTAATAATATGCCTGAGAACATTTTCAGATCCTCTGTAAAAAATATATGCAGATGACACCATGGTGTATGGGTGTACCATTAAATACCTGGATGACCTGTGTCTAGGGGCTAAACTCTCCCCGGACATAACTCTCACAGCTCAATAAGATAAAGACTGGCTAGTATCATTCAGTACCTTCAAAACAAAACTAGTAACATTTCATCACCACCGAGTAAAAGAGTATGACCACACATCAGGATTGGTACAAGTTATGTACCAATCCTGATGTGTGGTCATACCATCAAAGAAGTTGCCTGTCTCGAACGCCTAATGAATTTAAAGCTAACCGTGACCTCAGATGCAACAGGTATATTCGTACCATCGTTAAAGAAGCTGTAAAAATGTCCGATTTCTTGTATGGCTCCAGAAAATACATAACTCCTCCTGTCATGCTTTCTCTTTAGAAGATTCAGATCAGACCAAAAATGAGGAATCGATGCCATATCTGGGCAAGTGCTATCCAATCCTTACTGTCCAGCCTCGATAGAATTCAAAAATGATTACGTGGTGATGAATTATTCTTCACAATATAACCCGTTATCCCAAAAACGAAATGTTGCTAGCCTTTCACTGTATCGCTATTATTATAGCAAATGTTTAGTCACAGTAACCTTCTTTAGTTCCACCAGTTCAGACCTTCACAACTAGGACTCGCCATGCCATTGTTCGGGGTAGCGGGGGGGGGGAATCATTTCCACTCAAAGAACTTCTTCACAACTGTTACTTTATGGAACAAACTCCCCTTAGGTTGCTTTCTTGACAACTAGAATTTTGGCCCAGGGTCAACCGATGTCTGTCCCCTACGTCTTCATAGTGTGCACTTCCTAATTCTTCTTCACTTAAAACAACTCGCTCTGTAACCCTCGGGGCTTGCATTAAATTTAAAGAATCAAGGTCTACTCGGTGATGATGAAACGTTACAATCGGGAATATGGAGTAACTTAAAATGATCTACCTGTAATGTCAAAATAGCAGTTTCATCTAGTTTTCTAATTAAAGCGTTGGTTTTATTAATACATTTTTTTTTTCAATCCAAAATGCTTGTATAATTTTCAACATTAACAATTGAAGTCTTAGAAAGTTTCAAAATTGTGTTTTTCAGTCTCCCAACAATTAAGACATACTTTCATCTGTAAATTGGCGAAGTCCTTTTTGATTGTCAGCGAACAGCGATAGAAAATCGTTTTGTCTATGAAAAAAATAGGAATTATTAGCTTCTTCAAGATTCTTGGATTTTATCTATTTCTATGGCAATATACCAAAAGATGAGTAAGCGTTGTATTGCAAAAGAATGCCAAGAAAAGAAAGAACATAAACTGTTATTATTATTTCAATGATATCAACTAAACCAAATGAACGACTGATAGTTAAGAATTATGTTTAGTTATGCGTCTGGTATTGTGCAATGTTCCAGCTGTTAAGAAATTGTCCAGGATTCAAAAGTCTCATACATTTCGTCTAAACAATGATAGTTTTTTTTTTTAAATCTTGGACTACATCAGTAGAAACTGCTCAAATATTTCCCTTTACAAGAACAAAATCAATAGACTTTGTCTTTGTTCTTCTGTGGACAGAAAATTATCTGCCAATTGGAGCTCGCTTAATCTCGACGGACAGACAAATGCACCAAATCCTCAAATGCATTGGATACATCTCGAAACAGTTCCAAAACATGACACTTGTTATAAAATTTCCAAGTATTTTAATAAAAGAAGAAAATGACAACACTCAATAATATCAACTAGGAACACGGTCACAATGTGCTAACCGTGTTTGGAAAATAAAACATTCCTATAACTCTAGATGCATACATAAAACAATGCATATATTCAGTTAAAAATAAAGTAGAATTCATCCTTGATAATGACTAAAAGTATAGCCGAAAGTGCTTGGAAAACATTCAGACAATTTTTATATAATTTATGTCCTGAACAGAAAAAAAATATATGAACACATGAGAAATTATATAAAAACCACAGCACCTTGTCAGTCGATTTCAATGAAACTTGCATATATATATATATATATATATATATATATATATATATATATATATATATATATATATATATATTAAATCATTCCACCCCAAGCAAGGCGAGAATGTCAGAAGGACGCAGATGGTTACAGAGAGTGAAAATGAGAGAAAGGACTACGTATAGGGGGACTGAAGAAAGAATAAAAGATGAACGGGATTCAATAAGATAGAAGATGGCGACTGACGTTGCATTTCAATTTTTTAAGATAACAGTTTTCAGAGAAGCAAATAAGCGGAAAGAAGAGCCACTGTCGGGAAGTGCGAGAAAATAAACTGTTGGATCTAGATTGCCAATCTTGTAGCACGCTTAAATTCATGTAAACGTGGCACCAAGGAAAAAATGAAGTTGCCATGAAAATATTTGTAGAATAGGCGAAAGTCCCATTTGGGAAAAAGTGAGTGAAGTCAGGACCAATTACATTGCAGATCATTCTTTGGATTTTGTCGGGGACCTAGAGATGAACAGGAGGGGCATCAGACTAAATATGGCAGCAGTATTCAATGCCCGGCCGAATGATGGATTTGTAAGTGTGCAAGATGGATTCTGACGTGAAACAACTTTCCTTGCAGTAGATGCAGCTATTGATTCAATGTAGTTGTTCCACTGCAAGTCAGTTGAAATCCTGGAGCAGAGAAAGTTTCTTTATAGTGATTTAATGAGAGCAGTTTCGTTTTGGATGCATTTTATATATATATATATATATATATATATATATATATATATATATATATATATATATAGTCATCCACAGACAGACTGTATCACAGCTCCTCAGTGTGGTTAGACGTCCGATTGCTTCAAGCCGGAATCGAAACCCGACTGATTTAACATCAGTCAGATATTTTACCTGTAAGCCATCGTCTGTATGTATACCAAGAATATACATTTGTTCCACAACTAAATATTGAGGAAAAATGTATAATTATCAATATTTAGCTGTTATTTTACAACGAGCACTTTTTTATTTCTACTGGCACTCACTGTGCTCTCTCCCCTTATATATGTGTGTGCGTGTGTTTACGCGCGTGGGTGTTTGTGTGTGTGTGTGCCTACCCGGTATAATTGCATATATATGAATATTTATTAATTTTTCTCCATTCCACATTGTGTGTTAAAATTTGAAAAAGCACTCTTTCGTCGTGTAGACTGTTCTCATTCCACTGCCCACGTCTAAGGATATCTCGTCTAGTTCTTATTTTTTAGTATTGCTCAAAAATAAAAAACTATTTTACAGTGCTTTTTCGAATTTGTACATACAGATTTACACGAAACGTCCCCAAATCAACATACGGACATTGGTAACATGTTGGAAAGAAATGTTACCCAAAGAGATATATATAGATAGATAGATAGATAGATATAGATATAGATATAGATATATAGATATATATAGAAAACCAACCTCTCTGCTACTGAGGTTTCTACCGATTAGTTATTGTAAAGCATCAGAATTGGATATTATATCCTAAGACACTCTTATATACATAAAGCAGCCAAATGCGAGTAGATATATTTATATAAAATATGTCAATTTTGCCTCTACTTTACTTGTTTCTTTCTCCGTTTATCAGGCTCATAATTATATATATATAAAAGTGTCTTGGGATGAAATATCGAATATTACTGCCTGACGATACCTGATTGGTAGAAACTGCGGTATCTGTAGTCATTTTTTGTAAAGTTAATTCTATTAGTTACATAGTGAAAAGTTTTTTCTACTTAAACTCTATAATTCTAATTTAAATGTCCATGTATCAAATAGATGTGACATCATAGTAGGGTTATATATTTTACTTTTTTTTTTAATTAGTGCTTTAGAGGTCACAAAATTTGATAGCCTTGAAGAACAAAAATTTCTTTCAATTTGTAAACACATTTTAAAATGCTTTTCCTCGTGATGAAAGTTATTGTGTTTATTGTATCCAAGTAGTTGCGTGTATTGTTAGTATTTCTTTATAATCAGTGCTATATAGTCTACTCAGGTTTCTCTCATGATCATAATCGTATTTTGGTTGCTTGTAATTGATATGTACACAAATTTCAAGCTTCAATAAATAATAATCTACGAGAGAGTGTTGTGGTTGTCTAACCAATGTCAAAATTTAATATTTTTTTTTAAAAATATTGAAAATACATTTTTCCTATAGGCACAAGAATTCCAATCAATATTGTTTTTTCATTGTGATATTTTTCTTTTTTGGTGTTCTTTATCTCTTTTTTCGGGCGGGAGTGGGGACGGTCTTTTGCTTTCTTTCACCCTCTCTCTTTTTCTGTTTTCTTATTTTCTCAGTTGGTGTTTTTCATACATTATTTTTCTTCTCTTTTATCCTTTCTCTTTCTTCCTTTCTCTTTCTCTCTCGTTATCTTTCTTTCTCTCAGCCTCTACTTTTCTCTCTTTTGCACATCCCTTTTTAATTTCTTTTCTATTACTCACTCTCTTTCTCACCATTTCTCTCAATTTCTCTTTTCTCAATCACTCTATCACCTTCGACTTTCTTTTATACTCTATCTTCCTTCCTCTCTTTCTTTCTCTCTTTCTCTCTCTGTATCACACACACACGCATACACACATACACACAGAGAGAGTTTTCGATGATAACGTATCTACGAATATCACTTGTACCTTGCATTTCTGAACCAATTATCAAAAAATATTTCCATTAACAACAGCTGGATGGGTGGAGACGATGGTTGGGCCTCTCATTTGCATTCTATCACACTTTCTCACTCTTTCTCTCTCTCTCTCCCTTTCTCTCACTTCCCTCTCTCTCTCTCTCTCTCTCTCTCTCTCTCTCTCTCTCAACTGATGGACTTTTGCCATTTGTCGTTCAAGGGTTCTAATCAATTTCAAAGATCAGAAAGATGAACAATTATTAAAGAAAACATTTTCCGATTAGATGAAAAGATTCCCTCAACCATTGACAACGGCATAAAATCACACACAATCACCTGGACGTAGTCGGTTATTCACAGTCATTACCAGCGAGTTGACCGCATTACTTTTTGGACGTGATGACCGCTTCCAAGCAAAATTAATAGCCGAACGAAAGAAATTATTTATCAGCCTCTATAAGAATATATGCGCGTGAAACATTTAAATGAATAAATGTACATATATATCTATATAAATATGTTATTGCTATAAACGTTATTTTAAGTGGCTACACGTGATTGAGGAACTCACACTGTTTGGTTTAAAAAGTAAAATTTAATAACAACCGAACTACAAGTTATAAAAAAAAAAAATGTGCATTTCGACACAGGTCGAACTTGTATCCCATTTCCCATAATCGAAGCGTCCAGAGACAGGAATGATTCCTGTCGGGAGGTAGAATTTTTCTTTAGCAAGACTTCTGGATTTAAATTGTTATTAAATCTAACTGTTTAAGAAAATAAAAAGCAGAAATAGCAACTCAGACACGTATAGTCAGTAAAAATAACGCGTTTAGAGTAACAACGAATAATATTGCATTGAAAAATAGATTTAAAAATTAGTTACACACATACATATATATATGTGTGTGTGTGTGTGTGTGTGTGTGTAAGATGCGGACAACTATATAGAGTAGAGATGTTGAAAGGTACACAGTTTGATCGTCTTCCTAGAGTTTGACCAAAGGATCAAACGCCAGATTTTGAAGGAGGAAAGGCTACTTATTTGATCAGACCAAAGACTTTTTCACACATTTCCGCATTCCCTCAAATATATATATATATATGTGTGTGTGTGTGTGTGTGTGTGTGTGTGCGAAGTGACGCTAGAAATGTGTGTAGCTTTATAGTTTATGTAGCTTTACTTCATGCTAACCGGAATTTAGCAGTATCATGCATTTATTGAACAACTGTAGATCTTATTTTGCTGATTTAATTTGATATCTTGAAACTCGAATCAGTCAGTGGCTCGTGGAATGCATTATAGAGTGAGGCAGTCAACAAATTCAAGGCTTTCTTTCGCTGCAGTCATTTAGTATACGGAGATTTTTTGATTGCCAAGAAAGGTGGTAAGAATGGCATCTATGGTATGATGTCGGGAAAACATTGAGCAAATCATCAAAGGATTCAGAGAAATCTTTAGCAAAGAAAATTTGAAAGAACTGATGAAATCGTTGAAGAAACGGGGTCCATCCATCACTATGGTTACTGGAAAAATTCGTAACAGTTTTTAACTAGGATCATGCTTCGAAGGATAGGGCCAAACTGTACGACTCTTCAATAGAAGTTTTTATCTCACCTGTGATCACAGCTGATATGGAGCTGCTACAACAATTTTTTGACGAAGCCAATGGAAAAAAACATGGCTTTTTAAACCCCCTTCCATAAAAAACGAAATGCTTGCTTCATTGACTGATTCGTTTTCTATGGATTATCAACTCTTTACAGGTTATTTAGAGTCTTAGATTCTTAGAAATGTTTAGAGATAATAATGGTTTAATGATACAGGTCTTACTAATTAACCCATATCTGGGGGCGAGAAGAGGTGGATTCATATCTTTCCCAAGGGTATTTGTGAGTAAGTGAATATAAAGATGCTGAGGAGAATTGGAACTCAGCTTCCCGATTAACAATTCCGAGACATTATCTATTACACCACCCGCACATCCAAGCTTACATCAGCTGGTATCTATAAGA